>VCRD01000061.1:357387-425567 GCA_006783055.1 Trinorchestia longiramus
TTGATTATAAGTTTTCATGGTTGTTTTCGGGATAGAAATAAATGTTACATGACAGTGCTCAATGAAAGAAACGAACTATAATACATATAGCATGCATAGATAAATTTTCATGTTACCAACTAGTCAGGAAATTTGTTTAACGTTGTTATTATGATTAGTTATTTTAATCACAGAAATTTTCATCACAGATAGAGCAATAGTTGACAAACAACATGCAACGTTCCAAATTTTCCTAACTTTATAGGTTTTTGAATTATAATTGTTTGAAACTGGGTTAACTTTTTTGGAACACCCTGTATAATCGACTATGTATCTCCATCGTGCTGTATCTGTGTGTGTCCGTCCCATTACTTCCTATCTATTACTGAAAAAAAATAATTGAATTGAAATCAGAACGGGTATGCACGTATTACAAGCATTGTATTGTGGATACCAAAGGCACTGGATCACCATAAAACACGCCATTTGTTCCGTTATTAACTTTCTTCTCTTACACTGCCCTGTTGTCGTTAGGTAAGATACAAAATGAAAGTTCTGTATCTATTAAAGAAAAATATTCTGATTCTGATGGCACTACGGGTGAAACTGATAAATACATTTTATTTCATAGATCCTTAATTTGATCACTTTTAAACCAAGAAATTTCAACGGGTGTTATCTGGGCCAGGTTAATATTATATAAGATAAAGAATGGTAGTTCTGTATACATTAATAACAAATATTCATTCAAAGTCCATAATTAGTCGTAAATCTTTAATACGTTCATCTTTATAATAATTTCAAATTAGTCGAATCTAAATCGTGTAATTTCCACAGGGACTGTCTAGTCACCTAATATTTAAACAAAACCAGTTGTTATCGCCTAATATTTGAACGAAAACATTTGCTAGCCACTGATATTAGAACAAAATCATTGGTCAGGAGCTGATATTGTAACAAAAACATTCATCAGCCCCTGATATTTGAACAAAAACATTTATCAGCTCCTGATATTGAAACAAAAACATTTGACGGCATCTAATATTAAGACAAAAAACATTTGTCAGCATCTGATATTAATTTAATAGTCGACCATCCCTTACATCTGGTAGTGCAGACTGCCGAGCTGAAACAAATACTTTAAACAAAATAAAAGCTCAAATTTCCATTTCACTTTCTTATTTACATAAGAACAAAATGCTTAGCTTTTTGTTCAATATAGAATAAACTTTTGTGTCAGTGGAAAACGTAAGCTCACAAATGTATTCTTCTGTCAAGAGAATTCGATCATCTTCCTGTATATCATTTCTGTCCAGATTGACGTCCGGATCAAATTCTGAATAAATATAATTCCCAGCAAGCTATAAAAAACATTTTTCAGTTTTGTTATAATAATTCAAGGTAGTTGAAGGAATAAGGGAAAAGGAAAGCTTTTCATGTTATAAATGTCAGTTTTTCAGTGTGAAAAATACAGTACAATATAGTACGTTACCGTAAAATACAGGGCAATATTCAAAATACATATGTATCGAAACAGTCACTTCTTCCCAGAATCTTACATTTCATTGAAACAGCAAATTCTACCCAAAATCTTCCATTACATAAAATGTAGCAGCAAGTTCTTCCTTAAACCCGGCATGATATTGCAGCAGTGAGCAGCTCCCAGTAAGCATCCGTCTAAGAGCGTCGGGAAGTTTGTTCAACAGTTTTGTTGTTGTTACTCCATCAAACAAACGTGAACTTGACTGAAGTTTCATGAAGAGCTTCTCTCTGTAGCTTCAAAAACCAAGGGCTGGCGTTGCAAGTTGGTCGATCAGTACTTTAGATTAATTTCTTCCCCATCTCATCAGGTTTTTAAACAATATCTGACGAAAACGAGTTAAAAATGTACCACCTAGAGATAATACTCTTTCTCGTTCTAAACTGACTCTGCACACGTATGTATGTTAAACCCGGAAAAATATTTCGATGACAATTAAGGACTTAGTATCCTACTACATGCGATTGTTTTCGGCATTTCGAGGTTTAATGCATTTATAAATAAGACCAGCTTGTTTATGTCCCGAGCTATGCCATTGGTAATGCATAATAATGAGCTTAGTGTTGGCTAAGTCACGATGAAAATTATTTATTGGTACAAAAATGTACAGCTGATAGCAAGGGATTCAGTGCTTCTTCAACAATCGAACTTACATTATCGGTTTATATTCTTGAGCATCAAATTGCATGCATAGAAAATTCGCAGAGACATGAATTACATTCCAATCGTACTATTAAAAATTATCAATATGAAAGACATGATCCTCTAAGCCGAATCCTTCACACAAAATTTTGAAAGACAATCTGTTGGAATCAATAAACTATTTCTTATGTAAACCGACTGACAATGAGAAAACGAGGCAGCTCTCATTAACACTGAAGAAAATGGTGGGGAATGACACAAAAAACTGTTTATTTTATTAGGCATTTATCTGCTGCTGAAATAATGAATTAAATTCCCATGAGCATTCGTCTTGACATTCAATGCTCTGTTTTGTGTGACCTTTCCGAATTAAAAACCTTTCCGTCTTTATCTAGTGAATTAGTGAGCACAGAATTGAATCCGGTTAATTAGCCTTAATTACTAATGAAGTTAGCCAAATGAAATTAAAACCCTTAATTACAGAATCTGCCCACCCGAAATTCGTAATAACAAGTTAAACAAGATTATTTTTCCTTTTCTAATTCGATGCAGGATCAGGAGATGATTTTATCGGAACGGGATGAAACGTCTAGGTTGAAATTAGGTATTTTTCACATTTTTTACAGCATTAGAATATCCGGGCTTCTGTCACTGGTAAATAAAGGTAAATCTTCAATGTTGAACGGAATTTATACGTAAATATAAAAACTGGTTCTCGTAAACCACATACTAGAGAACATGGATGACAGTTGTGCGAACGTCAGCATTTTGCCTTTACCATTCATCGACATTGCACGTTCATACACTGTTCCGGAGTTAATGGATTAGGCCTGCTGCTATCAAAGGGTTTCTTGACATGTCTCATACACAACTAATTTAGCAAACATGATTTCTTTCTTTTTGGAATTAAACATTGTCAAGAGTCTAGTTTGTAAAGTTTGATTTAGCTAATTCAGATTTCTATGATTTTTCCAATGAAAATAATGATAGAAACATTTCACCCGTTGCTGCAAAGCTTCTGAACTTTTCACCCTGTGACCAAGGCAAAAATCGTTAGTATTGTTGCAATTTTTTACGCATGGAATGAATTTCTAAAACATTAATCGAAATTTGTTCCCCTGTTTTGCCACGGTATCTTGCAGTTTAAAGGACGAAAATAATTTTGATTTGTTTTCAAATTTTTACAACAAAAAGAAGTATTCATGGAGCCTAATCATCACTTGAAATCTTACGTAAATAACCCAGTTTTTTAAATCATAGTTGATGATTAATAAACTTTTATATATCAGTGAATAGCTTCAGTAAAATATGTCCTATTTATTTTAATAAATCGTTGACTTAAAACGCGGTTTTTAGAACAGTCTTTTATAAAACTGAATGCCTTTTTCCTAACTCCATGTCCTAAACTGCATCATACTTTGGTATGAAATACCATTATAATTTCATATCATTTGCTTAATAAAACATTCTAGAAATAAACAGTTATTGGGTCATAAGAAACGTTTATAAATAAACAAGTTCACTTTGCACACGCAACTAGTGTCACTATAACTAAAAATAAGGTGTAATTGCACGAATTGAGTTTATTATTAACACGACACATCATCATCATCATTAACATTATTTTATGACCCATCATCTTCGGATTACCCAGCATGCGCTGCGGGGTCAGTCATTTCCGGCGGATCGCATCTGCACTTCCGGTGTCTGACCGGCGCAAGCGGAGCGGATTTCCGGACGCAGCAGTGCGGAAGGCTGGAGCTCTCCCGGTGAATTTAAAGGACAGATTAACGGCATTATTGAGAAGGTGATAGGAAATTGTAGGTGAATGATGCTTATAGGAGCAATCAGTGAAGGCACAGGTCCACAGACTTTCACGTCACAATTTTCTGGCAATGAACAATTAGTCTGACGTATAAAAATGCCATGCGGGGTTAAGAAGTACGTAGAAAAATATATTTCTAGCTGATAATTAGAATAATGAGTTACTAACAAAGTGCACCCCCATTTGAAGTGAGATTTAATAATCCTTGTTTAAAACCGTAGGTCCAAGCAGTGCAATTAATGTCAATTTTGGCTAATTTCGAAGCTTTATCTCAGGCTGATTTTCGTAAGCCGAAAAATATCATGTGCTAGTATTTCATCCTATATGTATTATGGTAGTCATTATACATGTGGAGTGGAAAAGGCTTCTTTGTTTTCTTGTTCTTGAAGACAGAGTTTTGTAACTGAACGCATCTCACGATATAACCATATTTTCATTGAAAATAATTTTCACTTATTTTCTGTCTCGAATCCCGGTACAAATTCAGTTATTTGATCTCGTTGTAAGCTATACCTTCATCCCGCTCATCGAAGCACCACCACAAGCATCTACTGCAAGTTGCAGCACAGAGGACGTGGATTTCGCTTGTAGCAGCATCACTTCTCTTAAGATCTTATCGATAAGTAGCATCACTACTCTTAAGCTGTTATCATAAGGAATTTGATAATCCAGTGTATCTGAACACTCTATTAGAAATGAAGTTTATATCTTTGTATAGTTAGCTTGAGTCGTTTAGCTTGATGTAGAAAAAATAAGTGAGACGTGAATATACACATTTATACGCTTAAAATTTACTTCATGATGTGGTTGTCATCACTAGCAAGGAGATTTAAAGACTTTGGCGACCTAATTAGAGGCTAAAATTATATTTTTTCCTGTTCTAAACAGTTAGTAATTTACAAATGTGAATTGGTTTGTCGTGCTATAGCACTGAACAGGACGACAATAACTCAGTTTTGGCTAGCGTGAACAATTGGAAATTAGATCCATCAGTACGGTTCACCGAGGTTATAAAATAATATTTTTGATTTGCACAGGCAGGACATAATTTTCAGTAAGACACATAATTGATTGGTGATTGATTGTCATCAATCATCACAGTCATATCATATATACGGAACAAATTTGTCATTTTTTGCATTATTGCAGCGTGAAAAGAGTTACTCCCTCTGGTCGGAAATAGTTAGTGCATTCAACTTTTGTCACCAGTCAGAAGCAGTTGGTGCATAGAAAAATTAGGTTACAATTTTAACTCACGTATTATTCATCTGACGTTGTGCATTATACTTTAAAAGACGTTAGTGGAATAAAAATAACTAATTAATCTCAGAGAAATATTAATTTTTAATGCGACTTATTTAATCTTCTAGGATGATCTTTGGGTCGTTCTAGCAGAGCTAGCAAGACATTTTGGTATGTTCATTTGTGCTTTTTACACGCCTTTGATTACCATCTACCCAGTTTTTTTACTCGTTTTTGATTTGCTTGTTATTAGAGCGTTTGATCTAAAAACAAAATTAACATCCATTGTTAAACGATTGGGATATTTGTTGTGCAGTTTAAGCACTAGTTTTAGGTCACTCGAGGCTGATTTTTATCGCACACATAAAATGAACTATTTTAAAAACACTATAAGATGGACTATTTTCTAGACATTGTACCAACCAATTCGTACCAGAGGAAGTATAAGTCCTTTACGTTAGTGTAATTCTTACAGCGGCCATGCATTAATATCATCAAAATGTTATAAAATATTAAACGTAAATTCGTCAAACTCATGATATGCTCTGCTCGGTGAACTTTCAAGGTTGACCCTGATATTGCTAAAAAAAACTTGATTGTCGTTCATTTTCGCATGTTTGAACCAGTTCGTGGAAAACGATTTCACTTCACTTTGTTCTGTTTTATTACAAAAGTCCACTAACGTCTCTCTGGCCCCATCATTCTGTGTCAATACATCAACTGAAATTCAATACGAGTGAACACATCTCCGAATACTGCAAACATGTCATGGATACATTGGCGATTTATTCTTAATTGAATGTTGGTACAAAGTTAGTTCCTCGGTAGCAAAGTGATGAGGAAGAACTTTCTGTAAAATTGAAATCGGATATAAACCTCTTCCAACTGATCAAATTATAGTTCCAATTGATCAATTTCTGGGAAATCAGACAAGTGAATTGGAGTGAAGAACAAACAAAACCAGAGAACATCTTCAACCGCCGATGTTTCAGAATACCCAGACTCAGTCTTCGGCATATGTGATCTTTATATTGAGAAATGATTTCTACTAATATTAAAAACGTACCTTTTTACGTTGGTTCGTAATTTCCTTTGACCACGTTGCCATACGATACAGTGTTGCAAATTAAATATAATTAACTCCCTCCTGAAAACATCAAGCAGACTGGGTTGTCAAGAATCATAACGGGAGAAAATAATTGTTCTATTCCTATTTCTGCATACTCAAGACAAATCTTCATAATAAAGACAGTAAATGGTCTCACCTTTAGATTTGCACATTGGTTCATCAAACTTTTCGGGAACCTTATAGCATAAAGCCGATGCCACTTTTGAAGGGCCACAAAGGTACAAAATTATGACCTGCAATCGCTATTCAATTCTTGTTTTCCCATTGTGAAGACTGAATTTTTATTTTAACATATTTAAGGGAAGAGTCAATACGTTATCGTTTTCAGTATGCTAGACTTGCCTCCCTGCAAGGTTGTAATTTGACCATAACTTTACAAGTGCGGATATTCATCTCTGCCAACTAAAACCTACATAAAAATAAAACCTCTTCTGATTGAAAATGGTTGCTATCCTGTTTGTATATTTCTTAAAATGACATTAATCTTTTTTCATGTTCAAGTTAAGCAACTGTGATCTTCTAGTTCTGAAGCTTGCAATGATTACGTTAACACCAACAATCAATATTTGAAAAATAAATTAGTAAAATAAATACGGAACTTCAAATTTATGCGATCAATATCGCTATATCTTGAAAACTTTTCATAAGAAACCTAAGAATCCTGCCAAGAAAACTTGTGAGCTTTCCACTTTATTTTGACTTGTTCCTGGCATGTTGATCACTAGACAGCAGATCAGAATTTCTATTTCATCTGGTAAAAACACATACTTTGCAAAATTGTTGAAATCTTCATTTTCCAAGAAAGGAAAACCAAAGCAAATTTTTAAGGTGTAGAAGCAATTCATTTTCGAATCAATTCAAAATGAGCCGTAAACATATTTCGCCTGACAAATTATATGATAATAAAACCTTTTAAGTACAATTTGTGTTCCTGTTTGAGCATGCGCAGCATCTGAGATGTATTGTTGAGTTATAAAATGCACGCTTTCTGAGAATACAGAAGGAATTTTCTACATTGCTTTGTCCTCTAAGTCGCCTTTTAGCAAACAATCGGCGTCCATTGAAGAAAGCGAACTGCCCTTCCGAAAACAAGACTGATCCCCTCCTCTCCTTCAATAAAGTCGAGTCTCCCAGCCAAGAACTTTAGAGCAATTTTATGAATTGACGAAGAAAAACAAAAGCAACGGAAAAAAATTCGATTTTCCATGGAGGAATTTACAGAGCTCGGAGTCCAAAGTTGGTAAAGTTTTTTGTAGTTGTTTTACTGACGGGTTTTACTACGTGTGCATCTACATTTTATTTATTTTTTATTGAAATTAAACAACGCACTTTCCTCTTTGACTGGATGTTAAATTTTTGCATAAAGATCTATTTTCATCCAATTTAATCATTTTGTTTCGCCGCCATTGAATTTTTTCTGTAGCTATTGCGTAAATATACTTAAACTTCTATCTCTTCGAATTCAAATGCATTTGTCAAAAAGAGTCATCCCCCCGAACTGGTCTGAATTGCTTTCAAATTTTGGTCCCAATAAGGAAAGCGATACGCCACTTAATCTTGAATTGATGTTCATGTCAACATTAGTCAAGATTGCTATAGCAACAAAGTAAAATTTTCTTTAACCACTTATAACTTCACCTTTCCACTATGAAATAAAATCATTGATGGCGAAGTAAGTCTTTGATGGTAAAAGCCTGCAAATTCTGGACTAGAATTTTTATTTTCTTTGTATTTTGGTAGCCCTGAAGGAGAAACCTCTTCTTGGTCAATAAATTCTAGGACGATCTAACAAAAGCAATCTTTCCTCTGCACAGCGCATCCTGTGCGCTCGACAACAATTGACTTGGTCTGGTGAACAAGAAAGACAAGGGTTCACCAACTAAAAGAAACAAAACGAATGGAGTCAGACGATTTGATGACTAACTGACGTTCCCATTTGCGTGACTTTTATGGATAACATGGCTGCACAAAATAAACACATTTTTCAGCTTAATTATGTTTATGAAACCTTTGAAATACATCAGGCAATGTGTAACGAAGTCGAGACCTTGATAAGTTTATATTTTAAATAACTTCTCCCAATAATAAACACTCATTTACTTCTAACAGGAAAGAAATACACATTATAGGACTTTTTGGACGAATGAAACCCAAATAAAAACTCTTAAGAACTGTAAAAATCAGTACACTTTATAAAATTTGTTTAGTTTTCACGAGTGATTTTTCTATTTCATTTTTTCCACCAACCTCGAGAAGATGGACGTGACAAAACTTTAGCCATGGCTGCTCATCCTATCAAAGTGGCATGGCATTTCTCGGGCAAACGAAAGCTGATTTAGCTGTCGATTATCACTCTTTATTTAACGAAGTAATTTAAAGCCTTTTTCTCGACAATAACACACCCATTTGGTGTATAGCCGAACATGTGTCTCGTTTTGAACAAAATACAGCTAATGAAAAATGTAGTTCAAACGAAATAAATAATTTTTCTTGCCATCGATAACTGGCGACACAGCAAAATAGACGTTTTTAGCTTTTGAACAGTAGGTTGCTCCAATTTTCGGTCGTTTGAATGTCATCATTGAACATTTTTACCGGACATTTAAAATTCATGTTCTCTTTGAACACTGTTGACCACGCTGATGACATTTTCAGTGACCCTCCTAGGACATTGAAATTGAAATCCATCTTGTCACGTGTTCAAATTTCTCCCATATTATATATCTCCTTAAGTTTTATGTTAGCCCATGAAAGTTCAGAGATGCGTCTGAAGGTTGTTAGCGATAAATGCAGGAAATTGTTCTGGTATTTTTACCCCCATTTACTTATCTGAAGATTCTTTAAAACTTTTGCGTGTGTAAAGAGCATTGTGATATATTGGCATGAGTTCATACTTTAATGAAATAATACGTGTTAAACAACAAAGATTTAAAACGAATTGTTTTCTGCGTTCACATTTTTGGAAACATTATTCTAAAAATCTTTTCGTATAGGTTTTAAATTCCATTTTTAGCTTCGCTCATTTGTGTTGTTTTTTCTATGGATAACGAATCTAGTCGACAAAATGGAAGCATTCTTCGAAACTGTGCATTGCATTCTTTGGATACGGAAAAATACCTTTAAAAAGTATGAATTTTTTATTAACTTTGTTAAATTTTAATTCTAACATTGCTGAAGTATTATAGAATCTTAACCTATCCATTCAAACAATTCAACTGATTCACGAGTCATAAATTTTTTAACTGCTTAATCGTAAATAAATATTAATTACGTGTGCAGATAAGTCTCATACTCGTAAACTCATTAAAACTATTTTTTGTCTACTTGAACACAAGCATTTCAGATAATAAAATAACATTTTCGAGTTGTAATCAAGAATATCTCCAGCGTTAAAAGTCAGTCATATATTTTACTGAAGATTGCAGTACTGCTGTCTCCGAACACTAAGTCTGAAGCTTCTTTTTTTTAGAAGAATATAACTTTAAATTCACAAATTAGGGCCTACCCCAACGAATGTTGGTCGAGGCCAGTGCCAAGGAGATCAGTAGACCAAACAAATAGTCAAAAAGTCAGAAATTTTACATCATCAGCAATGCAAGAACGAGGCAAGTTTTTGTGAGCTGTCGCTGCATTATCCCAGCTGGCAAGAAGCCAAGTGTACCAACGAACATAAAAAACAAATTGGATAGGCTATCGGAAGCAGAAATGAGAAGATTCGAGTCCGAATTTTGTCATTGGAGAATGAGTGAGCTCGTATCTTCCTATTTACGCCCGTTTGCGACGATAACAGATGGATTATGATTTTCTTCCGTTTAGTTTCAACGGCTTGTCAAAATAAGTCAAATTAGTTGAGTTTCGTAAGTAATTGGATGGCGATTTTAATTTTCAACCTTTTGCTGATTGTTTAACTTCAACAGCTTGCCAAAATAAGTTTCATTAATTATGAACCACGTTAAAATTAACGACTCCGTTGGATGACAATTTTATGTTCCAACCGTTCAAAACAGATAGGAATAAACCGATATTTCTCTAATTCCGTAGATTAGTGTTGAATTTTTTTCAATATACCTCTAAATGTTTGTCTCGCTGTAAGAAAATTAGTTGACAATATAAGCCATGTTAATTTATGAGAATTAAAGTAAGCATATATGGTTAGAGCTAAAAAATTCATCGTTTATTATTTACTTTACCGAACGATGTTTTCCTTTTAATGTAAAGTAATCTATCTGGAGGCTTAAAAGAAAAATTACCCTCGCAATAAAATTCGCTTCAAAGCTAGTTGTAAATTATGTTTTAAAGTTATCACTTCAGGGATTTCTCTTAATTCGTAGTATAATGAGAATTATTTTCTTCTAACCCGAGTTATCTACGAAACGTAAGCGGAAATGAATATAAACATATATGGAAAATAATTCTGGAAAACGTAAGCGGCGTGCTTTCAAACCAATAAAACTTTTTCTTACAGTTCGTCAAGAAATGCTTCCTGCGTAGAGAATGAACATGATAAACACATATTTATTTCAGGGTAAATTATGGATTAGGAAGCTCGCTATTCAAAAACTTGCAATTTTTAGCACAAACAACATAGTTTGTTATGATACTACACAGCAAACTCTTTTTCCGTCTCGATGGAACTGAAGAACAGAGTGAAATCCAGCTTATTGCTCCATAAACTTTTAGGTTCTGGACATTGAAATCCATCTTGTCACGAGCAGATGCCTGAGTGTCATTCAATATCTCGGAGACGGACATAAAGCTCTTGTGTTCAGACACTGCAAACCTGAGGTATGACCTTCTAACGGGGCATGTTCTTCAATAAAACCCTTCATTTTGCTCAGGACCATCAGGTTTATCACTATAAATGGGACTCACAGTTGACGGTGTTGAGTTCATACTTCAAGAATGTCGTTTCTTTCTAGGCACATTGTGCATTATTGGGTTCATATCTTAAATAAAGCATGCCCTAGTTCATGGAAAATAAATAAAATTCAAGTTCATGTAAACACGCATGAGGACAAAATTTAACAATCTGAAAAAGTTTGTCCTTTATTATGCCGGCTGCTGAGGATTGAATAAGTGCCAAAAAAATATAGAAACTTTCAATTTATACATAAAAGTGACCATTTACGTTTATTTTCATTTAATTATTGGAGACCTAGTTTATTGAAATGCTATAATTTCAAAATCATGTTTTTACGTTAATACAACTTTATTTAAACGTCATAATATCATAGATATTATTCAACTATTCAGGGTACAGCAACATACCAATGACCCGATGTACAATATTTTTCTAAACGCTAAACGTGACATTATAGGCTAAGCTATTATCGCTGTCTGAAGTTAAGCTAAGATTTTTTGATTAATGAGTCTAGTGTCCAGGCGCTAAGGATACAAAATGTGCGTAAAATTAATTTGCCTATTTTAAGTTACGGATTCTCCAGGCCTTCCACGTAGATGGCTTGTTATTTTATTGCTTCGAATTGCTAGTCATTTTTTCTAGTCTAGCTTGTTAGTAATCTGTGTATGTAAAGTAACAGTGTAAATACTAACACTAACAAGTTATAGAAATGTTTCACTTTTCTAAATTTTTCATTCGGTCCAGTTATGACACTATCTCAGTCAGAAAAAAAAACTATGTAGCTGTATTCCACATCAACAACTTCGAAACACCTTGTGAATAATTTTTTACCCTATATTTCCACTGAAAATCAATCGAATAATTTACATTAAAAACCAGCAGAATTTTCATTTGTACCCAAAAATTCCATAAAACGTAAATAAAATGCGTGTTTATTCATAAACGATAAGTTAGTGTTAAATGTTATAATATTTTTAAGCATTAGGATGCTTGAATTTAAAGTTCATACTCAAGTTAAGGAGGTATGCTTTTTACCATATGATAATTAGATTATAAATAGAAATGCCAAACGAGTGATACTTCACTAAGACAACCTCGAATAGGAGCATGTGCTCGCAAAGCTTATTTCTCTTCTGGGAAAAATACATGGCTAACGGCAGTCCTAATTAGTAGTAAGGCACGTGTTTTCAGTTATTTTTAAATAGATTTGTGTTATTTCACAACGTCATGAAATTTATCATCAAATATCATAGCTCATTTTATGAATTATAATGTTTGACTGCTGTCAACATAATATAACATAACTTTAACATGAAAATTTTTATTCCAACTACGAAGGACGCTGGCTTATGAAAAGAACTACTGATCGCGGAACAAAATTCTCGAAAATAATAAATGCGTATTTGTCACGTTCTAATCGAATGAAAGCGCAATAACATCATTACTCATTCACCTGCCATCGAAACATCGTCGATAAAACTAATGGATTCTGCAACAATTTGAGCACTTCAAAAAGTGTTCCTGTCTCGACATATTGAGATGCCAAGTTTACAAAACTTGATCAATTAGAAGCAGCAGATCATGTAGATGTCTGTCTGGTGTAATATGCGACCACGACCTGAAAAGCAGAAGTTTCAGCCCAAAATTAATGTCTAATTTATCGTATTATTACATTGGCGTGGTATGACACGCGTTTGCCAAGTGCTCAGGCTTCAACATTGCTTGTGTTACAGATATGCAACTGAAAAGTCTTTGGTTTCTTCACATTAAATAAGATATTATGTTCTCATGTGAACATCCTCACTTAGAACACACGGATCCAGCAAATATTAAATAGCGAGGATACCTTTTGTCTAGCGACCTTCATCCGAAGAGCTGCATCTGCTCAAATAGTGACTGGAGTCAGCGAGAATTTGGGATCCCGACCGTGAAGATTTGAGCATGAGGCGTGACAATTTAGACTCATGTCAGACGAGTTGCCTTGGAGGAACCATGACAGAAATCTAATTAAGACTAGTGACAGCCGTGCTCACAAAATGTAAAGAAATAATTGGCCAAAACGGAGAACACTGGACTTGTCTAAGAATTTTGAAGGTTTGCGAGAAGGACAGACCTATTAGGAGATGTTGGCCCTTCAGTAGAATAGATTTATTAGCAGATGAGATTACTGGGAGGCAGGATATTTTCACGGATCAGAGAAGACGAGTATTTTTAGCAGGAAACCTCCATGGAACGTGCCATAGTCCGATGGGAAATGACAGTTTCTTATTGAGAAAGTAAAGTTCTAGAAGATCTGATTACTCCGGTAACGAAATAGAAGAAAGAATCGTTATTTTTGACTGAAATTTGTACTGTATATTATATGGTATTTTTTGCTTCGAACAGATATTGAGTTCTTTAGACGAAAAGGAAAATAACGTCACCAAAAAAGTGACTTGCTGAAACATATCATGAGATGCACGTGAGTTAAAAAGAATGTATGAAATTATTTCATACCGACAGCAAAACATGTTACCTTTTCGAAATACTCATGACATTTTCTTGAATTAAAAGTACATTTCGTTGCATTTGTGTTCTGAAAACCTGCCTTAACGAAAATATTTTAACATTAAGTGGTTGCATAAATTTAGAGGTATTCGATCGGCATGGATCGTCGATGATTCGATCTTCTTCACAAGTGTGTAAACGTCATGAAGATCAGTGAGCTCATACTGCTATAATGTAAGTTTTCAGTTATCATTCAAAACTGAGAACATATAATCAATGAGTGTTAAGATTTCATCAGTCTTCATGCAATTTTTTGATTGCATCATTTTCAAATGCATAAACTTTCGGATCAGAATTATATTTTTTGCGGTCTGTTGAATTGAAACAGTTAATGTAGATCAGATTGCTTTATTCAAGGCCAACAATTCTTCATGTTATGCAATTTAGTCTTGCATCAACAATTAGGTCTAGTATCGATAATTAGGACGCATCGATAATTAGATCTGGTATAGATGATTAGGGCTAAAATCAATAAGTAACCTTAGAACTGATATTTACGACTTGTACCGGTAATTAGGACTAGCATCGATAATCTGGATTCACATCGATGATTATTTTGTGCAACGATAGTTAAGACTCAGGCCAATTATTATGTCTTGCACCGTAAATGTGGATTATATTTATTGAAGGTTAGCAATTCTTCACCAAACCATGTGTAATTAGGTCTTGCATATCAGATAAAAAGTTACACCCACTGAAGTTTCGGAACGCAAAACACGTATTTAGCTTTTTAACTTTGACGTCAAGTGCTGCAGATTGTAGTTTTTCTTTAACTTGTACCGAGATATCATCGATAAATCAAAATTCTTCCTGATACGGAAAAAGGGATTGAGAAATTCTTTGAAGTGAAAGAGAATGTCTCACCATATATTTTTAGTACCTAACTATTGAACTTCTGCTGTTGGACCAACAGCCTTTTTCAATTATTATTAGTATTTTGTCTTTATATCTATATTTTTCCAAACAATGAACTAAGCAACGCACAGTTTTCCTTTATGTAGAGATAAAAACAAAATTAAAAAACTAAATTGTAACGAAGGATGAAAATTACGTTTTTACGTTACCCAAAAAACTAAAGCTATAACGGTAATTGTTAATGGATGTCAGAAATTTGCTGTTATTTAGGGTTACGGTACGAGGAGTTCAATGTTGAAGAATATTCCGTGGAAATTCTGTATCGAGTTTCATGTTTCGGTTTTAGGTGGAGCATCAATAAACTCAGCTCAATCCGAGCTTGTTCTTGAGCTTCTTGAACTTAAAACATTTTCATGAAACTGGAATGTCTTGAAATAGTGTCCCTGTTCGCTTTTTTGAAGAATTAGTAGCGTAAATGCAAAGATTTCTAACATGAACCAGAGCCTGATCATGCCCTAGTAAATTTTCCTCCCACTCGTCCTGTGCTTCCAGCCAGTAAGTACCTAGCAGAGGATAAAATACACGTTTAAGTAGAGATCGAATTGCGGTGCAAGAACACTGAAGAAAATAATGATCAAAATATCAGTAGAGATCGAATTGCTCTGCAACAACACTGAAGAAAACAATGATCGAGATTTAAGTAGGAAATGAGTAGCACAATAGATGAGTAGCACAATAAAATTTTCAAATGTGCTCTTTAGGAATCATCAGAATAACAAATAGTTTTTGTATACCTTAAGGTACGATGTCTAATATATTGATAGGTTATTATGGAAACAGATCCTTTAGCCTTCGGACAAAAACTGTAGATAAAATGGACCCCAATTACCTCACAATGTATGAACTTCATTCATTCAAATCGTCTTTGCCGAGGCACGTGTATTGTGCTCGAACTAATGCATGAATAATTGCATAAGTTCGAGTACAATATTCAAATTCTGATATTCAATATCCCTGTCATTCTCATTTTGAATCTATAACAGCGAACTAACCTTAGTCTTTTATAATCCATAGATGTACATACAAAGTCAAAAGTGTGTTTTTTTAATTTTAATTTGTACAAAAATTTTTACCCAGTAAAAATACTAAAGTATATACTGGACCCTCCTGATTTGATGTTTTGAATTTTTTTCAATGTTCATAAGTACAATGCACAAAAGACACCTGTTAGGAGTGGAAAAACTAAAACATTTACTAAAAAATCATTTTCCATCCACGTAACTCTTTGTGCGATCTTTCATTTGATCAATCCGTAAGTATCAATTATGATAAATGACAGATTGTAATGAATTTAATTCAATAAACATTCAAACCTGTGCAAAAAAATCTGCCTTTGAAGTGGCCTGCAGCAATTTTTCAACCATCCAGAATAATTGAACTCCTAATAAAATTTCTATGAATGACATCAATTGAAACAAGCAGTCACATAACTCAGTATTAATGTTTCCAGTCATTTCGCTAGTAGTTATACATACTGAGGGGAACAATGAAAATAATCGTTCGCTCTAACACGATAAAATGCACTGCAAATGAAAACATAAAATGAAATTTCTCAATAAAACATAAAAATTCTTTAGATTGTGCAAATAACTTATAGTAACGTAATGTGATGCTATACCATATGATGCTATAAAGTATGGTATAACATGACGTTATATAATAAAATCTGATATCATATGATAAAATATACTATAATGTAATATAATAGAATATAATATTTGTCAAATTTTCACGATGTAATATGACCGATATTCCGCACTTCATTTGTGTTTGCATCCCTACAACACTCGTAATAAAGTATTTAATTTGCCACCTGTGAGACTTGAAATAAAAAAGTAATTCACAATATTCAAGGCAATCAACGTTTTTAAATCGCTTCCATCTGAACTACAACAAAATATGAATGAACTGCTATTCCGTGTCAGGTACAAAAAGTATGTAATGTATGAATTATAATAGTATAGTTAATTACCTTATGCATTTGTACTTTCAACTCGTTTTTTCTGGAAACAATATTTGTTTATATAATTGACCACTACTCTTTACCATGTGTTTGAAACAAATTAGATTTTAAATTCCTACTGTAGTTATGCTTACAAACGCTAACCTCCTCAGCTTTTAAGAAGGTGTGACCTAAAGATTTATTTTACGTTTTATCATTAGGCCAATTATTTTTCATTTATAGCATTGAGATTTCATGTTCCTAGTCTGATAGGTTTATGTCTGTATAGACTATACTATGATATTGTTATTGAATATTGTATTGTGTGTCCTCAAATCAGTACACATAAACGTGTCAACATCTAAATTATGTGAAAAATTTTCATTTTTGCTGCGCTTCCAAAAGTTGGTCTCTTCTGTTGATATGAAGGTTTGACCGTAAAGTATTGTTTTACTCCGTTCTTCTCGTAGAAAGAGATTGCTTTATCATTAGAACAATTGTTTTTATTGCTTCGAGATTTTAAATCCCTGGTCTGATAAGTCGATCACTTGTAAATGCTGTACTGTGATATAATTGTTATTGAATATTGTTACGTGTGTATTTAACACCATCTAAACGTGCAAAAAATGAAAGCTCTACGGCCGCTTCCTTACAAAAAGTATGTCTGAATTTTATGGTGATGAACTTTTAAAATTTCGACCACATATTCGAGAATCAACCAAATGTTGCCATACAAAGAGCAACTCACTTTAACCAAAGGTTGTTTGCGAGAAATTCAACTTCAAAGGCCCACTCCATATTGCGGTACAATCAAGTTGCCAGTTGAGTGTCCTCAAAATTCGGTTACCCCCCAGCAAACTGCTTTACAGAGGGCAGATCCCCAACCTTCCCACATAAACACTCATGCGTGGGCGTCTGTTCTTGATATACTTCGCTAGAGAACTCTGTAGTTAAGACCTTGAAAGTAGATGCCTAAGTCGGTTTTGGATTGAATTGAGCTGGAAAAGTGCCCCCAGAAAAAAACTCAGCAGATCATGAAAATGAATGGTGATTTCAAGCTCCCTAGAAAGCGAAGCATTTCAGTTTCACTGTACTATTATTTTCGGACCCTGACAACCGAAACAACACTATTTCACTGTACTTCTCCATTCGGACACTAAAAACACGCATAAACAAACAAAGCTCTAACAAGCTACTCAGTATCCCGAATTAAGAGCAAGGTAGGCAGCAAAACCGCCTCAACAATAAGGTTCCCACCACTAAATGCAACGTCTTGGAAGTTGCGGCTGAGACACGGTGAACAAATTGACTCCTGGGACACTGACTCTCTGAAACACATGTGGCCTACTCTCAAGTCCACATTTCTGTCCAGCAAGTCAAGTTTTCGTTTCTGTCGTACAAGTCCACATTTTTACGCGGAAAGACAATATTTATTCCCTGCGAGTCCACTTTTCTGTCCAGTTGGTCCCTGAGTTCAGTAGCTCTGCCAGTTGTGTTGCTTGTATTTTTCGATATGGTTTTTTGGCAAGTATGGTGAAACAACGTTTCACCATACTTAATTAAGAATAAAATCGAAGTTCACTTACATAAAGTGGTGGAAATAATGATAAAACACTGCACTTTTGCTTATATCTTTATAAATACTGATTGAAAACAATAAATTTTTGACCATAGGTAAGGAATTAAACAAGAAGTAAGTGTAGATTCAAATTTTATATTACAGTATAGTTTTTTTTTGTACATTTATTACAAAAATACTCTTCAGAGGGTAAAAATTTGATGGAAATAAATATGACACCTTGTAGAAAATTACGTACATCCGAAATAATTCACTTTTGACAGCTAGGAATAGAATCAAAACCACACACCGGTGTTCCCCTAGACTGCAAGTAGACATTGTGATATATTGTAATCAGGTTTAAATTGTGAAAAATCTATATTTTACAACTTGGGCAAAGAAAGTTCCCTCTCAGAATTTGAAAAAGGTTATATAATAGTTCTAAATAGTCAGGGATGCTCCTATAATTCAAGTTCGAAGCAGATTGAGAGGTCAAGAACAGTAATTCGATTTTTTTGCAAAATCCTGAAGCGTACGGATGAAATAAATCCCCTGGACGTCCACCCAAGCTTAATCCAGCCAGTCGGTGCCGAATGCTACGTGAGGCTTCATCTACATGGAAAAGTTCCAAAAATCTTCAAACGTGTCTAAAGTTGAATGTAACTCTTAGAAGAGTTAGGCAAATTCTCAATACTTCAGAAATTTTTTATTTTGGAAAAGGAAAACAAAAGCAGAGCTGAAGAAGATACACAAGAAACGACGAGAAGAGTGGGTGAGGGAAAAAGTACAATGGAATGCTGACATTTGGGTAAAAATTGTCTTCTCAGACGAAAAGAAGTTCAATGTAGACGAGCCTGACGGTTTTCAATACTGTTGGCATGATTTGAGGAAGGATGAGCAGATCTTTAGCAGATGGTCATTAAGGGGAGGATCTCTGATGATTTGGGGAGCTTTTTCAGCAGAAGGTAACGCGAGTCTGGTACAGATGGAGGGAAAACAAAATTCAGCGAAGTACACTGAAGTATTGCAAAAGAGTCTTATACCATTTTTAGAAAATTTTCACCAGAATACTGCCGTGTTTCAGGAAAACAATGCAGCCATCTGCACTTCAAAATACACAAGAGAGTGGCTTGATGGTCACAATATCTACACTCTGAGTTGGCGAGGTAAGTCGCCAGATCTAAATCCTATAGAAAACCTATGGGGTATACTGGCTAGACAATTTTACGCCAATGGCATACGTTTTGAAAACCAGCAGGAACTCTGACGTGTTGTTCAGGAGTGTTGGGGTAAATTTTACAATGCATTTTTCGGAATTTAGGGAAATCAATGAATGATCGTTGTCTCGATGTTTTGCAAGGGAGATGAAATACTTATAAATACTAGTAATTTTGAGTTTTGTCTGCAACATTCATAGTTTCAATGAAAATATTATTTAGGGCAGGGTGTCTTATCTTATTGTCATCAAATTTTGTTCCTCTGAAGAATATTTTTCTAATAACTGTAAAAAAACTATACCGTAATATAAAATATTAATCTACTTTTACTTCTTGTTTTATTCCTTACCTATGGTCAAAAATTTATTGTATTTCATTCAATGTTTATAAAATTATAAGCAAAACGTAGAGTACCTTATTATTTTTACCACTTTACAAGTATATCGATTCAACATAAAAAATCTTTCCATTTTCGGTGTTTAAGGGGACCAGGCGGGTTCATTTAGCCAAAATCTTGAAATTTTCACGAATGCGTATTTTACAGATAATGAAAAAAAACACCTCGCGTAGGTTCCGTAAAAATTTTGGGTTGTACGAGGACGAAAAAGGGGTGTGTGAGGGGTGGGAAGGGCCCCGTGTGGGGTAGGGAGGCAAAGAACAAAGCGTGTGTATATGCAACCAAGCAACAAAGGTGGTGTAATATAGCGTTCTCTAGTGGTTACAAGTGACGTATGCATTATATTGCTTCTTATTTATTCAATAATAATATAAATTATTTATTAGTAGTAAAGTCACTAAATTGCAATGACTCCATTACAAGTTATGACGGAGGAGTAGTCTACGGATGTTTCCACAAAAATTTAACGTATTCTTTTTATAACTCGTTTTCTATGGGTCAAATCAAAAAATGTCCATGAACAAATCTTTTTTTTCTCTTCTATATATGTACAAAGCTTCATAGCTTTGCGATTAATAATAAACAAATTAGCAATAAACCCGCCTGGTCCTCTTAAATGTATGAATGTCGCTTTCGATTTCTTTGAAAGTAATTTAAACATTAGTACTCGTT
Organism: Trinorchestia longiramus; assembly: GCA_006783055.1. Classification (NCBI taxonomy): domain Eukaryota; kingdom Metazoa; phylum Arthropoda; class Malacostraca; order Amphipoda; family Talitridae; genus Trinorchestia; species Trinorchestia longiramus. Next base: position 377,854 of record VCRD01000061.1, read on the forward strand.
TGGATATCAATTAGCCTACTCTCATGTACATCAGTGGAGCCTAAACGACTTCATATATAAATATCAAAACGTGAAAACACAGCAAGCTTGAACAGAATATCTCATCCATGCATGAAATGATACATTCTTTAAGATTCATGAAACGCGAAACAAAAATTTTACCATTGTTAAAACAATGGAAAAATTGCAATAACATTCATTTCAAAATTTGGCCGAAAATTATCAGTGACGAAATAATGCAATTTTCACTATACAGCAACAAACATGTGTACAGTATTAAATGCAATGTAAAAAGTTTAAAGTACATAGGTTAAGCATTTGCAAGAATATTAGGGACATGGAAGTAAATTCTGCCTTGCATTAGGTGAGCATTTTAGTCCTATAATAAGAAATTTCGTTATCCCTTCTGCAACATTTTTCAGGGTGATTTGATACAAAGAAATTCCTATTTCAATGAATTGTTTTATCTCTAGTTATATTAGTGCCCTTTCAACAAGACTCTATTTTTGAAATCGATAGTTAAAGAAGTACGATTTATATTCTCCGTAAGAATATCTATATAGATTGAGTTATGCATCGCACGTACATAGACATGCATGCAATATTCGTAAACATCAAAGAAAACGAAGAATTCGTTCAAAGAATAGCTGGTTTAGAAAAACAATTTGATTGTTTATGACGCTTTCGAAACAGTTTTTTAATGTCTTGTTATTGGAAACATGAATTGTGTTGAAGAAGTGACTTGAATTCTTTCAGTCTATTAAAATTAATTCCCATCAAGCCTGTCATTTTTTTTATTCGCACGACTGAAAACTTTATTCTACGACAAAAGTTAGGTCTTACTTTCAAAATTCGCTAATCAATTTCATTGATATATGAATTTATTTTCTTCACGATCAATAAACTAAAATCGCAGAGTTTAATCCTAGAAAATTTTATTTTTATCAACGATCTGAAAAGAACTTTGGTCTGTTTTTTCTTTCTTTGTGTTTTACTGGACTTTATATATGATATTTATGTACACAATATTTTTCTAGAGTGAAGCTGTGTAATTTTAATCAACATTACCTGATGACATATGAGTAAGCAACACACAATTCAGTAAAGCATCACGTGTGCACAGAAAACAATGATATGTAAGCATGAACATTGATTCAATTAGGAGTCATTAGCGATTGCCAAACCAATTAGAGCATCATTGAAATACCAAAACCTTGAAAATATTCTCTGTACACTCACCGTTTCCGCCAGACGATCAGTTTTCTTTAATTGTAACCAGGAAATTGTCGAACACTCGAGTTGATTTTGGAATAAAATTTTCACTGAAATAACTTCATGAAATGGATGAACCTGACAGTCGTTTTAAGTGCTCATCATTTTCAGAGCCGTAGTATTCATTGGTATTAGGATATTATTCCAAAATTATGATTGTTCAATCGAATGATTGTTGTAAGAGATGTTAACAGTTTGCTGTATTGACGACTCACTTCGATAAACAAATGGACTGATTTTACTCTCAGTCATTAATCTTGAATGTAAATATTTTCTCAGAAACCAGCTCCTTAAATACAATTATTCTGCCCAGAAAATAAAAACACATAAATACATATGTTCTTAAGAGACAGTTTTTAAATTTTAATTACACTGATTTCACTACTTTTGTTGTTAAAAATAATGCATGCTTTTCACAGAGAGAACGATAAAATCAAAAACCTTTAAAGGGACAATTAGTGACAAAATTATTCATCCACCCACCTATGATCTATACTCTTGGTAATTCCTTGGAATTTAATTTCTTGTGATTCCATACTCTCTACGTGTTAGTAAGTATATGAAAGGGAATTCAAACCTGAATATTCAAGACGACAGATTTAATTTAACTAATTTAACGAGAACATCATGGAAAAAAATTAATTGAGGAAAATATTCGTATTACTAAAAAATTTTCGTTTGAAAGGCATCCATTCATGTAATTACATTTAATTTACATTTTAATTTTATGTGAACAGCATGGTTGAATACTTCATTAACAAAATATTCTTGAAAGTTCTTGTAATGAACATAACATGGTGGATTTATCATTGTTATTCTTTCTTCGACACCACGATGGTCAAACCAAAAGAGCTGAGGTCCCACAAGTCCAGTAATAGTTACAAAACAATGTTAAATTGCTTAGCTACCCATAGTAGCTAAGTATAATATGTCATCAAGAAGATTAAAGAGCTTGGAACGGCAGCGATTTCGCTTGAACGTGGAACATCGTCGAAATTGTCATTATGAGGTTCTCGCGAGCTTAATATGAACCACCAGAGTGTCATTGAGAGACCGCCAAAAACATGGAGACGCAGAGTATTAGCGTAAATGCTCGTACAATTCAACGGTGTTTAACTAGGAATGGCTTACATGGACGATGGACGTTTCTTCACAAGCCAGTTCTTCTTTCCTGTACACTTAAATTTTTCTGGAACTTTCTTGGACAACGAAAATGCCTTTCAGAAACGAGTACTGAGGAATGATGAAAATAAAAATTTACGTATTTGAAAATAATAATAACAAGAATTGGCTTCCGACAGGTGAGGGTTTTCCCGCAAGAACACATCGCCGATTGCAAAACAGGGTTGGTTCAGCTGAAGTGGGACTGGTAATTTAATTTCTATCAAAGGAAAAACGAAATTTGATGAATATATCTGGATATCGAATGAAAACTTTAAATTATCGACGCAAAAACTTTGAGTTCTGCCAGTGGCATAAATAAAAGATTGACAATGACCCTAAAGATATGTCTAAATCTATAATTACATGGCTCCAGAAAAATAAATTTACAATTTTACAATTCTATATACTCATGTTCAGTGATCCAGGGTTAAAGCTTCCCAGCAGCAATTGAGACACATACATACTGCACAAAAATAATTAATTGACTGAGAAAATCAATTGGAAACTTGCATGCTGGCGTTTGAATAATTGACCTAAACTCTTTTAATCTATTAAACTCCCTCAACGCTGTATTTCAGATCGACAAAGTAAGCACAATAATTGGTTCCAAACAGTGAGCTTTAAAGCCCTAGGTCCTATGCAGAAATAATTATTGAACTAAATGAAATGGGTGAATAAATTCACATCATGGTTCAATGAACGTTAGTTCCAGGTAATAATAATCCCAATTTCATAAATTATTTAATATATATATATATGTGTATAATCGTATAAATCATCATTCAATTTTTAGTTTTTTCCGAGTATAGATTGGAAGAAATTTTATGCATTTTTAAAAATATTTTTATTTAACACTCTTCCAGAATTGGATATCTCGGAGCTTTAATTGCAAATATTGATTTACGTTCGCAGGTTCGAAACTTTTAACTTAAGGGAAAAACTTTTTGGTATTTACTTTAAAAATCTTGTGAAAACGTGGTTTGAATTTTGCTCTCTTTCTTCCTCCCACAATTTTATTTTTTGCTCGGAAATAAGCGCAATTTTCACTTGCGTTAATAAGAGCGCCACTTACACTGCTGCTTTAGGGTAACTTAAATTCATTTTTCCGACTTCGAAATTTGGCGTACCCTTTCAAAGTAATAATTCTTTAATACTCTGATATTTTTAAAGCGCCTTTATAAAACACGACCAATTAGCGGACTGCTTGGAAGAAGACATTCCATATAAGTTGTCAGAGTGAATATCATTTTAAAACAAAGACGTCCAAAAATACTCGTGTACAAATTTGACATGTCAGTCATGCAATGAGCTCGAAGTCCGTTTTGGTTCATATTTTCATTTTTAGAATTTTGAAATCTGTTTAGTGACTTAGTAATGAGTTACTTCGCTGGAAAATAGTAAAAATATAACCTTACATTTTCCCATAAGTAGATCGTTCGCAAAAGTTCATGTATGAATACAGGTATAATATGCAAAAAAAGACTCCAGTTCTTTCGCTGCCGTCGTTTTGTAATTTCGCAGGCGCTGAACAATTATTCACACCTGCTACTTATTTTTCGTAGAGAAATTTCGTAGGCGATAAAATGAATCAATACTTGCACACATATCAGGATATATCTCAAGTCTTCAATTCCGAAACAGTCCTAGACCTAATTTACCAGTACCTCCTTCAAGTCCTAGACCTAATTTACCAATAACTCTTTCAAGTCCTAAACCTAATTTACCCATAACTCCTTCAAGTCCTAAACCTAATTTACCAGTAACTCCTTCAAGTCCTAAACTTAATTTACCAAATTTGATCAAAAGTTTGTCAACTGTTTTTTTACACTTAGTTAAGAACGCCAAAAAGTTATTTTGATGAATAAAAGAGGTTTCAGAGACGAAATACCTAATCTTTAAATACTCAAACATATAATATGTAATATAACATATGTATATCATATGTAAAATATATCATAATATTTGATAATTATAATATACCATAAATTGTATGATGACACTAAGAAGACTATGAACCAAGAGTGACATGTTTTTGATTTCTTAAAGGGTTATTCACCAAACTATTAATTATTAACTATTATTATTATTGGTATTAACTTCTAGGAAACCTAAAATTTTTGTCCTAGATGACACTTATTGTTATATTCTATATCAATTTTCTTGTGAGTTTTACTAGTTAATCTTTCACTTGACACTTAAGTAATTTTATTAGGGAGATGGATGAAACATTAAATGGAGATTTTTTAATGTCTGATGTTCAGTCCGATGATTTTTTGATGCATAATATTCAGTTCTTTGATTTTATGTCTGATGTTCAGACTGATGATTTTTTGTCTGGTGTTGAGTTTGATGGTTTTGATGTCTGATGTTAAGTTTGTTGATTTTTTATGTTAAATAGTTTTTGATTTTTAAAAATTTGTACTGAGATAATATTTCACTAAAGTTTGACCTAATGATGTTTGTGGTCTGATATTTTAATGTGTTTGTTGTCCGATGTTTGACCTGATGCCGTTCGATGTCATACATTTAGTCCAACGTTCTACAATTAAGTCCGTGTTACAGAACTCCGAGAAAAGCAAGATATAAAAAAAACGTATCCTGGTCAATGACGAGATACAAACGAATGCATAACGAAGCTACTGAAGTTAGTTGAACCAATGAGTCATAAATTTATTGTATTCTTCACTCTAATGGAGCTTATTGTTTTGTGTTTCGCTCGTGCACGTTTTGACTACTAAACATGTTTCCAGTGACTGCCTCGTCTGTGCTGCGTTCATTTGGATTGTGAGCCATGCGATTCCATACATGTTCCTGTCCTTCTTGCGTGATGCCTTGAGGTAGAGGCTCGTAGGGACAAGTAGCGAAAATCTATAAGTTTGAGGAAGTAGTCAATTTAACTCAGTCAGTCAGTCAGTCTTTCTGGTTCTTGCCTCATTCGTGGGAGAAAATTCAAGTGCTGCTTGAAGATTCAAACCCGAGACCTGACATAATAAGTTCCCCATTAAACTACAGTGGCATTGATGAGCACTTCAAAATATGGACGTATGGTCAAATCAGGGCTGTACATGTGTGAAAATTATATATCTCACGCTAACAATGAATTGTGTACCTATAAAGCAACCCAATTTAATAATTAAAAAAGTAAGTCATTGAACTATTTATTCAAGCTGAGGTTAAAATCTCTTCAGGCTGTTATCACACAAAGGAAAAATTGATAAAAATGATTCCTCGGCTCGTTTTATCTTCGTGGATCATTAAACATATTGACTGGAAACTTATTAATTTCCTTATTACTGACGCAAATTTCTATTCAAACTTAGAACAAAGGAAATCACAGAAGCCTTGAAAAATGAAGACGTTTTGTGAATATTTTCAATCCGAGATAAAAAATGTCCATTTGGAATCAAGTTGACCAATTTTTTGCCTTTTCTGTTCAACTGTTATGTTATTTTGCCACTTAACATTTATAAACGCCACTTTTTCACATTCGCTAGGTTGAAAAAAATAACGATAATAAAAGTTACTTGTTTAGGAAAGCATTTAAGTACTGAGGAACAGTGTAACAGCAGTGAAAGCATATATTCTCAGTCTATATTCACAACATCCTAGAGAGCTGAAATGAAACTCATTGAGAGACAAAGGTAGATTTTAAATGAGAGCAGTTTTTAATTATTCGATTTATCCTCACATACCTTGAAATAGAGTCATATTCTATAATTAGAGTCTTCATTTCTTTAACAACACTTGGACCGCTTGAAGAAAGGTAATTTTATATTAAACTAGAGTGAAGTTCATAAAAATCTCACCAGTACATTGGTAAAAACTAGAGATGAATAAAAAAAATAGCTAAAATGGAGTATTACTTCTGGTTGGAAACAGTGGATAGAACTTTTGACGCTGGTTGAGAACAGAGGCTACAGTGGGAAAATTGTCTAAAAAATTACCTTATACGATATAGTTCCTAAAGTGAACATTATACTTTAAAAAAGAACAAGAAATAAACATAAAAAGCTGATTTCCCGATTGTTTTTGGGAAAATTAGTGCCGGAATGTTTTCCCGACTGTGCACCAACAGTTACCAGTTATACCAGTACCAGTCTTACTAGAGAAAGTAATTAATTCACAAGAAGCGCACCGTAGAACACAAAATCAACCAAACTGAGCGAGTTTTTTCTTAATTCCTCACAACAGATTCAAGGAAAATCTTGTGTGATTGCAAACAAATGATTTGCTGGAAAATCTGAGCACAATTTTGACAATCTGAACACAATCATAATAGTCTGAACATAATCATAACCGTCTGAACATAATCATAACTGTCTAAACATAATCATAATAATCTGAATATAATCATAATAGTCGGAAATAATCATAACAGTCTGAACATAATCATAATAATCTGAGCACAATCATAATAATATAAACACAATCACGTTAATCTGAACACATTCATATTAATCTCAACACAATCATATTTCTCCCAAAACAATCATATTTTGAGTGTGAGTTATACACAATAGAAAAATCGTGCGTTCTGTGCTAATTTTACTTATACGGCAAAATTTAAAAAAATGGGCAAAAAAGTATCCTGGTACAAAAATGATAATTTGGGTTAATTGGTCTGTTACAATTCTGTATTTTTTCTCTCAAACTGTAATAAAAATATTCCACGTACTTCCTCTGCGAATTTCTGTGTTTGTTATTTAATTAAAAGTTCACTAACACATTTATGGTCGCCAAATTTGGAAACATGCATAGTGTTCATAGTAATTATTTTCATAATACTAATTACGTACTATAATATTTCACGGATATTCATATCATTACTACCCATTATAATATTTTCGGAGAATGCATATAACTATTTATGCAATTTACACATTTTCATGAACAATAACAACGTACGAAATGAAGAATAATCCCGTTGTAGTCAAAAAACTAACGTTCACTTTGTAAATATCTGTATTAAAAATCCATTGCATTGCATTGTCTTTCTTATAAAGAATTCAACTTCACACCTGAAATCACCAGACCAGTTTGCACAGCTATGAATATGCCAGCGATGACAAACACATTAATTTTCAGCTAAAGCATCCAATTCGTGTGAAGTGTAACAGCAATCGAGGGCTCGTAGGAGCAACACACGCACGTACAAGCTCCCCCGTTGCTCACCATGCACCGACTGACTGCAACTGTGGCTTGAGGCTCCCTCAACTCCCCTCGCGCATCAGCGGCAGGAAACCCACCCTTCATGACCAGCAGGCATATCTTTACCAGTTCCTACCATTATTACTGAAGTAATAATAGCAGTTGCACAATGTGCCAACCATGCATACGTAAATTAGCTGCTTCTTAACTCTTGCATGGTGGCTTATGAATTTATATATATATATATATATATATATATATATATATATATATATATATATATATATATATATATATATATATATATATATATAAATTTCTTTGATTGATTTTAATAGAGGGTAAAGAATTTTCAAATATGCTTGAATTTTCTTTTCAATTTAAATGAAACAAAACTGTGAGGAAATAATAGTAAATCTTTAACGGCTTAACGTCGATTGTTTTATTTATATGAGGCGGCAGAAAATCCTTAGAAAAATTAATTGGTTAGTCTTTTGAAATCACGTATCACCAAAAAACTGTCTAGAACAGAAACACAGAAAATAGAAAGGATATTCCGCCTAAATATGTTCAAACAGCATTAGTATTTTTTAAGCATTGATAAACAATATTTATTTCAGGGACATATTGATAAACTACCATTTCCCCGTTTTTACACACCCTGATATTTTGCTGATCATTACTTCAGGTAATGATAGTATTAGATCCATGTATTATCATTCATTATTACTGGTGCCAGTCTTGTCTAATAACTCCAAACTTTTTCTAACTGTTATTACTCGCACTTCAGGTAATGCTAAAAAGAATATTGAGGGATTACTTATTTTTGTTTACGTCCGAGAACATTCACTGTAATTTACATATATCGATCAATAATTCAGATAATGATTGAATTATAAATGGATCATTTTGCCCCTTCCCTTGAGAGAAATATCCTTATATCCTGAAATTTACATTACTGCAAGTCATGGGAACTATTGCAACAAAGCATTTTTCCCATTTACACTTTTCTTGAATTTATAGGAACATTTTCTCTAACAATTTCCCATCTAATGATGACGAAATATTCTCCGGTATTTATTTAAGATATATACTCAGACATTCCTGGTATTAACTGTATAGGAATACATTTTTCATCATAATACAACTCATTGCATGGGGCCTATACAATGTTATCTGCGTTTGCTACAGCGTAGGTATGAAAGCAAAACTTACAGCAGTAGAATAGAATGGAATAGAATGAGGCTATAGGAACGAACCTTCTGGCCCATTCTTGGGTGGGATAATTACTTCGATAATTATTCGGTTGTTTACCCAAGTCCCATGCCGTATTTTCTAGCCGCGTCAACCATGTCGGCAGCGGGATTCGAACCCGGGTCTTTCCGCTCGCAAGCAGATTCGCTCACCAGTCGACCAAGCTGGTGATGATATATAGGTAAAGGTGTTCTTAGTTTTAGTATCATGCCGACATTGTAGCTAACGAAAACAAAATACGTCAAGTAATCATCAAAAATTCATCTGACAACAGTGCACAATAGGAGATAGATTCGCCTGTCTTGATTGGAAACACGACGGAAGAGATTGCAGTCAGTAATTATATCAATGTTGCTTCACTCGTTCTGATTATTTTTGATTCATTGTTGACGTTAAAGAAGACATCTGAGAAAAACATTACTTGATTTCATTGGCTTCGGTAAAAACGGCACTCTTATTGCAAAAATAAACAATGCTATGGACTAATGCAATTATTCATTGAAATTTTTGCAAAGTAGGCGGTTGAAAGAATATAAAAACTTGTATATTTTAGATTTACTTTTATTCTCTTTTACGGTACCATTCACTGAAACATAATTCGTTTTTTCTTAGTACAGACACTTGTGAATTTTTATATTTGGTTTACTCTTAAATTCATTTGTGTTTTTCTGATCGTTGCTGCATCAAAAAGATTGGATCTCACTATTTTCTTCAAAGGAACTGAAATAAATTAAGCTTGTATTCGTTCATCAGTGCGTAAGGGTAGAGTACTTCACTGTATATCATGAAATCATCGAACACTAAGCTTAATCCGCCCATAAATATCTTTCTAGGTGCTACCAATCTAGCTCTAGAAGCTAGGGATATAAATATATACGCATTTGATAAGTGTTGTAGAGCGTGTTTGAAGTGTGCAGATCAAAGGAATAGTCAAGCACCCTGCAACTGTAATCAAGGTGTCAACCTTGTAAATTCTTGTAAAGAGATATATTTTAATACCCAAAATTACCCCAGCTCGTATTTTGATTGCCAAAATTACCCTAGCTTTTAGCACCTTGATAGCAGTGCTTGCTTTTACAGAAAGTCCTTCGGCAACATCAGGATTTTAAGATCAACAGTAGGTGTGGTACACTCATAACATTTCAAATTAACTATTTCTTTTCCAATTTTTCAATTTAAATATGTATAGTTAGTTCGGTAAATAATTTATGGTATCCAATTATAAAGTGCATTTTATTTTTTAGGCTTTTTTTTGTAATGTTCTTGTTTTTATGTCTGTATAATTCCAGGGTGTTGAAGTAATGGTTGTGATTGTTCATAGAAGTTTAGTTTGTATGTCTTTATGAGAGTATTTGTGCATCAAGCTAGATTTTTGAAGCTCTCTTTGTGTGTAAGTTTGCGTTAGGTGAATTGTTAGAAAGAAATATAGAGTTAACGACTTAAATGTTGGTATTAGTGATCCATTACAGAAAGTGGCGACATTATCTTAAGAAAATAATGGTTAGAGAGACAAATATTCTCTCAGTGCATCTTGAGACCTGATTATAGGACAGAAATTACAGCTGAAATTTTAAAATTGAATTTGGCTGAGATTTAATGAAACCAACCTAAAATGTTATTTCTGTACATCTCAGGTATTATTGTAATTGATTGGCAATATATTTTTCAGACTTTCTTCTAATGGCTAAAAATATTTTTTGAAGGGCTCTTATCCATCGACTTGATCAACAAAATCCTTTAAATAATGTCTGTTTCAGGCTGTTACCTGTATTAATTTTCAGCTAAAATTTATAAAAATAAATTTCAGTATTCGTTGAATGAGACATGTTGCATGAAGTTCTCAATAAACCTGAGTTAGAGATCAAAATGTTTCAAAGGACGGCATGAAAAAAATTTCGAAAGGTTTTGAGACACCGTAAACGAATACTAGGAAATATATACGTATGATAACAGTTAATTTTTCCTAGCTATTTAGCATCGTTCAGTTAAGCATACAAGAGTATGCATAAATGAGTCAAGCTGTAATTTTCAATGACATTTGAGCTCCAGGAATCTATTTAAAATGTCAATGAAACATTTTCTCAGTGGGAAACCAATTATTTCAAGTATGACAGCAAAATGAAAAATTGAACCTGAAATAATGAAGCACTTTGCAATTATCTATTCATTTTAGTAGATGGTTTTCGTCAACTAAATATAAATAACTGTTTTTCAAGCATGTATATCATTCACAGTGACATAAGACAATTCAGTGTTGATATTTATTTGCCAATTTACGGTACTTCAAAGACTGTTTAGAAGAACTTAAATTCTGGGCAATTTCATACCTACAACACTCATTTAATTGCAATAAAAATTTCAGGGGGAATTTTAACACTTCATTTCAAGGTGGTGGGGCAATTTCCTTCTTCCAACAGGAAGGCGTTTTACGAACAGTGTTCTCTTCATTACTTGGGTTTACGATTCAGAAAACACTATATAAATTCAGTACGATGTCCTTCTGCCGTTAACAACGGGAGCTAAGGCAGTAGTTCGAATAGAAATTCGTGCTGTACTTCTACGCTATAGCTTTTAGAGTACGAGGTCTAGGAGGATCATGTACTTCTAAGGGTTATTGGAGCTGGTATCCTCACGACTGATATCAGTGAAATAGAGCTATAGGAACATCTTTAAGGCGCGTCTTACAAATTATTAACACTTGAACACAAACTTAGCGGTAGATTGAAATTCGACTGTAGTGAAAGTGGTATTCTCTAGACAAAATACTTGTAACTCTGCATATATTAAATTAACTGACCCTCGAGCGAGTCATTGAAGACGTTACGTGTCTTCAACAGATGTGCATGAATTGAATTGGGATGCACAAATTGACATCACGTGAGTCAAATGCTACAGCTTTTTGTTAAGGCTGCGAGTTCTTTTTAATGATGAGTCGATTCGTGAGCTGCAAATATATACTTCATTACACAAAGTCACTACAACTCAACCTTATTTTAGTGGCTCAAATGACTGATTTATTTGGTTGACCATCTAATAAAAAGGTGATCTGACTTGACTAATATATTATACGTCAGTGTGCCATTGTTAAGCGTCAAATACCATCAAATGAAAATGTTTCGCTCTGTCATACCAAATAATGTCCCCTTTGATAGTCATCATTGAGGTATGCATCGGCTTTTTGTAATCTATTGTAAAAATGAACTCGTGTTTTGCGCATGGATAAAGGTTTCAGCCTCATTCACAGCCCTACTCTATTGTAAATATTCGTGATATGTACAGAAAGGAAAAACATTGAAATTCCGATAGAAATAATAAATAAATTATGTAACAACGTTGGATTTCAAAATGTATTTACGTGAAACAAAACTATACTATGTTATAATCCAGCCTCCCTTGATGTGTGTCGAGAGAGTAGTACTTAATTTTCCGAATTTTCAATGGGCTGTAATGACTAGAACGGGAATGTTATAAGTAGAATAATTGTTTTCATGGATACTTTAAAAACTATCCTCTTACAGTTTTCTCAATTCAAATTTAAGAATGAATTATGCACTAAGATAGTTCAAGAGCACCCCCTGGTTTAAAAGTATGGTTTCAGAACCTTGTATTTAAAGTTTAATTCCTATTGTGGACCTATGACCATCGATTTCAAAACACAGGTAGAACAATGCATAAATTTTGAGGCCAGGCGATGGGTGCAGAGAAATGCCTAGAGGGCTTGTTAATGGTAGACCTTTTTTCTGATGTTAAATAGAAAAGTAGCAGAATCTCTTGGACGTCATGACAACCTATTACCATCATAAACGCGGGTTCCTTAACAACTGCCACCCAGAGTTCTTACACCTTCCACCGCCGGCAGCAGCTACCTCCCCATTTCAACCACTACAACCAGTCATAATACCTACAGCCCACACAACATTACGTCACACTCACACTTCCCTGTCACAGAATCCATTGAATACCCGAGAATTGTTCCCGGGGAACATATCAGACACGATGAACGCTCCTTGGGAATTGTCTCTCCACAGCTCATACGTGATCTTCCAGGTGCCCTGGGGCCTGTTCTTCGAAATGATTCTCGGATGCGAATATTACAGTGAATCAGCCCAGTTGTAAGATCCGGTGTGAGGTTATTGCGGTGTTCTTGCAGTTTCCAAAGATGATGCACTGGCATGCTAAACTTGAAAGCACGATACTCGGGTGTGGTACACGATGGTGTTTCGCATGCATATTTTCCTTCATCAGTATGGTGCTCCAATATGTTTCTATTTGCAGCAGTTGTGTTTGGACAATCTTTATCTCGCTAATAACGATATTATCTTCATATCTAAGACACTGACAGTGTCTCGGTTGCTTGATATAATAACAATAATTTCCATTGATGGAACACGTGATGATTTCTGCAGTTGAAGGACGAGGAAAACGATGCAAACAATTCAAAACGTATTTTACTACAAAATGAGACTCCTCCATCGTATGGATTGTCACATCTGAGGGCCTGGTCCGAATATTCGTCGCTATAACTAGCGTCCTTCAAGCAGCTTCGATTTACTGTTGAGTTTTTGAGAGTGGGAATGCTTCCATTAAGACGTATAATGCTGCTTGATGATAGCTGAAATCGTATTATGCCTCCGGAAATTTTCAGGCACTCGGCACAACATTCTTTTTTGAATAGGAAAATGCATTTATTCATGATAAGAGGCCGTCGAATTTTTCAGTTCAACTGAGATAACGTGTGGACCAATTACCACTTTACACTTTAAAAACTAATAAAACAAAACCAAATCAAGCCCCAAAATATGTATTTATTAACTAAAGAGGAAACCTTGGAGTTTTATCAATTACCTTATATACTTGATGCAGAAGATGTTTTATACTAACAAAAACACTATTATCAATTGAATTAAATTGACAAAATACTTCAAGGAACAGTCAACCTGCATATCATAAATTTAATTCAAATAATATGGATATTTAGTAGCAGTTCGGTGCTACTATTTTTTATTACTTAAAAGAGTGCAATGCTTGATTTAAAAAGTCACGTTCAAATCCCTAAAGTTAAAGCCATTGTTTGAAAGTATAAAAGGACCCAACAAAATTCAAAATGAAATATTTTGTGATTTATTTCATAGTAAATTTACATATGTAGAAATGTCAAAATTAATTGAAAATAGACAATAGACCTTCCTCCCATGCAAGCTTTAGCTCCGGTCCTGTGCATACTCTCCTGACAACCTCACTTCCAACTCCAACTTTGCTTGGAATAGAGCAGCTGAAAGAAGAGCTCGCATGACTCGATGGGAATAGAATAGAATAGAATGAGGCTATAGGAACAAACCTTCTGGCCCATTCTTGGGTTGGATAATTACTTCGATAATTATTCGGTTGTTTACCCATGTCCCATGCCGTATTTCTAGCCGCGTCAACCATGTCGGCAGCGGGATTCGAACTCGGGTCTTTCCGCTCGCAAGCAGATTCGCTCACCAGTCGACCAAGCTGGTGATAGTCGACCAAGCTGGTGATAGATGGGAGAGATGCTTACTCTCCTGACAGCCTCAATTTTAACTCAGACTTTAGCTTCAACTCTCCGAACATCAATCTCTTGATCTTTCGATTTTCAGACCTTAATTTCCGTTTTTAACCCTAAGCTCTCCTTACAATTCAAACTCTCAGTTTATACAAACTTCGTTCTGTTGAATGCAACGGAGTTCAAGAATCTTTTGACATTGATTTGTCAGAGGTTTTACGCCATCTTGCCATGCAAATATAGTTTGAAGAGATAGTCAGTTAATGTGTACGGCTGCTATTCAAGTTCAACATGTACATGACCTTTCATATTCTTATAAGCACAATTAATTTTGGCAGGTAAAAGAAACTTGAGTGAATTACCTTTACATATAAATTTTTTAAGTACTAAATCATGGAATAATTTACCCTGAATTTGGTTCGGTCACTCTTTTTTGCCCAATTTACCTCTATTTAAAAATAACAACTGCAATTAACGTCAGGCATAAATGAATCAAAATCTGAAAAATTTCCTTTTATCCGATGTTAACTAAGAACAAATAGGCCTGTTCTGTGATAAAACTAATTTTTTTCTAAATTTTAGCTCATATTTGTTATTAAATCAAACAGATAGAAGTACTGTTTTATGAAAACATCAAACATTCTCTGAAGAAACGTAACTAAACCCGCTAGTTTTCACAATGTGTGTTGCTTCTGAGCTGGATCGTGCATCCAGACTGACATATAGAAAGTTGAACAGTCCGCCAAACCTGCCGTATAGAACGTTGAACGGTCCGTTGAGGGCGCCCATTCTTTTGAATAAGGCAACGGGCTGAAAGGCCAGAGAAAGAGCGTTCTGTTTCTGTAAAGGTCAGGAAGACCAATGTTCTGTCGAGCCCTGAATAATTAACGCCTGGTAATTCCAGAACCTTGAGAGGGAAGTGGTCGTAGGAAACGAGGAAGAAGTGAAGGCTTTAGAAACGGGCATGCACTAAGAAGAAGAACCTAACGAGGTTACGATATCAAGGCTGCAGTATTCCTCTTTGAGTAATTATCCTATGAATATTTCGCAGGCTAAATTGAGACTAAGTCAAACCGTTCTATATTAAATTAGCAGTTCCTTCTGCGACTCTAGAATAGGACTTATTAACTATTCAAGGGCCTGACATTAAGCATCACTGCTTAAGACAGTTAGTGCAAAAATGAATTAAATTCAATAGCTTTAAAGAATAATTTCAGATTATCGAATGAAAACTTCAAACACAAGTGGCTCCTAGAAAATGGAATCAAGTTAATCTCTGTTATGTTGTTCGTTGTAATTGCATAGCCTGGACTCGCTTATTTACAACCTACAATCTATAAACATTATATCAAAACAAACTTGTGATCCAGATATTCAAACCAAAATGCAGAACTCCATTATTATGTAATGCTCTCTCACAGATATTCCTGTAAAATAGTCACTAACAATTTCTGACTTCAAGGACGAAGGCACAATTTAAAGACTAATTTCCAAAACAACTCTACGACACTGAAATAACTTGCCAAAATGCTGTGATGTTTGTGAGTATAAATTTCCTTGATGAGATATGCATGAAGGTTGATCTCATAAATAAGGTCTCTCAGTTCATCAGCAGGCAAAATTGTTGTTTGTTAAATTATACGCTGTTGCAGAAATATGAATACCAATATTTTAAGAGCTTAAACTGTAAAGAGACTACTTTAATTACGTGGATTCAACTGATCTTTGTGAGTAATTTTGAAGTGGTAGTAGATGCCAGATAAATATCGGAAGGTGAAAATCCCCATAGTTTTATAAATCACTCACATGGGCGATTTACAAATTGTGAAGCTTCCCTTTCCGTATAATGAAATTAACGAAACAATACACCACTATTAATTGGAAGAGTAACATGACAGACCTAGGGAAATTGTGACATAGTTTGCAAGAACAAACATGCAATCTTTTTTTTAAGGGAACTCAGAAAATATTTCAATTTAAGTGTCCCGTTTATGCATCATGTATCGAAAATATTAACAGTTCATAAATTATAAGACATATTGTGATAGAAATCTAATAATAACCAAGATCTTATAGGGATGCCAGAAATACTAGTGATATCTTAAAAAAGTAATTTGAAGTGCAGGGTTAATCTGATTTTAGGGTCCTGGAAAAAACTCCTGCTCGTCAGATTTCAAATTATTTTTCCGCTTCGTAAGCATGAATTGTTACGCCACACAACATCATAGTTATAAGCAACAGAAAATAAAAAGAATACCCTGATAAAAATAATGTTTTGAATTTAATCGGAAAATTCGACTTATTCATTTGAATTTAAATGTATATAACACAAAAAGTGAATAAGAAATAATTTACAATAATTTCCGCTTTAATACCAGACTAAAAAGGTTTAGCTCTAAACCCCTGGAGGACAAAACCTGGTACCTTGATATCAAGCGAAGAAATTGTTTTTATAAAACTAGATTTGTTTTTTATAACTTCGATTTCATTCTAAAACGGAACATATTTTCTGAACATACATGCATTTAACATTTTTGAGTACTTGTTTCACTATTAGCCCACAAAATTTCGCGTATTTTTGCATATGTTAGATTTTTTTAAATAATTCTTGATCGCCATTTCCCAATAGTTATTACTTCTTACCGAATGATACTTTTATTCTTGTCAAGTAACTAAGCTGGAAGTTCTACCTGGTAGGAGAACCAGTGTTCAAAAGAGCGAATCAATTGTTTGAGTTCTTCACATTCTGCTTATTTGATCTCTGAAATCTCGTGAACGATTTAACTATCGTAACAAGTTGCGCTGTTGGTAAATTAATATCACGCAACACTAGTAAAATATAGTATACAAAAACACTGGGAAGCACTTTTTTGAGTCAAATTATTTCTCTCATCAAATTATCACTTTCTGATCAAAGGGTAGCAAGTCCATGGTGAGCAGAACAGTAATTTGCTTCTCAGCACGAAACAGAAAAAAACATTCATGATGACATTTAAATACATACATACTGAAATTGGTATCAAGAAATTACAGGTTTTAGAATATTTTTGAAATCCAAAAAAGTCATCAGAATAAAAATGGGATCAGATATAAACAAAAAATTTCAAGGGAAACAGTCGTGATTGTTGTGAACAGATATTGGAATGGAAACATTCATTACTCTTGCTCAACTGATATCGAAATGGGAACATTCATCGTTGTTGTCCAACTGATATTAAAATGGGAACATTCATTAATGTTGTCCAACTGATATTGAAATGGGAACATTCATCGTTGTTGTCCAACTGATATTGAAATGGGAACATTCATTAATGTTGTCCAACTGGTATTGAAATGGGAACATTCATCATTGTTGTCCAACTGGTATTGAAATCGGAACATTCATCGTTGTAGTCACATTTTTGAAACAGAAATATTCATTATTATTGACGAACTGTGTCAATATTACCAAAATCAGTCCTCCAGCTTAATTCAAAGTGAGTAAAGCATGTAATATTTTACTGCATCAGTAAAGAAATTTCGTTTTCTCTCACATCTCAAATAGTAAGAGAACTCTCTCGCATATCGCTGCTGATTTCAACGGAATGGTTCTGGGCATTGTGCTCGAGCCTTTGTTGCTGCTGTCATGGACAGTCGCTCACTGAAGAAACGATTGCACTTGGCAAGCAGCAATTTGGTTAGAAGTCTTACGTAGGATGTGCCTGGCATAAAGCTGTTTGGTGAGAGTCTTGATGCAGCTCGGCTTTACGAATAACGGGTGTATCCAGACACAGAGTCATTCAAACGCCCAGGCTCAAACTTCGTACCAACGTTACGAGACTAAGGTGCTTCTCCTTACGGCCTTGGCTTCGAGCCCTGTGGATAACTGCCTCTGATGAAAAGCAGGGGTTCCAGTGCTAGCTTAACTTTTAAATTATGTGAGGAGTCAAGTGTTAACCTGTCAACGGATGGCAGATGAAGTACATGTACTGTGAGTCGTAGGCTTGTGTGAGTATGTAAAGAAGTAGTATACTTGAACAGTGAGGACACTTCTATCACTTGTGTCAAAAGCAATTTGAACGAGTTTAAACAAATTATTAAGAACTTAATAGAGTAAATTACAAAAATTACTCATGAAATGTTCATACAAAATCAATAAGAACTCGATGTCTCATTCAGACTTAAATGGTACCATTTCTCTAACATCTATTCAACTGTAACTTTTTCCAAAGATTTTAATAGTCTCTGAAAAAACTTTCATTCTGAAGAAAAGAGATTTGTTCAAATAATGAAACCAAATGACGTCATATTCTATTATTTTTCAATTTCAAAGTTCGAATTTGAAAAGAGGCTATGTATAGCCACTAACTTCTCAATGTCCATGTTTCAGTATAAAGTGAAACGACAAATTTCGATACCCCATATCCGTTAGCATGCTTTCCCCATGGAATAAACCAATTTGCATGATGTTCTCTGTTGCATCGAACTCAAGGGCTCACTTGGTATCTATGCAAAATGACTTGAGTAACTGTGCGTTTCACAAACCGAAGCATTGGGATCTTCAAATGTTGTCATTTCCGTGGCAAAGATCAAACCTTTCTTTCCCATGTAGGCAAAATTCTTTAGAGGCTGGTTGGCTATCAAATTTTAAATGTGCAGTAAAATAAGATGTTTAGACTAACCTTCGAGATAACATAAAAAGCCTGGATCGAAATATTAGATGTTGCAGACGACGATGTACTAGATGACGGAATTTTCAGCGTAACTTAGCCCTAAAAGTCAAAATATCCCTGGTAAATCCCTTCTAGATGTGGTCCGCTACATCAGTTAAAAACTTAAAAGTAGCTCTTGCATTTAGGGTAGGTCTTCTGAAGCTGTTTTGAGGAAATTGCAGTTAGTGAGCAGATTCTGCTTGAGAGGGTTTCGCCGTTAAATGAATCAAATTCTCGTAGTTGATTCTCGTTCAGGACGTCCGAAAGCATTACTGACAGTTTACAGTGACATTAAGTAGTTATTGATTTAGGATAGATTTACCACATGCTGGCATCCAAATTTATGCCCCTAAAGATGCTGCAAATTTACGAAGGATTCGAGCAGTTACTGTTAATTTATACGAATTGTTCTGACATTGTGAGCGGAGGATCAAACATGAGTTATGTATTAATTTCACAGACCGATTAAAAAAATTTTAGCTTAGATTTTGAATGTTTTTAGTGAGCGCAGTAGAAAGGCATTAGCTGTATAAGAACCTATAGTGTATGAGCTTAGAGTAGAAACTAAGCCAATTTATTTTTCTGGTATTATAATTCACCTAATACGAAAAATTTAATGAATTAACAAAATTAACGTCCTTGAGAATTGATTACCAGCTGAATTTGCTTTGTTTGTTGAATTTACGCGTCAAACGAGGGTTAAACAGTTTAAACCAAAAAAATTATATTAAGTGAATACATTTGCACATATTTTTGTGAATCAACTTTGTTTCGCGCATTTGAAAAAAAAGAAAATTTGCGAACGTTCTGTGTATCCTCAGGTTTTTTCTCTCAGACTTTTTTGTGCTTATAAAATGCATTCAGACTGAGAATAAAGCAGTCAAACGAATGAGTTTCGGAGATTGCCACCTCATCGTAACTAGAACCATTGGACACTTGCTGAACTTCTCTTCCTTTTCGAAAAGTCGTTAAAGTCAAGGAGCTTTTACCGAAAAGAAGTGCGCTCGCCAAACAAATTGTTCGAACGCGTCTTCTGTCTTTCAGAGATTATACTATGGAAAATAGTTCGTTCCGGAAAAATTATTTCTTACACAAAAAATTATGAGTTCTCGGTATTTTTGTCTTGCAAATCTCGACGCCTATTGACAAAAAGTAGAAATTTTATGATCCTTCGAACATCTTATTTGGTGAGAAAACGAGGGGATTTTTTCGTGGATTGAAAATTATTGTCGAAAATGTTATATTTTTTACTTCCAATTCGAATGGTTAAACAATTATTAAAGCATTCAATCAATGAGGCCATATATTTAAGAAAAGATAAGGTGAATAATATCAGCAAACGTTTTTAATATATGCACTTAAATTTTTTAAACTATATTGCTGGGGAGAAGAATTAGTTGCAGAATGGTTTTAGAAGTTAATATTGAAACAGATCTCTATTATTACGTGATTTAACAATGAATGGAAATTCACCATATAATTTATTAGCTACCTAAACAAACAATTTTACTTGAGCAATGGTCTTTGAGACATCGAAAAAGATAACAAAGTTAATTCCAGGTTATTTGAAGGTATCAATGAATATTCCACATTGAAATAACAAACGAACGTGAAACCTACGTAAAAAAAATCTGCGATAAAGAAAAGTATGCAAAGTATTGTAAAGAACTCTATCGTGCAGAACGTTGGATATTTTTTATCAACAGATGTAGTTTGAGCTGGACAACTTCAATTCAGATCCACTGTATGTTTTGTCAAGTCTTTATCGTTAAACAATATACATATCGAGAACAATCACGATTTGTTCGCCCCATGAGTTGATAGGAGATACGAGTATCACTTGCAGCTGTGGACGATTACTTTAATCACCTGCAGTCATAAATTATTCTGCAATATTATTAATTATTAAATTTAAATTATCACATATATAGATACCATTGTAATATCAATTACTAGGCGCAGTATGCGTATTTTTCTTAATTCTTTCCTGACGTGCTAGAGAACATTTATAACCTTGAACTAATATATCCTCTAATACATTGAAAACAGTATTTTTTACTTTATTCACCGTTGTTCGGTATTTGGTTAACGAGGAAGAAATGGATAAAATGTATTTTATTTTTGATATTCAAAACATTCCTTTCTTCAGCTATGAATTCCTCTTTTTGACCCTTTAGTCGTAGGATATAGCTGCAATTTTCGACAGTTATTTAAAACTTCATTTTACTCATAGCGTTCGATAGATTTTCCGACTTAATGGTAAAAGCAGATAAAAAAATAAAGCTCAAACTATTTAGTTCCATCACGTTTTTAGCATAAATCTTGAACCTTCCAAGAATTTTGTTTTCAGCTCCACTCACTCTGTGCAAAAAAACTCAAAAAACAAAATCTTGCTTAGGGAAGTTCTTTTTTCCAAGGCAAACGATTCTCCGAAGAGGTGATAATTTGGGACTTCTGGCTCACAATTTAGGGAATGCTGTCTTTATTGCAGCTTAGGCGCAAAGATGAGCCTCAATGAACTGCGTTTGAAGAAGCCTCATGAAATTTTTGGTATTTCTCTCCATATCTCAAGAATGTTCTCTGGAGTTGTGCGGAAGGAAAGAAAAGATGGTGGTGCCAAGGGTTGCGGAAATGGCCTTAAATTCGAACTTTTATGCCATTGTTGAAGGCCTGGGGGGGTTTATTGAAGAACCCCTTCTCCCCCCCCCACATCGAGCTGTTTAATTGTGGCTTATGAATATGCCGTTGTGGAGAAGAAAGAAGAGCCTGTCCGCTTATTATTCTCACGCATGAATTTCATACCCATCTACAGTACGTTTCTTTTTGGCTAAAAAATAATCTCTATTGTTGAATTTGAGCAAAACCTCTTGTTGCATGAATACATCAAGATTTTGGCGACTAAATTCACTAGCTGTACCAACACTTTTGTTTTTCATTACGTGAAAGCTCAAGTTTGTCTTCAATTTTTGTTGGAAGATATTTTTTTAATTTCTACTTTATGCTAGACGCAACAAATGTGAGCAGATGTCTTTGCTACTTAATGCTTGATATTTCCTCGATTTTTTATGCATAATAATTAAACGTGCTCGTCAAATCAATTGCTCTTAATATTTCAATTAATAGGCCAAATCATTATAGGTCATACTATGTCTCTTAGGAAAGAATTGAAACTACAATTGATCTTGAGAAGCTGATTCATTTGAGGCTTGTCGATATGTTTCTTGAGTTTAGGTCCTCATAGTAAACAACTAAAAAATACTCAGAGTAGCAATTGTTTCTAACAGAAAAATGATTCATCATGCATTTTATTGATTTCTAGTAATTTCTTGACGAAACAATGACATGGTATGAATGACATGATGATTAGTAAATCCCATGGAAAATGGGAATTATTTTGAATAATTGGCTTAACAAATTATTTAGGAGCTCTTTATGCAAAATATATTATGTAATTAGGTGTATAAAAGACCATCCATACATTTCCAACGATTTTTTGACTTGTGGAAACGATATGAAAAGGTTTTTTAATTCGTTTCTAACATCTACAATACAAAAACTTGAGAAATACACATTGACTCAAAGAGTACAGTTGTATTTTGAAAAAATGAATACTGATTGTCATTAGTGCAGATTGATTAAACGCAATCGAACAAACACGTGTAATTATTTTGTGTCACTAATATACAGACTATTTTTTTTAGATGATCATGTTTCAGTTTCAGAACATCTTTCAATTACCTAACTTGTCTAGCAGTCAGTTGCAAAGGTTAAGCCATTTCATTCATTCACAATAAAACGCTGCACGTCTCGTACAATCAGTTGAATGTTCTTTTACATCTAACGAAAAAAAATCATCACGTTATGACATCTCTGCAAAATCATACCAGAATGAGCCTTTTCTAAGTCAAAACTCGGCGATGTCAAAGAGCTTTGTCATCTATATTACATTGAGTTCCGCTTGGCTGCAACCGATTGAAGGTTTTCTGGCAGTACAAAGCAAGCCTCGCATCCGAAATGACGATCCGTATTCCATTCCGAAGGAGTTCTTCTTTGTTATTTTGCTTTTTAAAGTTTTCAAACATAAGAATAGGACTGCTATTGATCAAAACGACTTGTTGTTCACTCAAATTCAATTGCTATGAAATGTTAGTGTTGTTATGCCATATGGCGTCTAGAGTTGATATTATACGAAAGCTGAGAGGATTTCTGCTGAATGTTTATTTTCTTTAAATTTTCATGCGTTTTTACTTCCTGTGCCTAAGAATATTTTCAACTGAACCACGAAAAAAAACTACCGTTATTATTAATTTTCTTACAAAAGATACAATATCATGCAACTGACTGACGTGAACTATGTAACCTTTCAAATATCATTGTACTCTAGTTACTTTAAATATTTAGACAAAAATTATGTTTTTTCATCTGTCCCTCCCTCTTTCCATCAAAACAACGAAAGTAAAAGGAAAGTTATAAAAAAGCCGAACATTAATATTACTGGAAATAATAAAAAGCTGTGATTAAGTAAGTCAAAACTATCATTGAAGGAACAATAGCTTCTATGATATGACGGCAAATAAACTCATTTCATAAAAAGGCTGCACAGTATACCCATATGATAGATAGGCAATCCTGTATCGATGCAATTGAAAACTAGTAATGGTTTAAATGCAGTAAAACTTCTCATAAAACATTTCGATGGGTTAATAAAGGGGCATTCAAAATCTCCGAGGAAGTTTGATGAAGACAGTCATATATATGCATTGAAATCTTTTTCCCGTAGTCCTGAGAATTTTAACTAAATTCAACATTTATGTACATTTCGCAGTACCTATGTATTAATCGTTAAGGTGTTACACTGTATCTGTGAACTAATCAGAACGCCATAATATACAGAAGATTTCATTTTGGATAAATAAATTTTAGCTTAAGCCTTGGGTTTTTGAGCGGTCATTAATAAAAGCAAAATTTTTAATTTCAAAACAATTCTCAAAATATAAATCTCTTGAAATCGGGGCTGATGTTTTTGGAATCTTTAAAACGGTCATTATTTGGGTATACATTCCAAAGTTTACCAATTTGGCTTACAAATTGAAACTGTTCTAAAGAACCATCCTAACATTTAATCGAAACATCTCTTTGTGACTGGGTTTTCTCTACGCTGCATGTGCTGAATGTTTAAGGGTGAGGCATTCGAACAACAAATAAGTGTTCTTGCGAAGAGTTAAAGGTGTGAGAGCAAAGTTAGTAAGCCATTTTTACGAGGGATTTGATAGTCGGTCCAATAAACAAAAGAGCTTAGAGCCACTTGGGTTCACGAAGTCCAAAATGTTAAAAGCTGGGTATTAGTTAAAACCTAATCGATAGTAGTAGGCTTTCTCATCAGGCTTACAGGTTGTATTGTAGCGACTTAATTTGTGTAAAACGCGTGGCAAAAAACAATGCTAATATTATGTTTTTATTCCTTTGTAGTGGCATGAGGTGTAGGGGCGTTAGTTTTGGAATAATTCGGAGCATGACATTGACCACCAAGTTCCCACTTATTGGCTACCCTTACGACCGAGGGTAAAAATCAAAGTGTTTTGCATACAAATGCTCCAAAATTAATTTTGAATGCGTTACCTATCAAAACTAATTTTGAGATCTAATCAAAACTGTATCTGATAAAAAATGGATTAATATGAAAAACTACTTCTTATGACACCGCACGAATAAAGAGAGAATTTTAATTTATTGAATTCAGACGATACTTTCGTAGATTGAGAAGTTTTTCTCTACAATTGTACTTTTCAACTGCCTTATCCACACTCACGTCTTTCGCCGTATGAATTATGGCAGTTTTGTGAATAAGATGCAATTACAGTTGAATTTATTTGTTCTGGCTGTGAATTAACTATTGCTAATCCCTCTATTCAGAAACAGTTGGTACATAAAACTTTTGACGTTAGTCGGGAATATTTGATGCAGAGGGAAAAAGTCTAAATATTTATCCCATGCATTATACTTCTAGGGGTAAACATAGTTTTAAAAAGTGCAGGAAGAAATAAAAAAGTTAATTTCCCAAATATTTTTGGGAAAATTTATACTGGAATACTTTCTCAACAATGCACCAACTGTATCTGACCAGATGGAATATTTGACAATAAAAATATTGAATATTTGAATTAACAGCTCACTTATCAAATAATCTTAAATTATTTTTACAATAGTATCGTATAAAAATGTAACCAGTCTAAAACTATTATCAACTAAAATCTATTTTAACGATTAAAGTACGAATTGAATGATTTCTGAGCGAAAGGACTTAGAATTAAATTCAAGCTTTGAATTTTTAAATTAACTTAGTCCAGAAAACCACATCGATACTGAAACCAACTCTGATTCCTTGTCAATACGATGATCCTCCAACTTAAAGTCTATGCTTGCTGAAACAGAACCGATGTTCATACACTGTCATAAATTAATTAATATGAGAATATCTATCAATGGACTAACCGTGAATGCTAAGTGTTCTGAAGTGTAGAAATAAAGAGCTACACCTGCATCATCCCTGAGAAATTCATGCTGCGTTTCCCTGAAGAAGTCGTAAAGCTGTAGTGTCGAGCTGATAAAAAGAGAATTTGTGTGGCGAGAAATTTCCATAAGCAGCTTTCTTGATTCCGCAGCGCAAACAAACAGTGTTTACTCGCATGCCACCTCAGCGTTGACTTACTCGCCACTGTGGAGCTCGCCTAGTTAGCACTTGACTCTTCCCCTAGTGAAGAATTTCTTTTATATTTGTCGAGCTTATGTTTATCTTGTCACACAATTGATGTCCATTCCTTTTATCACTCGAGGTATTTCAGCAGCAAAAATTGTGCACAGTCTCGTTTGCAAAGTTATCACTTGGCTGTCGCTCTTGTGAAGATTTTTTATGAATGTTTCTCAAGTTAAATTTTTGAGGTTTTCGTACAATTTTTCGTAATATGTACGTCACTGAGAGTGTTTCAATAATGAAAATATTATTGATAATACAATTGTAACACTTCCGACGGCAGCACATCTGAGGATCAGATGCTAACAGAATAACCTAATAATTCGAGTCCCAAACCGAAAATATAAAGCTCATTTCCTAATGATGACACCCAAGTGCTTTTTTTCACGTATGAAAGCATGAATTCTATAAGGTTCTAGAGATGATATGTCAGTATGACTCGCAGTATTTTCACGTACCTCAAAGCTCTCATTAGATAATGAGTAACCATTCTCTCCGGAGGCAGACCATAGATAATACACAGATTAGAAATAATACGTTGTAGTTAAAAAATTATCAGGCATAGGAGTGATTATATTCATTGGATTTCGAGCCAATAGTTTTTAAGCAACACCACTGGTCTTAAGATGTTAGTATTAAAAATTTAAAACGTGATGACCGTATATCTACTTATTCTAAATCAGAATTAAAGAGTGTTTGATTGTTTACAATCTTAGTTTCTTTAGACGTCCCCTGATTGATATATGTATTTAGGTTTAGCTGTTTGCTCACAAATCAGTAAAAATATTTTTAGGGTGGTTCTAAAAAGTCTAGCTTATGAATGGTTGCACCCTAATTACAATATAAAATAGAAGGATCAAGCCTTATGAAAGAATTTCTGCCTACTTGCAGCAAATTTTCTCACAAAAGTAGAGTAGGAAAAAACGATTTCTTTGTCTTTTTGAGGAGCGAGCGTACATCACAATCACTTAATTCTGTGCACCTGCGTCATGCTTAATTAAAACTTTGTCTCGTGAGGAATGATTACGAGCAGGCCAAGAATTCCCAAAAATCTTGTAGCATTTTATACTGAGGTGGGTCTTCCGTAACAAAATTGATGTGCCTGTAAAATTTGCTGTCAACTTCTTAAGCAGATCATCAATTATGCCTCGAGCCTTCTAACTTAGTAAAAGGGATAAAAATGCCAAAAAACTACCATGCCTAGACACGACGTAGATGACAAGTACACAGATTTGCAAATAAGGCACTAAAACTACGAAGTAATGAAATTGAATGATACTGGGCCACAAAAGTTGATGGCACAGACTATTAGTTCACTTTAACTGGGATTTACGTCTTGTGGTACACTTGAACTTGTCTCTGATCCAAGTTATTTTGTGAATAGCAGTCAAAACGATAAAACGTTAATCACAAATTTGGCTGGTATAAAACAAGGAAGACTTAACCTGAACTCATCGTTCAAGGAACAGTTACTGTGCTGTCCCAAATGAACAAAGAAATTCGATAAACTATCCCAGCGATGTCAAAAAGTAGTTTAGAAATGATGTATTACAAGATTCAAGAAGCTAATTTTTTAAATTTATGTGTTTCAGTTTTGTAGTATGAATAATGATTGATTTTTAAACAAAAATGAAAATCTGTAGAACAGTGATGTTCAGCTTCAAAAGTTTACATTAACAGTTAAAATTGCTAGTCTCTTCTCTCCATGAGTGGGTATGATCCGTTCTAAAGCTTGGTTGAAAATCAGCGTTCTAAATTTCCGTCATTTTATGTTCTGGCTATAAATATGCTCCTTAAAAATAAAGAAAATTGGATTAGAATACTAGGTCTTGAGTTGATGCTTCCTACGTTAATTAGCAGATTCTTCTCAAGGAACAGTGAGGAAACAACTATGGATGTACTTATACATATATAAATATTCGAATATTTCTTTGAATGAAAAGGTACACAGCATACCAAATGAAATATCTTTTGACTGGTTCCTCGAAAAATGAAAGAATTATCTACAGAACGGATAAAAGACACATAATTTAGAGGTATTCTTGAATTTCATTTCCACTGTCATCATATGTTAGAAGTTTACTTTTTTGATTCCAACCCCTGTTTTTTTAATAAACCGCAGTCATGAAGATAATTCCTTCATATTATTGTATCTCATGGACACATTCTGCTCTTTGCAGTCGTAAAGAACCGTAGCCACGCAGATAATTCACTCATATTATAGTGCCTCATGGGCACACTCTGTTCTCAACGATCTGACCGTTTCACGGATTCTTTCACTCCGATAACGAGTAGCATTCAGCTTGACTTGGACATTGGAATGAGCTCCTCAAAAAAGACTATTTCCGCACGCCACGGAACTTCAAGTCTCTGCACTGTCCAGTCGCGTTTACGGTAGAACTGAGAACATTTATTATTGAGATTCGAGTCAAATTGTGGTAAATTAATTGAGCGCCATTTTTGTGTGCAATTACAAGGAATCCCTATACTTTTGAAATGATTGATAGAAGCTCACAAATGAAGTTTATAAACCTGAGTTTGTAATTTGCCTGTTGATTGCCCGTCAATCCTTTTGGATTTCATGCAATATGTAATGATTCAAAGGCAGGAGGAATAGTTAAATTTTCAAAAGAGATTGGCTCAAAAAAATGTCATATACAAGACGAGACCTAAACATTTATTTAGCACTGATAACAATCTAATTTCAGCAAATAAACTGATGCGAAATGAATTTAACTTGAAAATTACTGTACGACTAGGTATGAAGGACGTAATTTCACTATTGAAATTTATCAAATGACGTTTCGATTAAAATTACAATAATAAAATAATCAAATCATTATTTTACAGTTAACAGATGGTGTATTTTTAAGAATATTCGGAAAAAAACTATAATCGAATCCAATCACAACTTTATATGCATCGTAAATACTCAAGGTTACGGTCGCATACGTTTCGAAATTAATGTACACGCAGACGTCAACAAACACATCCCGTAAGTTGTCAGTCCTTAAGTATGTGACTATCAATACGTTAATCACAAAATTCCTTTACTTATTATAGTCAGGATCCTAGGAATAAACTCTGTTGGAAAAAGCTAGTCAGTATTTTTGATATTTTCGTTTCATTCAATGCGTTAAAATATACCTATGACTGATAAGCTAGCTTCATTGATTGACACTTTGCTAATACTCAGAAGGGTGATATGTCAATAAAGTTCAGCTGGCTACACCTCAAACTACAATAAGAAATTCCTTCATGCAACATGAGGTAGAGACCCGAAGTCATGGTAATCTATCGAATATCGTTCCTCTCTGTCTCACTGCAGCTGAACTTCGAATAGTTGTAGATGAGTGAACAGCCCAATACTTTCTATTTCTTTGTTCTATCCGTGCAAAAAGCTGGGGCCTTTGATCAATGGACACTGTCCCAAATTGCAGTATAAAGCATGTCGCCCACATGTAATCATATGATGCTACCTCATCGATGATTTATCTCAAGTCGATACAGACCTGCCATGTCCCTGTATTTCAATTAAAAGTGCGACTGTCCAACAGAGACAAAATTGTACGAATCTATTTCTGCCCATTGCTTATAACCGCCGTTTTTTTCTATGCTGTTACAATATTTTATACTGTTTCTATTTTACGTGTGATCCATCACTTCCTGTGAACTTTAAACTACTATTTACTGCTATTTTGAACACGTGTCTAACAATACGAACAAACTTAACCTAGTTATTTCGATTCGATGATTGGAACATACAGTACGTTCTCTCTCGGTGTTGACAAAAACATTAGTTAATCGTGTGTGACTGTGACAGCTATAAATGAAACTATGCTTTTCACTTTCCTTGACCTCAAACATTTAATTCAAATACAGACGCTTCATATAGAAATAGTTGGTGACGCATCAGGTAGATCCTTTAACGAGGCCAAACCTGTTATTACATTAAGGATATTTTTTATCCTATGCATGTTAACATCTGTTCTCACGTAGCACATAACCGATGTAGGATTCCATTGACAATTCCTTGCCACTAGGGAACGAAATCCATTCGAAGCCTCCCTTTAGCACGCCTGAAAACGGTCGATGACGCTTGCTTCAATAAAGGATAATTGCTGACAATTCTGGTGCGGCGATGTCGACGGAGAGGATTTGAGCTCAATGAGAGTTCGCTTCGATAATTGGTTGTTAAAACTTCAATCGTGAATCCCTTTTGCCGTCCGATGGATGTTGCAGAATGGTTTGATAGTCCGATATTTTATTTAATTCACTTAAAATAAAAAGTACTTTAAAAAAACATGGAAAATAGTGGCCAATGTAAATTACAGAACAGTTGGAATAAAGTTGATGAATATAATATTACAAAGAGCTCCATTTAAGCCCAGCTCAATGTAAATTGGAAATAAAATTTTAATCAGAAATCCAATGTGTGAATCTCTTTTAATTAATTCCGAAATAAATCCTTTGGTAATGAAAATCAAAAGATATTATATTTGAAAACAGACTTTGATTCGAAATTGCGCACATTTGGTTTGCAATCAGATTAGTAATTTTATATGTTAAATGTAATTATGCATTGCTTTATGTTATACTATTATTGTAATTTCTTGAAGAAACATTCCATTGCTCTATTTTGTAGGAAAAAGGGAAGTAGATTTTCTTGTATCATTGCTCTCACCCACAATCAGAGTTTAGTCAGCACAAACTGGATTTAAATTAACTCACATAATCAACACATCCTGACTATTAATGTCTCAAATAATGAATCAGTGTGCATTAAAGACTAAAGTAAGTTAACGTAATCCATATCTGGCATATGTACGTGTTGTCGTTTTCTGGAGATGATACTTTCTCCGAGAAAACCGAGTTTGTTGCTCAAGCGATGCAGTGAATCGATGTGTCGCATTTTGTAGCATTCTGTCCTGTGAATATCGTCTTCCGACACGGAGCTCATTTGCCTAAGTAGAGGATCGGCGAGCAGACAGATTTGCATTATTCTGAAGTGGAACATGAGTGTGGACGCGAGTACTGGAGCATGTTTCAGTAAGTACAGCGTTGAAACTCAGTGTTAATCTTAATACTGCGACCAGAAAACACGCTATCTTTAGACTTTATTGAAAAGAGAAATGAAACCTACAGGTTATTTTTTTTTCACTGTTAATTTTAGAACTGAGGTAAAATGAGTCTTTATGTTCGCTTTGCATGAATTTTCACTGCAATTGATTGATTGTGGTGGTTTAATTAGAGGTGGTATGTAATTTTGCGAAAATAGTGAGACTTCAGTGTATTCAAAACAATTAGCTATGTTGGATCAATTTATCGCATTTACTAAAGCGCTTCACAATGAAAATAATTATTAATTATGAACGAAATTACTGAAAAGTTTAAATAGACACCAAAAATTACCAATTACGTAATTGTGCAATTTTCTATGAATATCAATTCGTATTAAGTTAATAATTACGTTGAGTAAAAAATATGATCCCGGTGATAAAACGTATTTACTTAACATTACCTTGGCTTCAAAATGCAGCCATGGTCAATTAGTTGCAGTTACTCAAATGTTTTTTGTTGTTGGTATAAACAATAGGAAATATCGATGCAGTTGAGACCAGATGCAAATCGGTTCCTCTCTTTTCGATGATATATTTTTTCCCAAAATTTATTCACTAGAACAATTTTTAAGTTATAAGCTGTCCTGATTTTAGATGAAACTGAGTTTATCAATAAAGGCTTTTAACGATCTATACATAAATGTACGATGAAAAACCATTTCTTCTATACGAAAATGAAGTACTTAAAAGTAGTATGAGAGCTATTCGTAATAGTAAAAACCATTTTGGGTAATAAACAATGTTATTCCGTGTTGATATTAAGGTATTTTAATGCCAGATTTCCTAGAATGATCAACCTATTGCTTGTTACATTACAGATTTTTAAGTCCCAGTAAAATTTCCGTTATTTAGAATCGTATTTACTCGTTACGAATGAGACAGAAAACATATGACAAGATTTTCCTTCGATTCTCCCTCTTCATATTTTCTTCGTATTTATATTGATGATTCTTGTTTTCTTCACGGCTTTATAGAGCAGAAAAAATCTGGGATATATTATGATATTGAACGCTTGCATTATGATATTAAACGCTCCACTGGGGAATGAAAATGGCAGTTATGACGCAACATAGTTCCCTCAACAGATCGGTGAAATCAACTCAAGCGTTTTTAGTTGGCAAGCAATCTTCGAGGTTCATTCCAGACGATTTGCCAGCTTGCATATCTAAGACTAGTAGTCTTAATGAGAGCGATTCCTAGATCTGAGTTCTAACAGCGAGTGCCGAGACGATTTGAAATCGAGGCATGAGTGGCTCTGAGATGTGAGTTCAAGAAATGTACGAGGGTTATTTAAGTGAGTGGATGTGAAACCTGAAATCGAAGAATAAGTGGGTGAGGTATGTGATTTTGAAGAGTGAGTGACTGTGAGATCTGAAATCGTTGAGTGAGTGGTTGTGAGACAGGAAGTTGATGAATAAGGGACTGAGATACCTGAATTAGAGTAGTGAGTGCTTATGAGACTTGAGGTGAGGTCGGTGAGTGAGTGATTATAAGACTTGAATGAGTGGTTAAAAGAACTCATACACAGGAATGAGTGTGTGCGGAACTTGAACTTGAATGAAGGTTGCAATGAAATTTATTTCGAAAAGAGGGCTCCAGAATATCAGTATTGCATCTCATATGGTGATATGTATGTGTGCTATGCAGAGATGTGAGGTGAATAAAGAAGTCTAAGGTAAATGACGAAGCCAGACTTAGGAGATACGTTAAAGCGACGACTTTGAAATGAGAAAATAAATGGATTTTCTGTGGGCTTCCAAATATCATACGGTGAACAAACGAACAGAGCGTGAATGATATTATTGAAAGCTTGTTGGAATATAATTATTGTGGAGAAGACATTCGCTCATCATTTTACGTAAATTAACTCACAAAACATTCCAGAAGAAACGACTGGTAAAATATTTTAGAAATTCAAAATTGGTGGTAAATTAGTAAAATTATGAAACTCATTCGTAGCAATGATTTTAACGTATTGAAGAAATGCAGATGCCTTACTGTCAGCGCTATGCCAAAAGTTCCACAGTAATAACACGGTGGTAGATTAACAGGCAAAACAGCCTACATACATCATCTGCTTTTTTTGCAGAAGAATGACATAATGAACAGGCAGTGCTGGCATCATCGTGTTGTGAGTGCAGTCTTGAGGGACTGAGGTGTAATCGAGATGAAACGAAACGTCTCTCTTTAATGTGAGCTTAGACGGACTATGATAAATGGATGAAAGATGCTGGAGCTAACGCCTATGAATTTCGCACGTGCAATGTACAAGCAGAATCATGTTTTCGTTGAGCTGGTTAGTGATACAAATTGTAAAAAAAGGTTCTTAATGTTGGTGATTTATTTTCTATGATATAAATTGAAGTGTTCTCAAGTAATATATTGATACTGATTTATTCGGAAACAATTTAACTGTTTTTTACATAAAGATGAAATCCACATCAAATGAAAAGCGTGAGATGTTCGTCTCATTTAAAAACAGAATATAATATGAAATTTAATAAAAATGATTCAATTACGATATAACTTCTTTTAAGTGCAGGTATAGCAGAACAAATCTTAGAAGACTCAATTGAAAAATTTATTATCTCGATTTAACATTCGTTTTGAAGCAGATTAGTTACATGAATATTGTTCAGTACCATCAGACAACTGGCTTCAAAATTATGATATAATTTTGTACAACTAGTATATCTTTCTTACATATGTCCAAGTTTAAATTTTACAAATGAATTTATCGTAATTATACTCCTTTCCAGACCTCGAGAAAAAGGATAATTTAGAGATCAAACATTTATATTTATTTCCAGGAAATGTTAATATACTTGTCTATCGGAAATATTCATGTTCTAGAGACAGTGTCTCGTGCGTACGAGTACGGGAAGGCACCGGAAATTTGATTTGAGCGTCCATTGTTCCAAGCTAACTGCGTTATTTTTATTTATCATATATTTACATGAGGATGAATATGTTTTCAACGATATACAGTCAACGATTTATTTTCGTATTCCTCTTCAATGAGTAATACCCGTAATAAAGAGATGGCGTTTGATGCAACACAAGATTTCCTTTTCTTTAACCTTCATTTGCTAAATACGATTAAATGCATTGGAAACGTGTATATTATTCGAGCTTGATAATTTGACTATTTTTCAAATAGTATCACAACAGTTTCAATAGAATATAGGTATCATTTTTCCTCGACTATCATATGAAAAACTTCATATTTTATTAGTACATTCTATTAACTTTGCTCATCGATCTTTATTTTATCCAAAATCAAAAAATTAAGTAAATGTTTCAAAGTAGATGCCATCATTAGCACCATTGCAGAAAATATCTAAATAGATTCTAGCGAGAAAAAAATAGAAATCAATCATTATTCAGCATGCAAATGAAATGGTGTAACATAGAACGAAATGCTAATTTCCTAGAAAAGTGTCGTCAGGGCATTACATATGAGATGGGTCAAGATAACAAGGCATGTTTTGTTTAAACTTGAACTTTTTACATGTCTGCAAAGCTTTCAAGGTGAACACCGTGCAGTATTTTACAGTATAATATAATATGATGAGGATAATATATAAGGGCTGTACGTTAGTGGACATGTGCCGTGTTCTGAAAGAATTAAACCATGCAGTAAAAGATAAAAATCAATCACAAATTTTCTACTTGCTCGTCGAAAGGTCCCCTAGAATAATTATTTTATTCTGATTGTTTCATACTAACTTAAAATATTCTTGTATAGTTTCAATTAGTACATGAGTGCATTTACCTTACGCAGAGACTATGACTTGAGCAGCAAAATTTTCCAAAGCAACTTCGAAAGTTGGTTGTGTAGCGGAGCAGCCCCCCGATCTGATAGACAAAGAGCTTTCATGTCTGCAGCTTTTTTTAAAATGCATTGCGAACGCACTTCCTTGAACAAAGGATATGCCACGAATGTTATTACACTAAATGCACAATAGCAAACAAGCAAATAACGTATGCACAGCACTTCGAGTTTACCTTAACAGAGCTTAGTGCAGCTCGGGAAATTGTGCTTTAGATTTAAATTTTGGGCTTGTGGTTTCATTAGGAGACTTCAGTGAGTGTCTTGGAGCCATTTACCTGAAGGTTTAACCGATGCAAGCTGTCACATGTATGCCAATGCCACCCTCGAGATGTTCTCGATGCACTGTTCTCTTAGAGACCACGGATGTCTTATCTGAGGAAACAGGGCTTTGCTCTTCGGCCTAATGGAGACCGTCCTCCTCAACTTAAACGAAGAAAATTTCGTCATATACGAAGCACTTCCGTCCCTCACAGGGTTATGTTTGAGCTAGTTCTCATGAGTTTAGTGTTACGCGAAGACGATGTCCTTGTTTCGGATTTTGCTTTGCAAATTTTGGAGTAGCATAAATGCAAGGATATCGTTTAGTGTCACAAGTGCCCAAAGGTTTCTTAGGAGGGCTTAGAAGTGGGGTGTCCTGTGCTAATTACATATGTGTAATTAGAATGTTTAGTATAACTAGTGTGTGCAGGCCTTAAGGAATGTTTAAAATTGTGGAGTTCAGTTATATTTACTTGTACAAACAATACTGGAATTTCCTCACTCGTTTGAGCGGTTCTAGATGAAGGGTGAGAGCGAGTTTTCTTATGTATGTATTCACAAAGACCTTCAATAGTCAGGGTAACTAACTAGTGCAGTAATTTCTGATAGAGCCTTACAAGTTTCAAATATTTTCTATTAATTTGGACATTCATTTTGTTCGTATACTTTAATTCTTTAGAAGTACACAAGTAACTGATACTAAGGCGTAAAGAGTGGAATAAAAATCTTTTTAAACATTTCAATATGATTTAATCCAAACCTAATGAAACGAAAACAATGTGTTACATACCTTATAAAAGAAAAAATCATAGAGTTTTATAAGAATGTATTGCGCTAAAAAATAACACTATTATAAAATAATCCTAAATGACGAAATGTGTACTGCATAGAGTAGCAAGCAGTTATAATGAAATATTATACATTTAAACATAATGGATCATGAGTTGCAATGCAGAGGAAATTCTTGCCGGTATTGTATAATATTTAAGTCTTGCATCAGAGATTCAAATGAATGCCGCTGTCATTGTTCTCTGTCCAGTTTCTGTGTTTAGTAAATGGTGTCGAGAATGCTTCTGCATCTCCATACTTTTTCTTATGTCGTACTGCTTTGTTCTCATAAACGGGCTTTCATTCACAAGCTGAAATGATTGTTGGTGTTTAGATATGAAGATAACTTACATGTACGTACCTAACAGCAGAAGTCACAAATTTATGCATTTATTATGAAAACAGTTAGCAAAAATGTTAGTGATTTATACTCAAACGATCGATTGAAGTACTATGAATTATTAGAGTTTAAACACCATTAAATACTATGAAATGTTTGACATTTTTAAATCAGAATATATCAGGTTGCATGATAGCCTTTTTAAAACATTGGTATATGAGAATTATTTGCTCTGGAACCTTATACTTTCATCATGAACGCAATCATCATTTGCTCAGAAAGAGGCCTTTGTCACACTGATTTTGTTTCAAATTACATTCCTTTGAATAACACTCTAATGCTAAAACACGAAAACCAAGCAGAGCTAATTTTTTATTAGAGCTGTAGTACACTCAAGCCCGGTTATTTTTCGTAATTAAAGTTATAATTAAAGATTTAAAGAGTTTAAATATGCAGAGGAGCTCCAATGAAAATCCCAAAAATGACAGGGGAAAACTGAAGTTTACGAAAAAATGCTCTAGAGAGCACTAGAAGTTGTAAAAAATACAATTAATAATGTTGATAATAATTATATTTCAGTATACCGATTTCACTGCATCAAAGTTCTATTTGACAACTTTGATGCCTATTTTGACTTGAATTACTTATTTTTGGTTCATTTGCCCTGTTTTTTTCCCAAGCACTAAAATGGTTCAGAATTACTCTCAGAACCTATAATTTAGTTCATTTTGTGCAATCTCGTGCAATCATTCACTCATAGGCATAATCTAATGTCGAAGTAACACTTAAGCTTCAGAGCTGTGGCAGCATTATACATTTTATCAACTGATTCATGGATCTTCTCATTGTTCAGCAGGCGGCCTTTCATTAGAAGTCATGAGGTGTTCGTATTGGATGGACTGCTTGCAATGCATTGAGAAACTTGCTGGTGTAACTTGCCTCTGACAAGCTTTCAAAGTATCACTAACTTGCCCAGAAATCTAACGCAGCTTCCATTAGCTGCAGCATGAAATATATTACAGATTTGCCCTGAAAGAGAAATCCCTTCGTTTCCCCTACAATTCCCTCAATGTTCATCTGTTTCCGCGCGTTAACAAAGGCACGGAAGAAAAGTAGAATATGCTGGAATGTTTAAGAGCATGTACAATTAGTAATATATAGTGGAAGTTTAATTTCCCCATATCAATAGAATAATAAATCTGTGAATAAAAAATAAGTAACATATGGGTGAATCTTCAATTTTCATAAAAAATAAGTTAACCATGGCCAATATTGAACATAATGTTTTCAGTGCGTCAACGAGGTCCAAGTTGTAGACTGAACTTTATTATATTGAGGTTGTAGGCCGAACTACAGTATGTTGAGGTTATAGGCTAAACTATGTTGAAGTTTTAGGCTTAACTATGTTCAGGTTTTAGGCTTAACTATGTAAAGGCTATAGAGTAAAATACGCGGGAATGTTAGACAGTGAAAATCTTAGAAATATAGGGGGCGTTCCAGACTAAATATTTCGATTCATATGTTTCGCATCACTTTGACACATTAATGATGCACAAAGCCCCAGTCTAGAAATGAAATCATCGATGATAAGAATCACACGGATCATTTAAGTGCCACTACATAAACATTTTCAATGATACAATGCTCTGCAGCTGTAAAGACTGGCGCGTTAATGGACTAATACAACATAAGGAATTGTGATACATTTAGTTTAGCATTCCTGTAATGTACGAACAAAGGTCATCTGGCAGTAAATTTTTCAAGAAATTTCTCTTAAATACCATTACAGAGCATAAATTTGCCAAATTAACAGAAAAAAAATAGTTTTAACCATACGCTGAATTCAGCTTCGGTTACGATTCGAAAAACTTTTCAAAATACATTGAATTTTCAATCGGATTCCACCCAAAGAGGGACTATTGTGTAAATTCCGGCTGTTAACTATCCTGATGAGATAAAACATTAAATTTATGATTCACGCTTCACCTTAAATGTTGCTTACAAATAACCCGTAATAGTAATGATACAATTTTAATAACCTGTAGTAAAGCGAGCTGATTTTTCCGAAACTAAGTCTATCAAACCTTTAAAAGTAAACTATCATTTTTCGGACGTCAACTGGAACCACTACGCGGACCAATGGAACATAGAACAAAAATATCCACATTCAGGATACATAGAGAACAGTCATAGAGTCATATTCATTTCGTGCACTAAAACTTAGCTTCTGATTGAATACTATATAACCGATGGAACACCTTTATTTTCAGTTTTTAGTGCATTTTATAGAAATCAAGCGTCAGCATACTTATAACTGGTGAGTAAGCTTATATCCAGGTAGAAAAATCTATAATTCAGTTGAAAAAAGTTCCCTCTAGGGCAAAAAATAGGTTCCAATTAAAAATTACTCCTCGTTCGGTAACAAAAGGATTTCAATTAATGAGCACTTGCTTCAGGGACTGTATTGGTTCTAGATTCTCTTGAAAATAACTGTCTCCGATGATTATTTTAGTAGATGAATACGCGTACGTGCGTATAGAAAGAAACTGTGCCTGACTTACTTAGGTCAAATGAGACACTATGTTATGAGGAGAATGCTAAAGTTTTACACTCTGTTGCAAATTATATTAACACAATAAACATGTCACGTATATAATTACTATTATAATAAGCACACAGGCGATCATGCTCATCCAGAAGCATCAACTTGTGTTGAAAGTGTTTATTCAAAAAATCTAGTTGTAGAACTTCTAAAATCTTGTATTACGAGAAGAAGTTGCCTACGCACATTGCTCGTTTAATTATATTTAATCACAAGGAAAGAGCGCTTCCAGAAAAGCTCTGATGTTGTTAATAGCGCTTTTACATGATCGTTTGCCAAAAGTCGAGACCATGAAGAACGTTACTTTGTAATATCGCTTTCGTTCTATTCTCCATCCATTACTTCACTCTTTGAAGCACTAAAACGATTTATCCTTAAGCGTTGAAACATTTTCTTTGTTGTGTTAAATACTTTTTCTGTTTTCTGTTCTGCTTCTCTTTCACACACACAGACTGAAACTTTCATTTCGTTTCAATTCCTGCAGTGGTCATTACTACCAACTTCTGCGGAAACTTTGAAAAACTGTTTTCTCTTTATGACCCTGAATTTCCAATGGACCTTTTTTTAGACACCACGCACTCACTTTGCGGCTAAAGTGATCCAGTAGAACAAAACAAGCGGAAGCACTTCGGAAAACCTCGTATTTTTGTGCCGTTTCATATCCTCTTAGGCCGCAAATGACCCTCAGTAACACAGCTCGCAATGAACCATACACGTCACCTGAAGTGAGTAACTTAGGAGTTACTGACACGCCGGTCTCATTCGATACCAGCCCGTTGCTACCTGGAAAATATACGGTGTTTCTATGGGTAATAAGTGGCTGGGTCATGTGTTTTATTAAGGTACGGCCCAAAAACGTCAGAGCAGTGCATTTTGTTGAAATACGACTGCTGTAGCAATATTCCACATTAATACAAGGCTTTTAGAGCAGCATGGAAGTAAGTTCTTAAATAGCTTAAGCACAGATTTACGTCGCATCACTTGGTGGCATTGGGATGTTCGATGTCTGACAATCACGAACAATAGCAACCGTTCCTTTTGGACAAAGATTGTGAGCTGCTAACGAAAATTTTCTTTGCAATATAACATTTTCATACGCGGAACACATGTTGTTATACGATTGAAGTACCACAATGGCAAAGGGCTTAAGTTATTCGAAGGAGATGAACCTAAGCTAAAATATTTATTTATAGTCAAAATTCTCTGCTCCATGATGAGGCTGTTTGTTTAAACGATTCAGAAAATATTCCCACATGGTGTGAAAATTCAGAAGGTGAGTAGCGAGGGAATTGGGAAACCTCTTCTTTTACTCTTTGTGTTAGCATTCCTAATGGCATACTGACACCCCGACCACACTTCTCGAGTAAACGAACAATGCTTCGATGTACATATGTATATTTATCATGTTAATTATGACAATATGCACAATTACTTCAGTTGTTATGCAAAAGAGACTAAGACACTTAAACGTGTATATTGAGATGCTATTTCTGAACGTTATAGATCAATGGTTGATCGTCATTAAATTAGAAAAAGTATTTCGGGTTTCAATCAAAAATTCAAATTACAAGCGTCCTTGTATTTTGGTAAGTACTGAATGATGAAGTAAAGAAATTAGAAGATACACACACATATGAATACATAGATACAGACGCACATACATGCATGCATACATACATACATACGTACATACACACATCCATACTTGTATACATACATACACACACGCATGCATACGCACGAGTAGCTCCATTAATCATCATGCCAGACCTAGAAATGTTTATTCTAGTAGGATAACAGAGTGTTGCCTAACAGAAGCTGTGACGTTTCTCACCTTTAGGGTTAAATTTCGAGTAGGATAACAGAGTGTTGCCTAACAGAAGCTGTGATGTTTCTCACCTTTAGGGTTAAATTTCTAGTAGGATAACAGAGTGTTGCCTAACAGAAGCTGTGATGTTTCTCACCTTTAGGGTTAAATTTCTAGTAGGATAACAGAGTGTTGCCTAACAGAAGCTGTGATGTTTCTCACCTTTAGGATTAAATTTTAGTATTTGCTGGAGCGTTGGCTCTAATTCACAGCATGCACTTGGCAAAATTGCATGTCGCTGCACGTGACCCAAGTATGCGAATAACATTTCTCGTTTTCATTGAACTTCACGAAGAACTAAAGAGGGAATCCAGAGCAACATTTACTTCGTTTTTGTGGACCTAACTGAGCCGTTCAGAGCAAACTCTATGAAAATGCATACATTGCTTGTTTGGCTGGCGTATCTGCGTTTTTTATTACAGGTACATTAGGTATTCTTTAAACATTAATGGAATTTTCATAAAGTTTCAGGATAAAAATATTATTGCAAAAAATGTTGAGATCACTGAACTTAGAAAATGTTCTACTTCGTTTCGAAATGTTTTCGTTCCAATGACTTCATACGTAGCTTTACATCCAATCGAAGAAATTGTCACCATGTTTTCTATACCTGAAATGTTTTTGTTTTGTAAAAATTACAATTAGCAAATAAAGGAAGTACTGATGTTAATAACTGTATCATTTAGATTTTTGTGCCTTTATAGTGAAAATGTGTGCCTCATATTACTGTGTTATCGGAATAATAAAAAAAACGATAGTTTAGATGGCATTCCTCCTGACTGGCACATAACAAGTTTTTTGAGTGCTACTTGATAGTTACCAATTTTTTTACTTGAACAGTGAGTTTGTGAAAGTGAATCCTTTTTGAGTGACATCCTGGTTCAAAAATTGTTTAATATTTTCGGGTCTATGGTGGTCGTTGTAATTGACAATTCAAGCCAATCACTAAGAATGTGTCAAGAACAATATTTAAAATCGGTCACTCATTTCCACCGTAGAAAAGTTGTATTAATCCAGTCGTTCAATGCCAGATATTCAAAGTAAAAGTAAAAAAATGTTTGGAAATTTATAGGTCGGTTCCTCCAGTTTAATTAAACGTTTGAGGAAGTGAAACTTCTTCCAAACCATACCTTCGGGGAAGAACGTTCAATTTGAACACTAGCGAAAATTCGTTCTAGTTTCAGATGAAAAAGTAGATGCAAGGCCTAAAAAATCCTATCTCTGGCAGTTGAAGTATACTCGAGCCCTGCATATAAAGACTTTTCAGTAATAGAGTTTGCTGAGGCCCTTGAATTCTTCCGTAAAATTTAATCAATTTGACTTTCTCGAAAAACACGCCTGATCCATGCCCAACTTTCCTCGTCAGTGGTAGCTAACATGGTGAATTTCTCATCGCCTTTGCCCCAAGAACCTTCAGATTTTTGCAAGTATCATCTTCAGATGATAAAAAGTATTCCTTGGATTTGAGAGCCAGCG
The DNA here is from genome assembly GCA_006783055.1 of Trinorchestia longiramus. Lineage (NCBI taxonomy): Eukaryota > Metazoa > Arthropoda > Malacostraca > Amphipoda > Talitridae > Trinorchestia > Trinorchestia longiramus. The sequence goes on from VCRD01000061.1 coordinate 419,987, forward strand.
AAGTTTAAACAATGCCTTAAACATCAATGTCTATAAGCTCAGCCAGCATTTTTCACTTAAATGTTTCGAAAAAAGCATAAGAGTGGATAGGAATTGTCGTAATTATTACCGGTAACTATAGATGGTAAGGTATTTGGTTTGTTTATTATTTTATTGAAATGAAAACGTTCATGTCATTTTTCGTGTGTACTCAAAATTAATTTGCAGACCAGCTTTACCAGCCGCCGAACACAAAAAAATCTTCAATTTGTGCCCTCTAAGTGTAGCAAAAATTACGTCACATAGGAATCATTTCCTAAAAATTTTAGGAATCATTTCCTAAAGTGTTCAACGTATACAATTTTGAACTGTACTGATATACCAATCTGAAACAAAAAATTGCAACATTAAACTTGAATGTTTTGTCTTAATGATGAATTTGTGGTGAACCGCCTAGCTCACACCACAAACTCTATCTCGTAGCAAGAGCATACGGTAAACCATCGCCTCAAGACAGCCAATGAGTGAACACAACAGTTTAATTGTGTTTTCTCCTGCAGGGTTCGTCGACGGTTCCTTACTCCCACAGACGCTCACTCCGAGTAAGACAAAACACAAAGATATTCAGTGTCTGCTCGGAGAGGAAAGATGTCTAAGGGTTGGGACTGAAGAGCATGAGATCACTATAAATTCTATCCTGACGCCTTGCGTGTTTTTTTATTTCCGTGCACAAAAAAGTGGTTCTGTGGCTAGAAAGAGACCCTTCTTACTGAAACAATATCAATTTTTAAAATTGTTTTTAGAATGAGACGCAAATTGACCGTATGAAGTTATTTGGTCAATAACATATTCCAGATTGCTTATTAAATATTGGCCACTAAATACTTTAAAAAAAAAAATGCATTTCGAGGCAAGTGCAAAATTAAACTATTTTTCGTCAAATGACCCGTGACAAACTCCATCCTCACTCAAAATATATTAGCTTATCATATCCTACTTCAGATTTTTTTTAGGGAATAAAAAATCCCAAGTATTTTTTCAATTCACCTACATACAAGCCCAATGTTCCATGTTTTCTTTTTACCTTTTCTTGAAATAAGCACAGCTCAGAAATTGACAGCAAAATCCACTAATTTTTCCTGAACGTTTTATAACCTCTCACAATTTTTTTCGAAAAAACTGTTCCATGAACTTTGTAGTCGAAGATACAAACTCATTCTTTCAGAACACTCTTCTCTGTGCTTCTTTCGGTCATCCATTGATCATCCGAGCAGGAGATGTCCATCACCTCATCCCCAGACTGGCACTACGCATCCATCATCCAAAGTCGCTGGAATACATCCGGTCGAGTGAATACTGAATTTTTTTCTCAGAAGCGCCGTGACCTCCAATGTTCATTATTCCTTTCACTGCTTTTACAGAGAGAATTTGGGCATGGGGTGTAGCTGTAACTTGACCTAAAGGAACTAAATACTGACGAGCATCCGAATATATATTCAATTAGGGTCCCTGCAATAAAAAACCTAATCTGCATTCACAGAGCTGGCTCTTCTTGTTTGCCACAAAATATCGATGGAACAAAACCGATAAATGATGCATCAAGTTCAAAACCATGAAAAAATATTATTGTCAAAAATGTTTACTGTACTGCACACACGTTAGGAAAAACTTTAAAAAAATATTTCTTAGTAAATCAAATTGCTTCGGAGAATTCCGCTCTAAAAATAGAAAATACGCTCCAGACACATCAAAAGAATGATTTATAAAAACATTTATAGGATAATAACAATACTTTCCTGTGCCTATCATCGTTATAAGAAATAGATATCATACTACTGAGCCGTGCTTATGTAAAGTTACCACAATATTTTTTTCACTATCAATTGGTTTAATTTGGTTAATGCGCGTTATATATATATATATATATATATATATATATATATATATATATATATATATATATATATATATATGTGTGCGTATGTGTGTGTTGGTATATATATGTTTACACATTACATCGTATGTTTTTTTGTGACGTGAAAATTACTGGTGATGTGCATCAATCTAATAGTTCAACGTTTATGTTTTAAACAACTGCAAATATTACTTATTAGGTGTTCATTTAAAGATTTTCTCTCCATAAGTCACGAGCTAGCTGATTTGTTTTGTAATTTTTTATACTGGTACCTTTCTTATGGCCGCATCAGACACTTTGAAATCTAAGTTCAGTTCTTATAATGACTACAATTCTTTTAGCAGGCAGATGATTTTTGAACAGGCGAATTTCAACCCAATCTGTTTCGAGGCTTCGCCTTTTATCCAAAATAAATACCGAAGCCCAAAAACATAAAGACATTTAAGAACGTCTGAAAAATTATCAAGGCCTGCCCTTGCATTGGGAGCCTAAATTACGTAGCGTCCTATAAATGGAAGATTTAGCCCATTTTCTGCCATGCGAACAGCATCGAATAGCCTCTATTGTCTGGAATCCCAAGGATTCGCCCCAATATAATAAGCTCGACCATTCAAGGAGCTGCCTTTGGTTTAATGAGAAATTTGGTTCCTGATGCTCGGAGATTCATTTAGGAACGAGACCTAAACAGCTCTGCAGTATTAAAGTCTAAATTTTATATCACATTACGATCGAAGATGAACAACATTTGTTATAATATTTTTAGTCCCAGAAATTACAGACTGCAGCCCAATTGCAATTTATGTTCAAAATAAACTGCAGCAACATTTATATTATCCTGTTTTGAAATGGTTTAACCCTGTATGATTTGAGCGAGGCTTAAGCATTATTCAGTGTTAGCAATGATTGTCACCAATAATTGCTATCATTTATTGCAGATTTGCTGATTTTCCATAACTGTGTATGACTGCATAGTGCTCTACTATCAATTGAGGTGACATGTACAACTCAATTGATAGTAGAGCAATACGGCGATAGTACTAGGGAACGGCTTCAAGATGGATAGACGTTGACTATTTCATACAAGGTATTTCTGTTCTGTCTAAAATAACGCTGCATCTAGAATTGAATCCAAGCCAAAAGTCATTGAGGATCCATGAGAAGAAACTTTACGCTTATTCATTTCGTTCAAATTCTATAAAGCAAAATATATCTTTTGATAATACTCAAACTCAAGCAGAACACACTTTCCTAATTACAGAAAATATTTTCTGGAAAAAAATCTTTCTAAGAATTCCTAACACTTTCTCCTTTCTCACTTTTACTAACCTTGCAATTTCCTTTGGAAGAACAACAATGTAGGTCGTAAATGTGAATACAGCATCTTAAAGCGAGCATGTACTCTAACACCACGCCTTTATTTCGCATAAGGGGAGCTTGGCAGCGCTTGTGTAGCAATCGGATGCAAGTTTCAGAAAGTGGAGAGGAAATTCGGTAAGTAATTCCCAAAGGATTCATCGAAATCGAGTTAATAGAGAGTGGGATCGAGATTGCTGTTCTCTTAATGCTGTTAATTTGTCTGTGGAGAGAACACGAGTTTTGAAAACGGATGTCGATGGAGAATAGTGAGTCTCTATGTATCCACTGTAATCAACGAGTTACAGTTTTTTTCTTTTTCAGTGCTGTTATAAATTCAAACATATATGTATTATGATCTGAAAATGTATCATTGAAATTCGGCGTGCATTGTTTTTTTTACATTTGTGTTCGACGTCTTTCGAAATTTTGATGAGCAACTACTGCCTCTGAGAATTGTTGTCTAGTTGTTTGAATCCTTCTCTTTCTTAAGAACAGAAATTTAATAAGAAACAGATAAGTTGACACTTCCAAAATTTAATTAAGATCAGAGCGACCCCACTAAAACAATTTAAAGAACTCCAATCATGTTCTTGCGTTATCTTGAACATCTTCCTTCATTCAAAGGCATTCTTTTTCGCTGGTCAAACAAATACTCTATGACGGAAATCCAGAAGCACTTTTAATAATCCCAGTACTTGCAGAAGCCCTTTCTTCGGCAAAACGCCTTTTTTTCCTTATCACGTTTTTTTCCAGAACTTTCCCGAGCGTCTGAGAGAATGGAGTGGAGAAGTTGGGGCAGAACCGCTTCGTTAGGCTATTTTTCTACAGACTCTAATGTGAAGTCTTATTGCTAATTTCAACTTTAAAAGTGCTAATTAAAGTGAGCGTGTTCTCGTTGGAGCCTTACGTTCTAAAAAACTTTGCCACAAATGAAGCAACTAACTGTGTTTATTTCATATTACAGAGCAGCGAAGAATTTTAAATCCGAGAGTGTTTCGGTCTTTGATGTCGAGATGATCTGCTTAGTTTCAATTTTATTACTTAGATGACTTGTGTGCTTCTTATGATGTATTCCATTGATGCCTGAAATTTTTCGAAGACGCTATTCAGAGTCTACATTTGAAATTCTGACCTCATTACACCCTGGAAAATTGGCTCCCAGTTCAGACGACACAGAATCTTCGAGCGTTTTAGAAGCTCTTTTTAGGCTATAATTCAATCTCACGATATTCTGTTTTCACCTCAGGCGATGATGTTCAAATTGCGTGCTCTATTTTAACACTCAAAATGATTATCCACTAAAGAATATTGGTTTCTTACATATTGATCATAATAATTTTGCACATTTATGCACAATTTGAGTTTTTTTGGAGTTTTGTTGAGGGAAGCATTGAACTTTGATGTTCTCTTTCCAGCAATATTTTATAAATTTAGTAATGATTTATTTCACCATTATAGTCGGTTTGAGTAAGCTTTGATTTTTGTTTACCTGTCTTGAAAAAAGTTTGATAAAAGATCTGAAGCATGGAAATGTAATAATATGTGTGTATAGCATATGTTCAATGGCCTTAGCTAATAATCCAATGACTAAATCTGTGCAATAATTGTTCTTCGGACTCAATTTCCTATGAAACGCTTCTCTGAAAAGTAAGATAAAGTTTACTGAAAAAGGAATCAAGTAGCTAATGTTAGTTAAATTACCTCACGTCATTTAATGATTCAATGGGTTTGAAATAGACTAGCATCGATAAGTCGTGACCGCTATACGAGGGAAGTCAAAAAGTTTGCGGAATAAAAATTCTTCCCGTTAAAATTGCCGCAACTTGGAACCAGCTGCCAGAAAACATAGTTTCTGCTGGCACTGTGAACACATTCAAAAAACGTCTCGATAAATTTTGGATTACGAACTCCCCCAATACTACATCCTACTAACTATGTCCCTAACTCCTTAAGGTTAATGTATGATTGAGATAAATGCTCGTGACATAAACGCATGTGCGTGAGTGATATGTGTGCACACGACTAAATTGACTTACGTGGTTAAGGTGTACGTGCATGACTGATGGATTTACTTTAGACGGCATGGGACATCGGTATTGAACCAAGAATGGGCCAAACGGCTCATTCCTATTGCCTTATTCTATTCTATTCTATTCTTGTGCCTGTAGGTTAAACCTAACTTGTGCCTGTGGGTTAAACCTAACTTGTGCCTGTAGGTTAAACCTAACTTGTGCCTGTGGGTTAAACCTAATTTGTGCCTGTGGGTTAAACCTAACTTGTGACTGTGGATTAAACCTAACTTGTGACTGTGGATTAAACCTAACTTGTGCC
>VCRD01000061.1:426553-440531 GCA_006783055.1 Trinorchestia longiramus
AATATGCTTGCGAGCGGGAAGAGCCGGGTTCGAATCCCGCTGCCGACATGGTTGACGCAGCTGGAAATACGGCATGGGACTTGGGTAAAACAACCGAATAATTATGGAAGTAATTATCCGACTCAAGAATGGGCCAGAAGGTTCGTTCCTATAGCCTCATTCTATTCTATTCTATTCTAAAAAAATTAATATTATTTATCATCAGTTGATATTTTAACATAGCTTCTGAGTCCGGTGATGATTTTGACCAAAAAATGGTTTACGTCACCTCCAATTTTATTCAATATTTTCAAGGACAGATCACTTAGAACAGTGGTTCCCAAACTTTTTGTGATCAAGTACCACTTGGAGGTCCCGTACAGTCGCTGCGTACGACCTGGTTCCAGAGAAACTAAATTCGATCAGATATCACTTTATTTCCATAATTTTACAAGTAGAACACGCAAATCAACTAAGATTTGCTAATTACAAATCGTTGCCAGATTACCCTATGTTAGGCAGTAAACATTTTGTGAAGTAAAATATAACAAAATAAAAATTGTTCATGACCCCGAAAGTGTTCGCGTACCACCTGGAAGGCCCTAGCGTACCGCTAGTGGTACGCGTACCACAGATTGGAAACCACTGACTTAAAAGAATCAGGTGATCAGGGCTCAACGCTTTTGGAACCCGTTGCGCTTAAGCTTCCTTAGTCCCAAATCCTAACACAGAATACATAGAATTTGCTTAGCCGCATGAAATGTTTAGGGATGCAGCTAATTGACTGACTTAGATTCTTTGAGCTTTTTCAATTCAGTTTTGAGTAGCCTCAAATTTTTTTTCATTTTCAGATGTTCCTGATCTTTCACTAAGATGGTCATCTTCCAGGTCGTCTCTCCCTTCTTTCAATCGGTGAATTCACTTGTGGGCTGAAGTTTTCCATGAAGCAGGAGTGCTGTAAACTTTTCTAAAGTCTCCATGGTTTGCGTATTTTCCATTTGAGTCTCACCAGAAATTTGGGATTCGATCTTATCTCAAAATAACTATTTTCCACAGATCCACGGGAGCAGCTTTTATGGAGGGTCTTTTCCGTAAAATAGTTAGCGTATAACTAATATGGGTTTGAAGTTCATATTCGAATATCACAACATGAACGTCGGATGGTTCGGGTGTGTTTTCGAATCTCATAATATGAAATAATTTAAATCATGCATTGCATGAACAAAATAATTCACATCAAGTGGTGTGTCAAAGTATTGACTAATAAAAGTACTTTGTCGCAAAAATCTCTCAAAACTTCATCCCAATGTACACAGTTCATTCGGTTTCAATCATCAGCTAGAGAATATCAGCAGCTAGCTTGATGTACATAGATTGTTAACGGATGTGAAATACTTCAGCTCATGTATTCTTTTGATTTGATTATAAAACGGATAGAGTGGATACTTTGTAGATTTAACGAATGGTGTTAGCACAACGTACCAATTCTGTTGAATGTGCTGAATTTGTTATCGATGGCAAACCATGTTCAGGTATTGAATCAATGTTACCTTTGTTAATTACCCCACTCATTTCATTGGGATAATTACCGATTCGATTGTTTCATCACTGTTAAATTCAAAAATGAAATACTGTGAAACTTCTTGAAATTGATCATAAAGGTTTTACAAAAGTTGATAATACAAAATACAAAAGTTGATAGTGAATTATTTTTCTTTCAGCATATACTGCTCCAATCGATGACCTACATCGCAATTTTAGTGCTATTGAAATCATGATTCGTTAAAATGGCATATAATTCAGAATACCTCATTGACAATAAACAACATACGTGCAGTTTAAAATACATTATTTAATCTATAATTTCCTTGTAAGCTGAACTCTGTTAAAATCCTCGTTTTGCATGAATTCATTCATGAACTGCGCAAACAAAACCCTGAAATAAATGTTAGTATACTGATGTCAACTGATTAAAAAATATTCTAGACAGAGCAGAAAATTATTTGAATAAAAAATGATACTTTTGTGAAACTATTATTATTTGGAATTCCAATGATTTTAATTATTATTTGCGTCGAAAGCTGATGATAATTTAGTGAAATTATGAGGGGAAGAGTTTAAATAGGGAAAATACATAACTTGTCGTTGTTTTCAGAACATTGAAGCTTGTAATAGACTAATCTACATTTAGTTATCATCGAATTCATTTAATCATGATTGTTTTCATGCGAACTAGGTTATAAAAAGTCCGCACGCAATTCATAAGTTTTTAATTTATTTCTATTGCAGCTGCACAAGGGCACCGCTTTTCATATCTAATTGTATTTTAATTGCAACAAAAGCACCAGAATCCTAATTTCCTAATAGAACTAATTCATAAACGGCTCATCAATTTTAATTAATTTTTTTCTTATAAGTATAAGTCCACCAGAGTTACTTCACTCATTTACACTATTTCTCACGAGATAACCTTTGAAAAATGACTCACTGTCAAGTACACACAAGCAAAAAACTAGATAACTTATCACGAAAATCAAAAACATTTCGAAGGTGTTACAAGGAAATGTTCAATTCACCAAGGAAGTTAGGAATTAGTTGAGAAAATTTTATACCTGAAATATTATTTAACATTTTTCTAAATCACTCGCAAGTAAATGCATTTTAAACTAAAAACCATGGAAGCTTCGACAAGATCGCAACCCACAGCTCGTACATGGCATCCAATTGTTCCTGGAATTTTAATTTTCTTCTATACTGCATTGTACGCTTCGACTATAAAAACTCAATCCCATCATTGCTTTTATATCCACATATTCCTCAAATTCTTGACCATCTTTCATGTATTCAAAATTTAAATTTAAGTTAATATGAACTTTAACTTTTACACACGTTTTACAATGAATTCACTGCTATACTAAGATGGAGTATGGATTCACAAAGAAATATTCAACCATAAAACGCTAGGAAAATATTTTTCGATATTTCATCGCGCGAAGCGTAATCGGCTAATTGGTCGAACCGAAGGGCTTAACAACTCCCATCTCTATTTTTTGTTCAACAAGAACTGGTCTAAAATGAAACCTAATAAGAAAAGAGATGCTTATGGTTTTGTGATCCCTAAACCGTAATCTTATAATCCTGAAGGATGAGTATCCGCCTTTGTTGTTCAGTGACAGCAATGGGTGACATATACAACATTTTTAAACTTATTAACGCTTGGCATCAGATTTGTTAGAGTCCACGTAAGTACCTGTGCAAGTTTATATATAATTTTTTATCTGGTTGGATTGTTACTTCATATGAGTTAGTGAGATCTTCGTTCACACGAAGAGGATTTTTAAGTCTAATTTTCTCTGTACAAATATTCTTACTTTCATTATCGAGTGAATTAAAAAGATGAAACAACAAATTTTTGCTTCTATGAGTACGTAGTAATTTATAACCTCATGGATCTTTAAATCAAATTCAAACATTCATCTGCTTTTGATACGGGAGGGATAGAGTAAAATACGCTTGCAACTATAATGCAAATTTTCAGCATACACGTTGCATGTTCCACTGTTGTGACCATCCAAGATGCCTGATAACGGCTGTTCATTACAGCTCTGCTCAATATAGCTGTCATTTAGCCTTATTATTAAAACCATCGCTTTAAAGGCTCTTCCTCAACGAGCTCTCTTACCTTTCGTAGGAACGAAGCCTTTGATTAACACTGTAAAATTACTACTTAATTTGGGCTATTAAGTCGCAATAATTGACTAATATCAAATCGTAATAGTTAATAATATTGATTCTGACATGTGATATGAATATTTGAAAACTAATTCAAGGAGTTTTGATCATTTATACATGAAATAACGGGATGGTTGAGTGTTCTATGTTTTTGTATAATTTTGTAGAGATGGCCCGATTCAATGTAAAAAAAATTTGTTGTAAGCAAGACTTTCAGTTTAGAGAACAGGATAATCTCAACTTTCCTAGGTAATCAGCCAGAATTTTCGTTTACTACTTAAAGCACTCGAAATAAATAAATTGACACTTCAAATTATGTTCAATAGACTTCAGAAAAGTTATTCCTACGAAAAGCGCTATTGTTAGTTTTTGAAAAGTTTTCTTATGCATAACACAATATAAAAACATATAATAATGGCAATTAATTACTTGATTATTTAAGCTGATTTGCTCGGTAGAATGATAATTTGTTCAAGGATTTTAAAAGTTACTTAAAACAACTATAATTGAGCTAAGTTTAAAAAATTTCGAAAGATGACACAATAATTGAAGAAAATTGGGGGACGTTACATTGTTTAGCAAAAATTTACACAGCTTCAGATGCTATATAAAAACTTTCAACCCTTCTTTTATCCCTATTTAAAGCATTATGAGCTTATACCGGCGCAGTGCCATGTATTAATGTCTTAATTAAAGTCTGCCTTTGCGTCAGGGCGTCATGAAAATTACGAAAGCGAGAATCTTTTATCTTTAGAACCATTATTGTGCACACCACAGCCCAGTCCCTAAGGCGTTATCTGTATTTCTTTAATCAACGGTAACAAAGAGTGAAAGATGACGCACTAAGCAGAAGATCAAAGAAAATATACTGGGGGTTTTAATCCGAGTCTTTGGAAAGAATACTAGCTACAGAATCTCTTAGACTAGGATGAGTTTACTTTTGAAATTTCATGAGGGGGATAATGTCTCCAGAGAAGATGCAAATGTGTGGTACCTCTTCTGAATTAGCTCGTTTCATTTATGCATCCTCCCTTGAAAGCCTGTTTGTTCACACATTCGAAAATAATAATTTCAACATGTTTTTTAAAATTTTCATTGTGTTTTAAAGCTTCACTCAAATATTTCACAAAATACGAAAGCCAAATTAATAAGTAATTGATCTTTATGAAGCAGTGGAGGTTTTTGCTGCGAACTTACGCAAAAATATTTTCATGCATAAGTTAATTTTTAAAAATTATAAAATGTTAGCATTTTTGTGTGGGAAGCCTGTAAATTTTCCCTTGAATTACTGATGAGTTGAAAATGAATCCCTTATGTCATTTACAGTGCTCTCATGTTCTAACGTCAAAAACTAAAGCAAAATGTAAATTTTACTAAATTCTAAGATATCTTATGAAACAGGTATTTGTAATGTATTAATAAATGACATAAATTTTAATCAGATTATTTAATGTCCATTAGTGGATGCAGTGAAACCATGTGGTGATGAAATGGGTCTTTTAGTTCTTGTCCTAATGTATCAGCTTGTATTCATCAGTTCCAAGCTGGTTTTGTAGGCTTAATTTTGTAGGCAAATAATCAACACTATATAATAAAACGCCAGGTGTTTCCCTAAATAAATAAATTTATATTTTTGTGCGTAATTTTTTCTGTTATTATAATGAGAATCTTTCTTAAATACTGGTAGTTAAATCCATAGACTTTCAGGTATACAGATTCTTACGTGCTGGAGTTAAATCCGTAAACTTTCTGATTAGGTGTGAAAAATTGTTGCTTTGAGTTCTTCCCTTAAATGCATGATATTAAAACCCATTATTTTTAACGGGCATACACACTTGTAATGTATGAAAATTGTTAGGCTCTTTCCTTTTATCTTAGCTGGATGATTGTGAAACTACAGTCTTCACATAACTTTTTTCATGAACGCCTTTTTTGGAAATAAAAATTAAAAAACACCCTGAATATGAGCCACAATACGAACTTTGTAGGATGTAATCATGAAAAAAAGTGTTTCTTTCAAGCACATATTGTATGAAGTTCTAAAAAAATCAATGTCATATTGCAAAGTTTAATGTATCATGTTTTGCAAGTTTTTTTGTGACAGTTTCATCACGCCAATACGAACGTAGCCTTTCAAATAATTCAGTAGGAGCTGTTCTGCAACAACTCGATTTTTTTCTAGGCTCTAGGTGGTAAGTATTCAGTCGGCTTCTACCAGCTGTACAGATTCAGGTGTCACGTACATCGTACTGACCAATTCAGTGACATAATTTTCTATGATATTATTTCATTGGAAAACAATTCCTAACGATTAACTATCATGATACAAATTTACTTATACTGGAAATTACATATAGAATAACTTCGGCTACAGCAATTAAAATGCTCTAAATGACTTTTTTCCACGAGTTTAAATAATATAGATTGTGAATTGATTGTCCAATTAGCTCTCTCATGTTACTTTTGGTAAGTATTAGATACTTTTTTTCTCGAGCTAAATACGATTTTCAACGTTGTCCTGAATACTTAACGTTTTCAAGAATTAAACGCGTAGGTACTAGAAATATGAAGTAGTTGTCCATTATCTGAACTATTGATTTGTAAAAATCATTGAACAAATTTTTCATCCGAAAAAAATTGCAAAGATGATATATCCAGTTTACGACAGTGACTTCAGTCTCCATTTTTCCAAATTCACTCTCGTGGGTTTGTTTATATGAATTTGCACTACCATCATATCCAATTTCAGGACTATTTTTTATATATTATTCGAATATTATTTTAAGGCACCAAATCCTTTAAATTTTGCACCTTCGTTGTTTCATAAAGCTGCAGTTCTACAGAAATTCAAATTTACATTCGATCATGTCTCCTACCACGCTTTCTCTCAAAGAAACACCCAACTTTAAAGTGACGAAAGTTTCGAAGTAGAAGCCTTAGTTTCCATTAGTTACATGCTCCAAGTAGTTTTTTTATCATTTTGTGCCTGAGGTTCTTCTGAAATAAAAACGTAGTTTTAGTGTTCAATTCTTCATTGACTGACCATCTTATGTTGATGAATGACTTGAAGATTGGCCTCTAGTCTGACGGGAGAGAAGCATGGAAGGCTGGTAACTATTCTAGACACGAACTTCATTAGCCTGATTGCTGAGACAACGGGTCCATCAGATAAATTTATGCCGCAGTGTCATTTGATCCTATCGAGCTTAAAAGATTGGCCAATTTGCTGAGCATGAACCAGTTGGGCTATGATTACGCTTCTTCCCATTCATGAATAAACGGAAATTGGTGGGCCGAGACTGTCGTTCTATTTTGGATGGGAGTGGAAACTTGAGTTCTAAATCAATAGCCCATTTCTCGGAAAACAGAAACTTAGGATGAAACTGTCAATGCATTGTGAGGAAACGTAGGCATATTTTCTCATTCGAACAAAAAGAGAAATTCTGGGTCGAAACTGTGATTCTACTCCGGAGTAAAATGTTGTGGGTAAAGGCTGCAATCGTTTTTTTTTTGACAAGAGTCGGTATCGTCGAAGTACTTTAGTAGTACACGGGATATAAGGATTGAGAAAATAAATATCATTTACATGTGTAATTCATAAATGAGAGATAATTTTTCATTCAAACATTTACCTGATCATCAGGGAAATTCGAGTAACAATTTAGAGAATTACTGTTGTCTCATTTATCATAATAAAAAGTTAAAGTTTGGAAATATCAGTTAGTGATGAATGTACAAAGAATTTTATAGCAGTAAAAATTAAGTGAAATAGTTACTTAAATGTTGATGCTCTTGCATGGCACTCAGATGAGAAACTACAATTTTTCTTGTGAATGAACAGATGCCCTAAAACGTCAGAATGAGCAAAAAGTTTAATTGCATGATTGACCTTGGAAGCTTTATGTCTGAAATCCAGTAGAATTTATGGTAAATGCAAATTTCCTTAATATATAATGAGTACTAAAGAGATGGCTGTCTTATGCAAAAATAACGGATGAACAATTTTTTGAGCAAAGTTTAAGACTGCTTGAGTTTATACTCAAAGTTTGAGTATAAGCAACTTATACTCGATCAATAAAAATATTTTTTACCTCGTGATTTGATCACAATCCCTGAGATTTATCAACATTTTTATTTTCAAAACATTTCAACTGAAGCATAGACAACAGGTTGCAATTTTTGTACAGAAATTTATCTCCCGACACTGGTCATTCAAATTGCTAGCATTTCGTCATAGCTTTTGTTCACTGTGTTTCCAAACAACCTTTAGAGACCTACAGTTCTGCCAGCTCTTGTAAAATAGGAAGTTGTTCCTCACACAACGGTAACGAATCCAGGAAACGTGCTTGTTTGCTCAAACATTGAGACAGGACACACTTTATTCCTTAAAGCCAAAAGCTAAGCCGAAAATTCTACAGAAGAGTTACGACGGGTCACGAAATATGAGAGCTCTAAAGAGGGATTTTGAACGCGGAAACTTTGATTTGTTCTGCGAAGATCCATTCAATTCTAACCTCAGCAGATGATGATACTGCAGAAAGCTTGTGACGGTAACATGAGATATGGAAGGTCAAATTTCCTTAGTTTTGGGTTGCGTGAATTGCTATTTTACGAAAAATCTGTTCGATGGTAAACGACATCGAAACCATAAATTTCGTTCGCTTGACATTGACATGGCCGAGCTCTATTATGTATGGGGCAGGACAACAAAGAGCCTCCTCCAAGCGAAGAAGAATGAGAACCTTGCGAAAAATGTTGGAGTCTGAAATTTTCTCCCTTCACTAAAGCACAACAAAACAGACGTGTTTTGTGGGTAGTTCATCTCATCGGACAGCAAAGGCCTGCAATTTTAATTATTGTAAAATAAATGAAGCAGGATATTCTTCAGTGTAAAATTCTTTAGGTCAGTTTAATTACATATGTTTTTAGTTTTTGCACCCGGGGGGCATGGAGTATTTTTTCAAATTCAGTGTAACCTTCGACGAAATTTGCGAATAATTTAACAAATATAAATCTTAATAACTTCACTATTTCAATTAAGCAGACATAAAATATAAGTAACCTATATGAGTGTAATTGCACACGAATTTAAAATGAGTGAAAAGAGATAGACTTTCGAAACTATTCTATTTATGGATCTACTGCCAAATGTCTCAGAAATTAATTTCTGAGATATCATACGCACATACATTCAATCATTATATTTTTTTGAAGTGCTGTAAATAATCTATATTTTGTTATTGTCGTCTATAAATCAAAAGCGATACATTATACTCAAGTAGGGATTTTGACGTACTTTTTGTCCTACCACATCAAAAAATATCTACTTCTTTTGACTTATGGTATTCATATGAATGTATTATATTCGTGCGTAGGAATTCACGTTTTGCTTTCAAGAATTATCAGTGTATTTTCTAAGGTAACACTAAATCATTGCTTAGTATAATCCAATTAAATGACTTCCAAAATTTAACCCTATTAACCATCAAAGCAAATCAAATTGAAATGCTGTCATTAAACATGTGCAAGTCCTTTTCCTGTATTGCTAAGCTAACTATAGCTCACCAGTCACCCAATGACGCAAAAAATTTTCTGTAATTAGAAGCAGAAAACGAATCGATAATTTGTGAGTTCAGCTCCCTACGTTTTTCATGATCTCGTTCTCTTTTGTGACCGTTGATGGGAGAATGTTTACGACGAATTCCTATTCTAATTATCCGTTCACCTGAGAGTGAATCGATGTCGATGAATATTAAAATAGATTCCACTCATACGTGGTAATAGAACAAATCTCCCCACTGTTTATTTGACTTCTTTACATAGACCATTCGAAAGTTTTTTGAAAGGCCCTTTCATCAGTTTATCTCAATAATTCCAGGAACACAAATTTCTCAAATCTGAGGACCAGAGTTAGGAATTCCATACCACCCTTCTAAGGCTCGGACCTTCAGAGATCTGAAACCTTCTGAGGCCTTTGAAGGTGAGTCCATAAAGGCCTACAAGACAGTTGGTCAGTTCAGCTACGGTGGTAACCTGGAGCCTGCCCAGAAAGATAAGACGTCAATTACTGGCTGCACGCGACATCGCTTGCGGGATTGGATACACCGTTGGGCTTTCTCGCCTTCAGATTCATCTGGATCAATCCAACGTTCTCTGGTCAGCCGAGAGAAACCATTGCTTCGAAAACACTCGCATTCAGAGCAAACTGGACCTTGAATTACATGTGCTGTTGCTAAACAAAGCATCAGAATATGTATTTCATGTGGGACAGAAGTTTCAGAGTAAAGCCTGTGGATTCAAAGAGGGAACCTTAGTGAAGGTAAAAAAATGTGTGGAGATTGTTGAATTAAAATTTTCTAATATCAGTGCCTATATCCTATAATCTAAATGCTCTGCAATAAAAACAAGACATTATAAATGAATGATATGGGATTAAACCCTATGCATCGGACTAAACTATTAGGAAAGACGCATGTGAAAGTATATTAACACCAATGCACTCTAAGTTGAGTGGTTTGTTAGAATGGAAATTTGGTGATAAAACATCACAGAAAATGAGATCCATTTCCTCTAATAACTTAAAGACCATAATATCGTTTGGCAACACTTACTTGAGTTACGTGCAGTTGTGGACAGTACATGCATACAGTCTAATAAATAATGATGCATGTTCTTTTTACACGAAGGTCATTATATAAAAGACCTTCAGAACATTTCACTGGTAAACTTTCGTTATGAGAGCTCAGCACGAATGCACTATTATTCGTTAAACGAAGCACGAAATCTTTGTTAAACGTGCATGCATTTGTAACCCGAATCTTGGCTAAAGTACGGGGAAAGGTTTATGCTTTTCATGAGTAAGTTGAAATTAAACTGATCACTATTGCAATTCATCATGTCTCAACTAGCTCCTGAAATCAGGACTCTTCTGTTCGTACTGTTACCTACTTCCAAATGCTTGTTGAGGCATAATGAAATGCTTATAAATGACCAGCTGACAATGAATAAGCACTTTCTGGAAACTACAAGTGATATGATGTGTTAGTTTGAATTTTAAGAGCATTGTTTTAAATTGCAAGGCTTCATTGTTTTTTTTGGACGGAGGATGTGTATGTACGTATGTGTAGCATAAGACAATAATTACTGAAAACTACTTATGAATAAAAATATTCGACCGATAAAACGTCATGCTTCTCAACTCTACTCTAATTAAATTATTGAGTTATGATGTGCTATTTGTTGGATTATTTATTACTTATAGCATGGAAGATTGATTAACCAGCCAACAAGACTACGCTTGAAGTGACTCTGATGATTTATGAATATGAACAAGATACTAAGAGCTAAGATTCATGCTCGATTAAAATGATTCATTATGAATATTCCCGTGTAGTTCTGTGAAAAGCTAATATATCTTAGCTTAGCTTCAATTGATCAAACTTTTTATTCGACAAAATTATTCCAAAAAAAATACTAGCACACAGATCACAATCAATTCAGAGGAATTAGAAATCTAATATTATTGTGCATTAATTTTATTTTTATATCCATCATCTATCTAACATTAACAGCAATTCCATGATTAACTTTAATAGATATGTAATTTATGAATTTATCCTGATAACTTAGTGGTGCTTTACGAATAAACGTAACGCAAAATTATAGTTCATTTTAACATTACAAATTCATAAATTCTCATAAGGTTTGGTCCTTTCATTTGTAAGTCACGTCACACTGCTCTATCCAGTTATCTGCCATGCTCCTTCATGCAATGAATTTAGATGTATAGGCTCCCTTTCAAATTTCCACTGAATAAGAATTTAATTTGCAACATTTTAGGATGTTCACAATGAAACAATTTTTTTTACCTGATGGGTTGAAAAGTAACTTAAATATTCGGTCTAATCACCGTAGAGATTTTAGAGACACGAGATCTCCAAAGATTTATTAACTTAAATGAAAAGAAGGCTAGTGAATTTTCATAAACATTACGAATAACAGTTAATGAAACAATCAACAAGCTTAAATGCTTATGTTAGCTCGATACTTCACACATGAAAACATGGAACGAGGTAGTGAACAATCAAAATTTTCCACCATGAAGAATACGCGGCGCTACGAAGAATATCACCCGGAAGTAATCATCACCTGCTCGCACTGTTGTAGATAATTCTTTTGCCACTGAAAAGCAATCTTCGTGCTGGTGGGACGCTATTTTGTGACAGAGGAATCAATAATGAGCGTCATGGTTAAGCATTGAATTCACGATAAGGCACCATTGTTGAAGAAAATTCCTTTGAAGTCAAAAGTGCCGATTGCCAGACCCTTCAGAAAATGCGATAGTGATTGTTTCAAATAAATTTTCTTATCAGGTAAATAGAATGTAGAGCTTCTTGATCATAATACTACAACACATGATTTATAAAGGGATGGAACTACCTTATCAATGCACACCGTCTTAATGTCATGCCCATTTGTAACTTAAAAACTTCTCAAATTTAGCAATAGTGCCAGTGAGAGAATTATAATTCTCAGTAGATAAAAGCTTATGGAAAACTGGATGTATACAATGACAATTAGGAAAATAAATACTCTGTCTGGTCAGAAACAGTTGGTGCACAGTAAGAAAAACCTTCCAGCTTTTAGTATTGTTAGAACAGTTCAGTTTTAGAGTGGGATAAAAATCAATCTCGAGTATATTAGAACTAATACATATACTGCTTGCATTCAGCTCCAGTTGAATACCAGATAATACAATGGTTTGTACCAAAGGATATTAGAATGTTTTTTAGATCACCCGTTGCAGCAATATGAAAATGAAAAACGAATCAGGAAACAATGTTAACATAGTCAAGACATTAAAAACCATGACGTAACAAACAAAGAAATTAATAAGCAATGCAAAATAATTCAAACATTGTAGTTTAAAATTTAGTAAATTGCATATTTTTTGTTATGAAATTTATCCCTCATCTTCGTTCCTTGTACTTTTTTAAAAGTAGGATGAACAAATTTGAAAGTATGATGCCTGAATTAAATGTTTATACTTTTTTCTTTTGTGCCATTCTTTCTGACCAACGTCCAAATTTGTGTGTACCACCTGTTTCTGACCCCAGGGAGCACTTGCTTCTATTTTAGGCACCACAAATATATTTAATTGTCAGAATTATAACTCCAAAGCAATAGAATTAATTAACGTGGTTCCTGTGTAAATTGTATGTCTGGGTACCAAATTCTGTTGATAAGGAAACAAATTTTGGAAAACTTCTCACTCAGATACACGGCTCCGGAAATAATCACAAAACTGACCAATGTTTATTTATTTTATGCAGTACTACTAATTGCATTTATTCAATTAAATAAAGAATTTACTCCTACTATAGTTATTCGGTTAATAATTTATGGAAAAGTTTGTACAAATACAACCACATAAATCTAAGTAAATGAAAACGAATGTAGAAATCCAAGCAAATTTTCAGGTATGACAACATTTTATTATTCACCGTCTATTAAAATACCATTCCTGCTAGTCCTTCTATCTCTTGCTGATATAAGTTTCATTGTATCGTGTTTTACAATTCAGGATTCGCTCCCAGATCGGTAATTGTTGTCTAAGGTTAAAAGTATTTTACAGTAGCTCGATTTAAGGCGTGACCGAAACATTTATATTGCGAACACTGCTTGTGTCTTCCTGCTATCTATAACCAGAACAATGCCAAACTCTAAGTAATTGCCTCATTTATCGGTGCAATAATTTCGCTACAGACGAAAGAGACGCTCCTTTTGTGCTAGGGAAAATAATACGCAGGTGGGGGTGTGCTGGTGCAGGAAGGAATGAGCCTTTCTGAGCTTTGTTTGTTTTTTCTTTGCAATGAATAAACATGGAATTATTCAGGGTGTGGGGTCTGGCATTAAAGGCTGAACCTTGAATATTCAGGCCTGTAAAGTTCAAAAGAACTGTGACACTCAAGAGAGTTTTGTATGAAACATTTGTTTAAATTTCATTTCTGCTATGTTGATTGCTCCCCGTTCCTGCTCGTCTTTATTTTATTTGTGTACCTAGATTTTAAAGGTAAAGTAAAAATTATTTCTACAAATTAATGACATTTTAGGGCGTAGACGACTATTGATATTTCATTAACTATTTATCTCGATACGTGCCCTCAAGTTCATCTAACAAGTGATGAGTTAATTCGCTCATTGCAAAAAACTTTGTTTATTTGCGCCTTGGTGCTATTTTTCGGCGATCCTCATATTGTTCTAATTA
>VCRD01000061.1:447790-475451 GCA_006783055.1 Trinorchestia longiramus
AAATAATTTGTAACACAGCATTTCATCCATGGATGATCAAACTTGTTTGCAATCGATATATTGCATCACATGCAATCGATATATTGCATGTGAAGACTATACATATGTAAAATATTAGAGTTGGAGTTCCTTTATTCAACCTTGAGTAGTGGTCAACATTCTGCGTAGAATGAAAGGAACCTTGCATGTAAAAATTTTCTATCTTCAGGAAAACCAGAATGACTATTCAATTAAAACAAAAATTGTCGATGCTTCAATTCCCCAAACCAGAGTTTTCCTGCACTAACGATGCTCCACTCGATTTTCTTGAGCAAATCTCTGCTAGACTTGACCAGTAAAAACATCACGGACGGTCTATCGAGCGCAGTTTTGCAGACTAACTGCATCGAGAATCGTTCGATGGAGCGGCATTTATGACAATATCAGCTGAATCTTGATGGTCTAGAGCGCCTTAAAAACGATCAATTCCAGTTGCAATGTACAACGAAAAATGACTGCTTGGAATAAAACGAAATTTGCTGACGAACCACACATTCAGTGGCGAGGTGAAAAAACACAGGGTACAGAAAAAAACAGTCCACGATTAAATTTTATGATCTGGTCTGAAGTAAAGTTTAATCGGAGTGATATTGGCAAAGTTGTCAATAGCTTTGATGATGACCAGTCTCTGGTATCTTCAACGAGCACACGACGTCCGTAAAAAGTTGTACTCGGACCCTACATTCAATCAAATCTCTCTAGCTAATTCAAAAGAAATTAGCCTTAGTTGCATAACGAATAGAAAAGAGGAGTTATCATGCAAAGGAATCTAGTCCAAGGTGTCCCTAATGTCAATAAGTTCTAGGTAACTAACTAATGAACACGTAAAAAAATTAGGAAAATTATCTCTCAAATTCTAAACAGCAGCGAAAATCAATCCCTAAACGTAAAGCATTTCATGGGTTATTATGATATTATTCTAAAAGTACTTTCCTATGTTTCTCCTGTATTTCTTGTAAATACGAATGCTAGTCATATTTATGTGTGAGTGAAAGTGGTCGTAAAAATTTCAAAATACTGGACTGCTAGATAGCAGGACTTTTTGTAACTCGTTTAATGGAGACAAACCCATGAACACGGACCATTTTAAGCTCTGTTTCTTTTCAGAATATACAAGTAATTCTTATGATCATAAAACCACCCGACCAATGTTGCAATGTCTTTTTCTATACTTCAAATTGAGACACAAGATTTGCACAAGCAAAAAACTCACTAGCTGCAAATTACACACAGAATATTTTCTACAAAGTGTGAGCTCACTTGATGAACATTTGACTATGACATTGCAATTGTTTGAAAAATGATGTCTATTAATATTGTCAGTTAGATACCAAAGCAACTGATTTTGTTTGATGATGTCTAGAATTTTTATCATATTAGATTATGAAAAACGTTTGATTTGTTTTCTCTGTATTGCACTACAGACCTTATATTCTTTGTTATATTCATATTTAATATTCTGCTACTTTAATATGAGTTCACATGTAATGGATAAACCTCATGCACACGAATACAGTAAGCAACAGTTGAAGCGGTATTAAAAAAAAG
This sequence comes from Trinorchestia longiramus, assembly GCA_006783055.1. Classification (NCBI taxonomy): domain Eukaryota; kingdom Metazoa; phylum Arthropoda; class Malacostraca; order Amphipoda; family Talitridae; genus Trinorchestia; species Trinorchestia longiramus. The sequence continues at coordinate 449,378 of VCRD01000061.1, forward strand.
CGACGGAATATCCTTTCAAAATTTTGTAATATTACATCTGTCTTCTTAGAGAACAATTACCTATTTGATTACTGATTGCAAATCGCTTTTGATTACTGGTCAATATCGTTTGGAAATATACACAATACAATGAAAAGAGACTATTAACTATTAACTAATGGACTAAACTATTTTTATAATAGAATCTAAAAAAAATTTGTGACATACTTAACACTAATTGACCGTATCACGACGTACGCTTCTGCAATAATTATTTCTGTTTTTTAATATCTTTCACAATATAATTGAAGCAAGGTCCTTCTGAACCAAATCATTTAAGTCAGGCTTTTAATTATACATGCACGCAATGCACATGGAAGAGGTGAAATACTTATACTTGTAGGACTATCATCTTCAGAACGAATATCCTTGAAGTTATGATTGTAATAATTCTCACTACCGTACCAAGGTCTGTGTTTCTATTTCTCGAAGATGACGTCGCTGGTGCATGCTAGAAGACCTTGGATTACTGAAATAGACTAGCATTTGTCTTGGTCCAAGAAGCGTGTATTGCTCGTAACAGTGAGCTACAAGAGGCAGCAGGACCGTCTTCGTTACTCAGTACTCACCTTAACATGTCGCTCTGCTATTTCCCTGGTTCCGTCATCTACTCTCACAGTCCTACTTTACGAAGGATAGACGCAATCAGCCCCCCGGTTCGTTCCAAAAAGAGACTCGGAAGTTATGAAACTGTCATTTATTTTCATGTAATTGGTAATTGAGTCTGTGTATTTCTGGACTTGTTACGGGTAGGGAAGAAACTATTATGAGATACGCTTTTCAAACATTATATTTTGAGATTGTCAGCTATAAAAACTTGTTTTTCCAGCGATTGAGAGGTAACGAGGAAATACTGAGAAACTTTATTAGCAAAACCAGTGCATGAATGCGCTACCGCAGCTGAGTTTTCTTGAGACAGTTGATGATTCAAGAATATCTGACTGCATCGTGAAAAGATTCGAGATGTTATCAGTGTTATTATTATTTTTTACGACTCTGATTACACTGGTTCCAGAAAGTGGATGAGCATAAACACTCGTAGTGACAAAAACTTATTGCCAGTGAGATTTAAACAGGGAACTAAAATACCTGTTATAATTTCGGTTTACGTAGAAACTACAGGTTCTGTGAAATTTAATTGAAAATGTTCACTAACATCGTATCCAAGACAATTACTGAGCCGAAGGTAACTGTGTCTCTGCACCAACACTCAGACAATTAAATGTTTTCGTCACAGCACGCGCCTTCAAAAGTTTGATTTAGTGCGAGCATTGTAGCGTGTAGCTCAAAAACTTCTTGTAAATTTTACGTTCAATTGCCCAACAAATTTTCAGAATAAAGGCTTTTCTCGGCAGCCATGAGCAATATGAGAAAGCTGGTGCATGACGACATCTTTGTTACCTTGTGTCCACCATAACAAGTCGTCCCAGTTTTTATGGGGGCCCGGTTTACAGAGTCAACACTGCATGGAGTCAGCATAGCGAGTGCAGCAAAGACCTTGTGTGTCTTTACAGATCCAGTAAAAAGAACTCCTTTAACAAACTTTATGACCCATAGCGTTACATACATGATTGCTCGCCATGTGATAATGCCAGTAGTCTTCTTTGCTACACCACGTTACCGCTGCAGTGATACTATCGTATGCGACTTCCTCGCTATCTAATCCCACTCAAATGGAAGGGAATAGTTGCGTCTGAGTTTTAGCTGTACAGGTAGTTTATACAGTTACGATAATTCAAGATTTTAGTTCGTTGTTGCAAGTGTACTTAGGGAAGTTCTTAGCACTAATCGGACTTTCAGGCGATCGATGTTCACACTTGTTTGACTCAAAGTAACTAATTGTACCATGTGAAAAGACAGATTGCGTGTAAGTCATTGAATCCCAGTATTCAACACAAATTCGTTTTTTTGTTCTCAAATTCGTTTTTAAATTATTTTTTTTTCACATTACTTCTTAAAAAATACAAATGTGACTTAAAAGCCTCCACATCGGACAAATGAGGAACATGAAATTCGTGTCCTGAACTGTTCTCAATAGCTACAAATTCTCCATTTTTACACACTCTCTATCTCTAAATACTCTCCATCTCTGCATACTCTCTATCTCTAAATACTCTCCATCTCTGCATACTCTCTATCTCTAAATACTCTCCATCTCAGCATACTCTCTATCTCTAAATACTCTCCATCTCTGCATACTCTCTATTTCTAAATACTCTCCATCTCTGCATACTCTCTATCTCTAAATACTCTCCATCTCTGCATACTCTCTATCTCTAAATACTCTCCATCTCTGCATACTCTCTATCTCTAAATACTCTCCATCTCTGCATACTCTCTATCTCTAAATACTCTCCATCTCTGCATACTCTCTATCTCTAAATACTCTCTATCACTACGCACTCTCAAATTCTACACATTCTCTGCTAAAAAGGAGACAATAGTTCATCTATGCCATCTTTTCCATAATTTAGTCATTCACAGCATGGAGGTTTGACCCTTCAACAATTTTTTTACGGGGGCTGCTCCATGGAAAAGATCTAATACTATAAAAGCACTGTAGTAACTTTCCACGCTGTCTTAGCACGTTTAGATGAAGATCTTTACAGTACTTACCTATTCAAATGTGAAATTTTTAATTCCAGCTTTGAAATTTATCTAAATGCCAGTTCCAAAATATTTTAAAATATTTTTAAATGCGCATCTTGCATGGTATATGTGCAAACTGACTAGAACTAACATTGTTTGCATTTTAACAATAAAAATACGGGAAAAAATATATGCTTATGTTTTATATTCTAGATTATCGCTTTGGAAATGCAATTACTGTTTTGAAACTGCATGTCATTTTCAGTTCTCTGAAATATAAATTTGGTGAATGCCAATTGTACAACGGAATTCAATTGTAAAAATAATAAATATTTTAAAATGTTACCAATGCAAGTTCAGGTAATTGTGTTACACAAAAACATAGCATTTATTCCTTATTCAACAACAAAAAACAATTGCAACGGCGATTACGGCAATAAAATCATTTTCAAATTGAGTATTTATACGTGTTCAAAAATGAGTCTTAGCCATAGTTGTCACATCTGATGTCATTGATGCTTTTATTGTGAACAATGAACTGAGGTTTGAGAACGAAAGTGTGTTCGTTAACTAGACTCCAAAGGTAAAACTAAAAGTCATTATAACTTCCTTATTTATTGAGTCAACAGTGACCTCTGCCAGAAGAAGGAGATGCATAGAGACTCGCTGGAGGACGGTCAAGAAGGGCAATAACCACAATGCTATTTGAATTAACCTTTGCCGGAACAGACTTTATTGTTGACATAAACTCAGGCGACTGCAGCTGATGTCCTCTGTTTTTCTTGGGGTTTGGGAGGACATGGCTAAACTTGAATGTGCAATTTTGGAGCTGCCATGCTAAAATGCTTGTACGCAAAGTAATTAAAAGCAGTGAAAAAACATACCGTGGTTCAATGAAATGACGGTAAAACAGAGCTGCTCGAAAATTACTTCGATATAATATTAATTTCAGAACTGTTAAACATAAACTAGTAAATTTGCATTATTATTTCTATGTCACACAAGATTATCAAATATATCTTATTTTCCTCAAAGTGTTAATGTACAGTTCTAAAGTGTTTCTCAGCCGTGAAGTCTTAAACTTTTGTATAAGCACTCAGATATTATGACTGTCAAGTGTGATGACTAATAAAGCAACAAACTGGCCCTCTAACAACTATACATATCTCGATTTCTAACACTCTAGTATTGGAGCTTTATATATATATTACTCCATATTCTTTGAGATATCGATATTATTAGTGAAAAAATACGATTTTAAAACTTCAAGTATTAGGAACAGGTATATACGTTACAAATCAAAATAGAACTAAGCAGTCATCATATTCTTTGTTATGTTTGCTTTCTGAAAACGTACAATGGATAAGCCGTGATGTAAAGTTCCAGCAATTGTATGTTTATGTATATTTATTGATAGAAATAGTTATCTTCTTTAACTATGGTTATAGTAACAAGAGAGCATTAACAAACGCAAAGCATTGTCAGTATTAAAGCATAGCAATTAACAGTATATATTAAGGCTTGGGTGTACAAAGCTTTCTGAATGCGATAAGTTATTCAGTGTTTAATTCTGAATTGAGAAATAAAATCCAAACATAACTTCTTCAAATTCTGATAAATAACTCCCATTTTTGGAGACTGACAGAGTGTAAAAAATCAATATGGGAATTGTATGCACACTATATAGCAAAATGGTACAATTTGTATAATTTACTATGATATCACTCAAAATCATTCACCACGGAGGAAAATTCTTCCCCAACACAAAAATGGCACACGAAACTTTATTTCCTCGAAGGCGATACATAATGATAAGGGATCTAAAAATACGTTATACATGATCTAAACTTAGGTAATTCTAGTTTATATATACTCCTATAATGAACGCATCAGTGAACTTTTAACAATTTCATAGAAGACATTCAAAGGCTGCTTCTTGATGAAAACAACTGTTATCTTTGATGAAAGTTCCAGTTATTATAGCGTCAACACATTATTTGCTTCATCATCAGGTTGACTATATTTTCTGAAAATAAACACGGGCATTTTATTTTCAGTTGTTAGTATGCAAAGAATCCGATGTGGCTCGGTATGTGAATTTTTTTGGCAACCAATTCACTTCTGTAGTTTTTCTTACAGGCAGGATGTTGGAGTTAAAAGAAATCGTCGAATGAAATGCTCTCGAATGTTTGAACAAATAAAATATTTATTCTCTTTGATCCTTTAATATGAATGCCATATAGAACAGCAACTTGGAAAAAATTACTGCTGAGTCATATTGTGTTATTTACAATAGTGAAATTAAAGTATTGAAAACATTTTATACACAGTTTGAATCATGCAAATGCATTTCAATATTTCAAGACCTAAGTCAGTTCACTTAAAAACGGAAGCTCTCAATTTATTTCTAGCAAAAGTTTTCTTGCCCTTGTCGCTTGATCTTTCCATCGTGAAATCTGGAAAAGAAATGCAGTAACAGGACAACGTAGCACCGAACATAATTCGATGTAAATACGGGCTTCAGAACCGCGCGGCAAGCAATATTTCTCACAGAAATTCAGTGCAAATCAAGCGTTTGTACTCCCATAGGAATAACACTCAGAGGGTCTGCAGAACATCACAAAGTCGACGGCGTAAATCCGATCTTTACGCAGACGATAGAACGTCGAAATAAATCAGCTAAAATGGCCGGCGTAATTTTGCAGCGTTCAGCAAAAATTCTGTTTGACGGTTGCTGAAGCCATGAATATGGTTAAGATATATCCATTTTGCAATTCGTGGATCACAGGAAATATTTCGGAAATTTTAAGTAGAAAAATAGCGCACGCAACAGACTCGTAGTTTTTAAAAAGCATCGACATCAGTTATGTGATTTATTTCTGCATTAGTTTGTCACGTATTCGAGGTAAAGTTGAAAAATAATTACCATAATATTTTAGACTGACTGTTCCTCGTAGGTTATGCACAATTTATAATTTCAATACGGAAATCATTTTTTTATCAGAGCTTCAATTCAAAATTATTTAGTTTAGAACATGAACAGAAAATGCTTTCAGTTTGCACTTCGATATTTATAGAAAATTTATGACCTCGATGCTTAATCCTTATTCTCTGAACAATTTTTGATTCAAGATTTTCCGATCTTATTATTATTAATTTGATTTAAAATTTACTGTAACATAAGCGCTAAAATAATTTCTATTTGCTCATCGTGAGTTTTTAAAAATCTAGGATCTCAATGCAAAAGCTTTATTCCCAGAAAGATTTCACGTTGGAAATTTTCAGTGTGAACACCAGTAGTGACTAATATTAATTTCCCTCGTGCTCAGTAAAGTACAAAGTGACAAACAACCCTTCATGGCCTGCATTCATCACGACTCAATTTCACTTTCCTTGAAGTGGAATCACTTTGTTGTGAGAGGCTTAAGAGGCTCTGAGTGAGTAGCCTGTATAGGAAGAAGGTTTCACAATTTTTCGTGCGCCTACTGAGAGGTTGCCGATGAAACCAATATTGATTCCTTAAAAGTCGAGCTCAGTTTCAAAAGAAGCTGCCACCTTCGTCTTTTGCTCCTACAGTTCAATAAAGCTCTCAGGAAAGAACTTTTGGAGATAGCCTCCCTACAGGAATCATCCGTTTTCCTCAATTTACGAGGGATCAAAATGAGAAAATGGGCTGGTTGAGGTCAACAAAGATCATCATGATAGTTCCGAGTTTTTGAAACGAAGCTACAAATCAATATTTAACAACCGTAATCTTAGTAATTTTTTTCTTCCGTAAATACCGTAAATTTTAAAATAGGATCACACGAATGCTTTCAACATATTTTTTGTTGTTATGAAAATGTGCTGAGAGCTGAGGCCATTTTTAGAAATGTACAATGCCCAAAGCTAAACATATAATATTTGCTACCAAGTTCTTCGAAATATCATCACAGTAAAATAATCAGATCATATTCTGAAGTAGGACGTTTTCAATGCAATACGAGAGGAGATTAAGACCGTTCAGGTCAATAATTAAGGGTTGTTTCCGATCGCAACTTTTCTGACTTGTAGACATATGCAGTAGTCGTTAATAATTCAATCATAAATTACTTTAATATTCCTAGTTCTGAAATAGTATTGTACCACTAGCGTAACTAAGAAGCTACGGAGCTGAACTTTTCACATCACTAAGACAACAAATCCGTTCTAGTTTCTTATTCCATTGTTGTTTCACCTTCTAAAGAAACAGCTAATTATTTACCCTGCAATAGAATTCGTTTCTACAATCGACCTTGACGTAGAAACCACATGGAAGATGGAAATCAACATCGTTGAGTGCTACAGTTCCCATAAAGTATCTTCGCAGGGCTAATGTAAATCAAACATCCTCAGTAGTCACAGAGTCCACAGCAACACATAACGTTGTGAACGATATGATCCTCAGAACTTTGTAAGTTCATATCGTAGTTCATAAAATCTTCGTTAGCGCCATAGAATGTCATTAACTGTCGAGTCCAATTGACCAAGGAATACAGATACTTCACGTTTTAATTGCTTCTTCGATGAGCATAGGTTAATTTTGCGTCTCAACTCCCATGCTCTTAATTTAAATTGAACTAGGTTTTGATATGATACGCAATCACCGTGCAAATTGGCAGAGTGTACCACAGGACTCACTTATTGTGAAGGTTGTATCATTTAACTATAATGCATGTTTTCTGCCATTGAATATAGGTTCCTGTTCATCAGAGTATGAGCTAAGCTTTGAACAACTAAATATGTAACAAATATTCAGCTTCAAAGACCACTATTGACACAAGAGGCTATAGATGAAGTTTCAGTTGGACAATCGAAAAGGATCATTCAAGCGTTCCTATTTACTTTATTACTATACATTGTGCGTAAGCGAACATTCGGTGATAGCTTTGTTAAAATTGCGGTACGCTAACTAAATCAACGAGGTTTTATTTCCACTAAATTGGCACGAAGAAAAAACAGTTAAAATAATTGGCTTTTCTTGTCGCAAAATCTTTATCACGAAGTTTTTTTTATCGTCTGTGAAGTTTTTCTTCAACCATTACGTACTACGGTTTGGTCATCGTTCAGCCTGAGATGGAAAAACTTTTTGTATTTATGACCTCATTAGAGAAATAAATTCCTAGTAACCGCTTCCTTATGGCTTCAATTTTGGTATTTCAAAAATTATTTCACTAGGACGGGCTCAAAGATCTGTTATCGGACGTAAATGAGAGCTGATTCCATCACAGATCCCGCGACTCTGACCGAGGACTCCGGCAGAAGTCTAAAGGTTAAACGTACGGAAACTTTTTTAATACGGCGTCACATATTAATCATAAAATATCGGGAGAAAATTCACTGAAGAAGTTTGTGAATAAATATGAAAACACAAATTCGTCTCTAAAATATCTTGACAAGAAAGCAGTAAACTACAATTATTATTTGCAGGTGTCTTCTACATCATAAGTACCTAATGAAAAGCCCTTGAAACTGTTGAGTGAGTATAAACGAACTATGAATTCCACGGGAAATAAGTTTACCTTGATAAAAGGAAGCGCTTTAAGAAGATATTTACAACGCCACCAGAATAAAAAATTCAAAGGGTCTTTCGGCTAATGGTAAATTTTTGTAGGATCTCAGCTTGGTAAAATTTCACTTTTCATTGTGTGCTGGAAAGCAGTACGGTTGTCCATGCTGGAAAAATATAGATTCGTGTCTGTAGTTTCTTAGTAAATACTCTTTTCTGGAGTAAACAAATGTCTCTTTAAACCGCGCGAAAGAATGCTGAAAACAGTACACTACAAAAGCCAACGAGGAGATTTCCTTACAAATTGCTCCAGCGTTTGTCGAGGAAGGCATTCACGTGCCAGCTGTGCACCAAAAAGTTTATTCTGGACCATAAGAGGTCTCTGGGCAAGTGCACGCTGAAACTTGGGGCCTTTGTATCATCACAGCTTGGTTACTGTGCGGGGAGTGTGTCAAATGTTTCATATCAGAAGAGGACGTATAATGAAGTAAACCAGCTGCAACGAGCAAAAAGAAAAACGTTGGCAGCGCATGTACACTTTTGAACTTTTAAAAGTTTTCGGTCTGTGCTGACAAAATCTTTCGTGCTGTTCGTTTTAAAATATCCCTAGACTGTCATAAAATGTGTCGCATCAAAATGTCATATTTCACTTGTCGAAAATTTTTGTACAATTTCAATAAGACGAACGATTAATTTTGTTCAAAACACTGTCATTGTTAATTCAAGTTGGTATAGACAATTTTCTGTTAAATATTTATCCATGAATATTTTCTTTATTATAAAAAGCAAAATTTTATGATAAAATTATTATTTGATAATTTTAGATTAAACCTGCAATATGGGTAATAAAATAATAGGAAACATTTGTGACGATTTATAATTTATTTTACTATTTCTACAACCATAACTGAAAACCAACAGAATCCAGGCAGAATGAAACTGTGAACGACAATAGTATTCAAAGTTCATAGGAATTACTCGAGACGGATAATAGTGTGAAAGAAAACCAACATCACAGGAATGTTAATTTTTCTTTGAGAATTCTAGTTTTTCTCTCTGGGTCACGTATTCACCAGTAAAAACGTTTCACTAAAAACGACTCCTGCTTAAGCGGTAGCTCGATTTTTTCAGTTTACTTTTTGCTTCAAAAAATATCCTTCAGAGTCTAAAAGAAATCAAATTGTTTTGGGGCTTGAAAGTTTAGCCTTATCTCCATTCTATCTTTTGCCAGTGTAAGATAATTGTTCGTACTTGAACTCACCACACCAATTGATGCGAGCTTATCTGCAGATACTGTTCAAGTGTACGCAAAATTGCAAATATTAACAAAATATTCATTTAGTGTAAATTACATTTTTTGAGGTTTTACCTATTCTACAAGCCCGTTTTAAATGGGATTGCATTATATCTATTAGTTAGTCATGAATCAAATGTAACTTATGAAGTGTCGATCATAAAATCATTCAACAGTGTTAAAAAACTAATTTATTTGATCAAGATATATTATATGTTTTTATATGATCTTTTTCCAATATTTAATTATTTTTTTCTCGATTTAATAACACTTTATTGTGTATAAACAGCTCAAAGTTCTCAAGTAAGTTATAATTGGTAAAAGGAACAGCAGGTGCACATGGACGATGAGGCAAAATATTATAAGCTTTGCAACGTTCGTGTTGTTGTTTGAGAAGTGAGGACACGTATTGTCTTGTAGCAGAATTTATCTACATCTGTTCATTGGTCTGGGTTACTTATATTTTTAATTTTATGTACATAATCAATTTGCTGTCGATGTAAAGTTGCTAGTACTGTATAAACTTGTATAAAATAATATTGCAGCTGTAAAATTGAAATGACCACTTACCCTAAATGTTACATATTATATGCAACAACCTATTGCTGATCTGAAGTTAAGGTATTTCTGAGCATCTAAATCTGAATGAAAAATACTAATTGTTGGGAAATTTCGTATAATACTGATACATCCAATTACTAAAATATTGATTGCACCTCTTTATCTATGATGTTTAAACTAAATATGACCATTCATATGTACCCAAGTTTGAAATTCAGAATTTAAACATGTCTAAAACCATAGGGATAATCTCAGGTGTTGGTAATGATGCAGGCTGCTGCAAGAAGGTTGTATTTAGATAATACTTGTATAGCGTATCAATGTTTATTTCTCCACAACCATTCGATTCCTAAAACGTTATTTTATCACGACTCATCCATTTTGATACATGCATTTCTACGCAATGGTTTTTGAAAGCACACAAGTGAATGTTAACAATTGTATTCAACAGAAATTTCGATTTCTCCGTTTAGAGTCCAAACATTTGAAGAACTGCTCCCCTTGTCTTACAAATTAATTATCCTTCGTACTTTGATCTAGGAGTGTTCAGCAAAAAAACAATTAAGCTTAGCATTGTTCCACATTGCAAACACCTAAAATGGGTAATGTGCATTGTGTTTCGTACTTATAATTTTTTGCACAATGTATTTACAAAAATATCGGTTTCTGAGAACCTCGCTAGTGTGCTCATTTTTCTGCGCTCAGTAATAAAGACAAATAAAGGACGGTCGTCTTGAGCGAATGTTAGGTTTTCCAGTTTATTAGTTAATCAATAATTGATTTGAATAGTTAATAATTCAATAATAAAGCGACAAGGCCCATCAACAACAATTTTTCACAATTTTGAAATCCATCCTTAGCTTAATAACACCTGATGATTTACATATGATCGAAAAACTTTGGAGCCTCACCAGCTCATGCAGTTCTCGGTAAGATCCTTATTTCCTTATCTTAGAAAGATCCTTTCCTTGTTCTTCGTATTTCTTAATCCCAAAAAATTTGCTTTCATTCCAATTTATCATATATTTTATGTATGACGCTTAGCAAGGCTTTTAACCTGAAAGATATCAACTATAGTGTATCAAATTGTTATATCCGTGATTTTTATACATAGATAGCTTACCCCCTCTTATAAAACTTTGCACATCACTGGCTCTTTGTTCTTAGGTTGCAATTTGATGTTATCGACATGCTCTAGTGACAGAAAGTGACAGGGTTCGGGTGACACTGGAGGCAATGTCGTTGGCTGCTGAATTGCCCACTCGAAGCTGCAATATAGGCTTTCCGATCCGACCTTCCTATTACGCATGGCTATCCAATTTCACTCAGCGTTTATCACTAGACATTGATCGTCACCGCTGCAGCACGTCAAGTGAAGCATGTTTTCTGCCCTAAAATTCCTGAAAATTACTCATGTTTCACCGTATCCTTGAACTCATATTGGAAAATCATCTTCAGTACCTAATACAGAAGGCGACTATTTCGAGATGTACGAGAAGAGTTCCAATATATTTATTTTGTTTTGCAAGATAAAATTCAGAAAGATGTTTATAGTCACTCTTTGCAGACACACGTAATCATTTCTACGTCGCTTGTGAGGATCATAAATGCATTAAAAAATTTACAAACTTTGACGATTTATTAACACATCAATAGTTCAGATTTCTTAAACAGCTTTTGATTCATTATTAGACATAGATCGACAACGAATGAAAGTGGAATTTTACTAATAGTAGTTGATTCTTTCCTTTGAAATAATATTTCAGAATAAAAACGAGGTCATGTTATAACAAAAACTCGAAATTCTTGCTGAATAAAATTTATTAGAAAACTGGCACATTTTGTTTTCCAACTAGAAAAATGCTGCAGTACTTAAGGCTCGTGTTATAATGGTTTTTTGGAAGGTTTATTTATGAAATTTGCGCAGACTGTAAAGTGTACTTATTGAAATTATTTTGGAAGAAGATTTTTTACACGAAGAATTTCAAAACTAAGGAATAAAAAGGTCTAGCTTTGCAGATATTCCGTGAATGATACCCACATAAAATGTTCAATAGTCAAAATTTCTGACTTTAACATATGATCTATTTACTAATTTTTAAGACAAGGGTTAGGATTTTACTGTTTTGTCTACACAAATATGCCATTCTGAAGATTATTCAAGTTTGACTAGTACAATATTTCGAATCATCAACCACTTAAAATGACGACGAAGAGAATAGATTGTCCCCGTAAAAGTTTTTGATCAACCAAAGAAGCAAAAATGCTTTTAAAAATCCACTTCATAAGCGTACGCCAATCCACAAAAGTCATTGGGTCATACGCTAAAGGAGCAGAAATATTTTCAGACAAATTATTCATACTATCCCTGAAACACAGAAATCAACGCCGACCACAGCAAAATCGTGGGCCACTGAAACATAGTAATATTTTTTCGTACTTCATTATAAATTAGGAAATTGTAACTCGTAAGAAAACTCACACTAATGTCGTTGAGGTATCCCTTTCACATGCTTTAGTTCTGTATAGAATCGAAGATTGAGGGCAATAATTTTACACATGTAACACAATATCAGGAAATTCAAGTTCGTAATTCAAATGCAATTATATTTTTATTGTTTAAAATCAAATCTGATTCATAACCGTATAATTTTCTTTCACAGAATCTCTGATGTCTTAGGCCTGTCTACTGCAATAAAAGTAGATTTTTCTCTCAAAAGTTCAAGCTTCCAAATGACAGCTAGTTGCTACTACAGCTCTTAAATTTGCAAGCCCAATGCACAAAACATTGCAAAAATACGAGTGCTGAATCGTTCTTAGGATTCAGCTTAAGAGGAAAAAATTCCTTAGGAAATGGACTGTTTTTTTCCTTAGAGTTTCTGAGTTTCTGGAAGCTGGCAGGAATTTCATTACAAAAGGCTTTGCTCTTACAATAACATTCTCGAGGCTTCAAATAAGCGAGCCACGATGGATTGCTTGCTTACAACTAACCCAACGACTTGTCACGGAGAGAAAATGGAAACATTTCTTTGGCCTGTGTTATTCACTGGAGAATATTTTAGCACCAGTAAAAAGAAGACTCCATTTTCGAATCACGAGAAATAAAATCTTTTTTTTGGCGTGCTCAGAGAATTAGTGTTACGTAACCCCATAAACGGGAGAATTAAGAGATTGGTGTTCTATTTTAACCTAGGGAAAGTAATTTAAGTTCATCCGATTAAGTATGAGAAACTGAACCTTTTGAGTAATTTATTAATAGCCATATTAGTCAATGCATCTGCAAATATATGAAGTTTAGAAATTAAGTTCAAGTAAAAGAATATAGCTGTTATCCAGTCGGATTTTATAAACGAGCCCTGCATATCGATTAAATGTTTGAAAATATCGTGTGAAATTTTGCCTTACGAATAAAACATGCATGGCGTATGACAAATCATTTATTATGTGTTGAAAATGTATGCCACAATGACCATCAATTTTTATACACAAAAATCTACACATATTTTTCAGTACATTTTTATCATAATAAAAGTTGGCAAGATATTTATGGATTTAACGCTGACTATTGAAGTTACGTGATGTATTTCTGGAAACTTAGCGAGAAACCGAAGCAATTAATCTCTCTTTGTAAACGAATACAAAAGGGTTTTCAAAGTGGCACAAAAGGTTTAATTTGATTTGATACATCTCTTTTTCATTCAGTCAGAGGGCAATAAGGAATGTTTGAGAAGGATCTGACTGCCATGGATCTGAAAGGACGTTCCATGAAATCCTTTTTCATCACAAAGGAAATTGAAATTCCAATAGAAAGCCCAAGAACGTAAGAGAAATTGTGAGCCTTTCAACCTTCGTATGCACATACAACGATGAATTTTTTATCAGTCCCAAGACTCATAACATAGCCTTACAAATTATGTATATTCAGAAACGATAAAAAGAAGAGCCTAAATTTACTCGGCTTACAGTTCTAATATTGGAACAGAGCTATTCAAATTTGCAGCTCTGTTCTGAGCTTCTCCTCCTTCACTTTCACTCAATTTTGCCATTATTTTCTCGAAGTAACTTTGTGATAATTGTATTTTCGCTTCCCTATATTCTTTTGTCACAAATTCATTCAATGTGAATTCCTTCTCAATTAATTTTATGAAAAAACAACTTAAATCATGTCATGGGCACAAAAAACTGTCCTGTGAGATGTAAAGCTTTAGTCCTTTCTTTACGACTCATTTGTCACATTTTGTTTACGACTCGTAAATTATCTTAAAAATACAACAAACAGGATCGTTCAGTCTGATGCGTATGAGCAGTTTTATTCAGTACAGACCTCAATTCATGTACCACTAAGAAACTTAATAGCTTAATGCAGTTGCATGAATGCAAAAAATAGTTTACAATCCTTGAATGAATCTGTTCCCAAGAGATGGAAGATTGTTTTTAAAGTAGGTAAATGAAACAAGTTGCGAATAAACGCAACTATTATTCATCCAGATGCTGTCCCTCGCAGGTAAAACCGACAAAGGCTCTAATTTGACATGGCAATACTGATGCTCAGGAGACATAAAAAACTATCTTTTAAGCTGTCAGTGCGTTGCTCTATCCTCGATTCTCCACGTGGATTTTCGATCTGATTTTGGTTTTCAATTAGTTCATCTCACAATAGGCTGCACCAAAACAAAGTGGGCAAGTGTGATGGCAGAACAATGGGGATGAAGTTACCTCGAGGCCTCCATAAACTGGCAAACTTAATAGGTCAGACATACAATATGACCACATTGAAATGAATGAACAGACTTATCAAAACAACGCTCTAAAAGGCAATATAATTTCTTCATCATTGCCAGAGAATAAGCGTCAATAGCTTGGGAGGCATTAAACTAAAAGATGAATGTGTTCATAAAATGTGTTCAATGAAGAAAATGGTGTGCGGCGAGTAAATGGGGGCCTGTAACATTTGGTTTAGTGGCCTAGACTTATTCATTCACGTCAGGTTCTCCCTCTTGCTCCGGGGAAGAATTTTCTTAAGCAGTTTCGCATTCAAGAAAAAGAAATCTTTTGTCCTAAACACATTTTCAGAATTAAACTCTGGGGATGATAATTTCCTGGGAAGAAAAGAAAAGTAGCTAAAACATGAACTATATCTCAATGTCGCATTCGTTGCTTGTCAGAAAACATGAAATTATTGAGTGTAAGACTCAGTTTTTGAGCTCACTTCTTGGTCCTTATGAATAAATACTAAAATTGCACCCGATGGTTAGTGTTATCAATTGTATTCGGCTAATTAATTAGTTGATTAGTTAGTGCAGCTATAATTTTAAGTTTTGTATTTTAAATTTTAATTTTTCATTGACTTTTAATTTATCAAATTGTATTATGCAGTTCATCCTCCATGAGTCTCTACTTTTGAAAATTTGTATGATTATTCCATTATTTGCTATTTACTTAGATTATTCCCATCCCATGCATCCAACCTTATGCATAAAAGTTGTGCATTACTGCAAATGCTTTCGATTATAATTTTCCATATTGCAAGAAAAGCGTATCACAAATACATTTTAAAATATTACATGGGTAATTAAAACCTATCAGGGCTGCTCAACTTGAAAGGATCGAAACGAAGCATAGTGATGCGGATTTTATCTACCAGTTTTTATTATAATTAGTCTTCAGTGATAATTACAGTGCAGAAGGATGTCAATTAGCATTATTTTTAATCGGTAGACCATACAACTTCTTTTCTGAAGAATTCCATGCAACTAAAACGAAATAGAGAAAACTTAAAGCACTTATTTCAAATGGAATCCAATAAAAATTCAGACTAACATATGACAGTTTATGAAACGGTTGAAGCATCGTTTTTGAATTCATTATTACTATTGATGCAAAGCTTACTTAACACATATATATATATATATATATATATATATATATATATATATATATATATATATATATATATATATATATATATATACAGGGTGTCCCACAAAAATGTTCCCGACTTTTTAATTGATTATATCTCCGTTTTAACTTAACATATTTTAATTTTCTTTTTTCCACAATGTAGTAAATTTTGTTTTCTTTTCGAATAATTATAGTTTTTGAAAATTGGTTGAATAACCACTTCACATTAATCGATTTACTGAAGGAGGTAGAAAAACTATTTGTTCAAAGAAAAATTTTGAAAAAGAACACTGGTGTTCTTTTTCATTTCTCAATATCTACTGTTAAAAATAATTTCACAAAAATTTATCCTACATACCAACAAGTATTTAAACCTTCTGAAAGGTTATTTGCTTATTGATTTCATCATTTGAACACCCCTTAAAATGCAGCTGACTAGAGAGCAAAGAATTTTCATCGTATTGGAATATGAAACAACAAAAAACTGTGAACAAGTTAGAAGAGCATTTAATGAAACATTTCCGGAAAGGAACTCGCCCGATAAGAAGACTGTGTATCGCACAGTTAGAAAATTCAATGAACATGGAAGTATCAACAACCGATACAAAGGAAACTCAGGAAGGAAAATAATTCAAAGAACCGAAAATAACATCGTAATTGTCCAGCGAGCGATTACTGAAAATCCTACAACCTCTGTCAGGCTCAATGAGACCAACCTCTCCAAGTCTACATTCCATAGAATTTTAAAGAAAGATATTCGTTTTCATTCGTACAAGATGCAAATCAAGAATGAGTTACTGCCCTGTGACTATGCCAGGAGGAGAGAGTTTTGCAATTGGTTTATTTTGAAAGATCAAAGGTTTACGGAAAGGTTGGTAGTTACCGATGAGGCAGCATTTTCTATGAATGGAAGAGTGAATACTCAAAATACTAGGTTGTCGAGCAATAATCCACCAGAAGAAAATGTATTCGAAAAAAGCATAAGAAGAGAGAAGCTGTCAGTTTGGGCTGGTCTTTGTGGAAGTGGAAATGTTATTGGACCCATCTTCTATGATGAAAATCTGACAGGAGAAATTTATTTAGAAATGTAGAATGAATTGATCATTCCACCATTAGAACTTGCTTGTCCCGGTAATCAATTTCAATGCCTTTGGTTTCAACAGGACGGTGCTTCTGCCCATCGACGAATTATAGTTAAAGCCAGATTGCAAGAGGTTTTTGGGTAGCGGATTATTTCTCTTGGAAATGCAGTTAAATGGCCACCAAGAAGCCCAGATATAACCTTTTGTAATTTTCTTATTTGGGGATATGTAAGGGAACACGTTTTCAAAATAACACCTCCATCATTAATAATTCTTCGACGACGAATTGAAGGAGTGTTTCAAGAACTAAAAGAAAACGGTGAAATAATCCACAAATCTTTTCGTTCAATGGTGGATAGAAGTAATACTTGCCTTGAGAGAAATGGAGGGCATGTTAAAGGATACTAAATTACTTCATTTATTTAAACGTTATGTAAGGTAATGATTTGTTACTCTTTTAAATTTATGTTTGTTCGGTTTTTTGGAATGAACAAAATAAGAAAGAACACAAAAAATTCCTTTGAACAAATAGTTTTTCTACCCCTTTCAGTAAATCGATCAGCGTGAAGTGGTTATTCAACCAATTTTCAAAAACTATAATTATTCGAAAAGAAAACAAAATTTACTACATGGCAGAAAAAAAGAAAACTAAAATATGTTAATTTAAAGCGGCGATATAATCAATTAAAAAGTCGGGGACATTTTTGTGGGACGTCTTTTAGCATGAACCTCTGGTTAGACTTGAAAACAATTGTGCAATTTTTATTATCTGGGAAATTCTGCCTGAAAAAAAATATAACAATTTATAGTTTATACATACAAGTTATCTGACTTAACGATAATTTTTATGGGATCAATTTCACACGCTCTATTATTGCATTATCATTAGCAAATTATTAATGATTTTTCATAGTCTAACTCAAGAAATGACAATGCATTTGTTTTATAAATTTTTCCTGTCTAAAATTTTTAAAGTTATATGCAAGGTAAAATTATTGGAAAAAAATCACCAACACGATTTAAATTTGTCAGCGATTTCAGAAGCAGGATAGAAATGATCGTCCGTCAGAAATGACGGCATTTGGATAGAATTTCAATGACTATCTTATTGTACAACAATTTTCCAAGCCATTGTGTCCGGCATCAAGAGGCTTATACATTTTTCCATATTTTTAGGAAGTCTGAAGCGAGTTGCTTGAAAGTAAATTTTACAAGCCTCTGAATAACCAGCAAGATCCAGCTTGTAGTTCTCAGTGTCTTCTGGAGTGAGAGAAACTGAGATATTCTCGAGAAAACGACATCATAGCGGCGATAACCCATCTTTGTTTGTCATAAGGAGCATCAGGTGTATTTGGTAAGATCATAACATGGTTTTCCAATCACAGAGGATCTCAAGCAGGATCAACAGATTTTGTAGGAAATACTCCAACCCAAATCAAAATTCAGAACGAGAAAGAGAGTGTGAATTCAGTGTTAGCTTTACGTTGTAGAGAGATAATGCGATGGTAATATTCGCCTTCTTTGCACATTTTTTTGTTAAATTTTCTATGCTCAAAGACATGGGTCAAAAAATTTTACCTATATTTTGAGTTTTTCAGTCAATTTAAAAACTATCGTTCTACTGAAAAGTAACTGGCGTCAGTAATTACATCTCAGCAAGATGAGCAAGATCGCAACTAAATTAATCAACAAATTCCGTTCCAGTTGGAAAAAGAAACTTCCTCAAAGTTTCAACTTCTAAATTAGAGATTCTTAATATTGATGGATTTAACATCAGTGCGTTTGCCTCTAATCCTTATTCAAAGTTCGTTTTCATTATCAGTCAATGAGTACACTCTTTTCGAGCTGAAACATACCACCAGCAATGTTCAAACAGAATTTTCTCCTTTAGGAATCGGTAGCAACCAAATATCTATTCGTCATATCACATGAGTTTAGGTAAAAAACTCGAACTTGAGCCTGAATGACACTTTTCGTCCAGAACTTCACGGCGGCCTACAAAGGAGAATATGTCGAGAGCAGAATTTTGCTATTAACAGATGAAATTTCCCCAAAAAAACATCGCTTTTGAATAGAATTCTAGCGGTCGTTCGCAAGTTTTAGAAAGCCTGGTGAAGTTTCAATGGTAATGACGAATATCTCAATGTTGCTCGAGGGATCGACTAAAGTTTTTGGGTAGCTTGTTTGTTTAGGTATCGAAGCCCTATTTTACGATACTAAAAAATGCATAGTTGTAAAAATATTCTTCATTAGCGCTATTTGCATCACGACATCTGATGAATACAGAAATATTTTCATACTGGTTACTTGTCATTATATTACTTATGGTTACTAATTTTTCAGTTCTGTCTAACTAGATTTATGTAAACATAGAGCACCTAGATAACTTTTTGACTGTATGACAACTACTTCTGCTATTTTATGGAACACATAGAACTTTCTTTCTTTCTTAACATATTTTCTAATAATGAATACTTAATCATCCTTTTGATATTTCAAAATATAAATGTATTTAATGTTTTATAAAACTGATTTCACGACCATTTCTCAATTGCTTTGAATTTTTTTGAAAATCAAAACTAACCGACAATACAGATAAAAATTAGCTATTAAACTAACTTTCTTCCTTCCGGAATAAATAGTTTTAGCTTTGTTTTCAAACTTCGTAAAAGGGAAAGGCCAATTAGTTGTTCGCAAGTTTCAGATATATTCAGCGTAGCGAAAAATATTTTTGTAATCGGAGAAAAGAAATCATCCTGCCATTCTGATTGATTTTTCCTTTAAAAATGATGTAATGATCAAACCTAGAGGATAAAGCACACTGCAGATTAGGTCATCATTCTCCTATAGCCAGTGAAACAACTAAAAAGAATAAAAAGTGTTCGCCGTGAAGGTTTATTAGAAGAGAAAACGGTTTGGAATGACAGTCTCGCGCGTCCTACACTGCTGGTCTTTTAGCGCAGAGAGCCCTGGCGAAAGTTCCCTGTCCAATGAGTTTCGGTTTGGTAAAATCAAAAAGCCTTTCAAAATAGAAATATATATTTAGGCTGCATAAATGATGCATGTTTTGATTTACAGATAAATTTTCAATACAGTTTATTTGCATCAGAGCTAAACTCAAGAGAAAACTATTTGTGAGCGTTAGGGTCTTTACGTACGTATGATCAACGAACTTAAAATGCTGCAATTAATTATTTAAATTGACCATAAAAAGACAAATTCTGCCATCGTTTATGCCTCCTGAGAAAGGAAATATGTGAAACGACAGAAAAGGAGTCCAAAATTATTATGAGAAAACTTGAACAAATAAATTCCCCGAAGCAATACAGAGAACTTAGTTTATTTGAAATAACCTGATATATTAAAGTCGAAAATCAAAATGAAGGAAGTGTTGAAGTTGCAAAATTACTTTTTGGGAACACAACTCTTAAACTAAGCTACTCTAGACACTTATAGCTCATACCTGAACATGTCTGTAAGAAATGTGTCATGAAAATATGCATTCTAAATTATTGCAATGCTCGCGTAGTCCATTGAAGTAGACTAATAAATTAGTAATGTATTCCTCGGTGGACGTGCATGACGGTAAAATTGACTGAAACATACAATAATTTCTGTTAAAGTAACAATATCTTAGAGTGTGTGCAGGTCAGGACTAAATTTACAGTCTTTGGAATCATTTAATATTCGCACTTGTTTATACAACGAATGTCTTTAGTAATTATAATGATTGTGATAGGGGTGATAGTGTAGATTTTCATGAAGATATTTTTCTAATAGAAATACTATAAAATAATAATAATGAAGGATCCACGAGCTAATAGAAATCTGAAGGAGTTTCAATTTCATTCGAAACGCTTTTCTTATTTACTTAAATTTAGTTTTGCTTACCCAGAGAATTGACTTGAAGCACCTCTCTCTACTTTTGTTGTGCCAGCAGAAAGTTTGAACTCTAGGCGTTGAAAACTTCTCGCCTCTAAACAAAACCACCTATGCTTTGAAAACTCAACCACAATTTCAACTCTATTCTTTTTCCGAGTTTGTGCATCAGCGACTTAAATCCAGAGCGCAATTTTTATAGTGGTGCGAAACACAAAGGATTTGTGACCCAAGGGAGTCCGTGTGGAGTATCTGAGCTTATTCTGAGTAAGACTTGCCAGTCACGCTCCTCGGTAATGTGACAAGTTGTGCGCTTTGCGGCTCTTGTGAAGATTGCACTCCTTTCTTACGTCTTGCCTGCTTTGCTTTGGCCAGATACCGGGCCATGTGCGAGAGCCGTTCCATATGGACGTTCCAGAGTTGTTCGGTCTTCAAGAGAATCAGAAGACTGTTTGACCTTCTTAGGTTGCTAGAAATAGCGTGTGCATAAAAAAACTGTTCTGAATAGGCCAATAAGCTTTGCATACATTCTAATACAGAAATTGAACGCTGCTGTTGCCTCATTGCGTATGTGTTCTACCAGGCAATAGCAGTCATTTAGTCTCTCCGTGAAGTTTTCTCCTGAGGAAAATGATAGATAATTCTTTATGATATTTTACTTTAACCTCCACTTGTCGGCTTGGGCAAGTTGGTGGTTTAGTTGATTTGAGGATAGGCTTCGTGTTCATGCTAATGTTATGGAAGGTTACGCAAAACTTGCCAAACTGTACAACGTTTTTTTATTAAAAAATTGGTCAGAATTGGTTAATATTTCTTCAATATACTCAAAATTATCCACGCGCTATTTTTTCTTAAATAAATAAACGATATTGAAACTTTTTTGGGCTAAATAGATGTAGCTATTCAAAAGCGTAAACTACTTGACGCTGTTTGAAAATGACGGGTGTGGTCATGCATGCAGAAGTTCAATGTGGAAAGCCTTATGTTAATTAATTTGTAATTCACCTTGTTAAGTACTCTTGCTGTAATTGGAAGCATTTGTGCGGTACTGATGCATGAAAAGCCAGTTCATGTAGATCTGATAATTTATTTCTTGTATATTGGAAAAACGTTTACTGAATTGTTTAAGGAGGCTATAAACTAAGTTCCATATTTACTAAAAATACCTTAAAATTTCTGAAGGAGAATACCCTAAAATATATATGGTTTCAAGGAAGTTTGATCATATTTTATCAAAATTATTAAAAAAACAAATAAAAATGTACATGGGCAAAAACTATTGCAAAAGGAGAATTATGTACTGAAGTTTGCTGACCTTACTTAATACATCTTTACAAATGTATATGGACACCTTTACAAATGTATATGGACATCATTAGTGGCATGAAGCTCACAAATGTGATACTAGATTTGTTGTCATGTTCCTATAGCATAGCCTCATCAATGGAGGCAATCACATGAGCAATCCTTTACTTTAGGTCAGTATTGTCCCTTATTTTTGTTTCGAGGTTTAATATCTTTAACATAACCCCATAGAATGAAATCGAGAAAGTGATATCTGGTGAATGAAGCGGGCAAAGAATTGGCGCATTCCATTCAATCCATCAGTTTGAAAATACTTGATTGAGGTATCAACGAACATGCAGTCCTTAATGGGGTGTTGCACCATCTTACTGGAAAATGATGGTCGTTCGAAAGTCAGATTTGTCTGGATTGAGTTAGATACGTTTGATCTGCGTACCCAATTTTGTTTCAATCAGCATTAATACGCCTCTTGAGGTGTAGCCATTTTTTAGCGGTTCATTCAACTGTGATTCTGCCTTTTTTCATCAACAGGGTTCTTGAAACTCATAAATGCAATGTAATTAAACAATGTAATAACCACTGTATACAATAAAACAAACTTTATTAAAATATCTTGGCAATCACCGTCGTAATAAAATTTCTAAATTGGGAAAAGACTTCATGGACATCCAGTAAAATAATAATATTTCTGAAATTTTAGAGTTTTGCAATCTTAACTGGGTCCTATGGTTATACATTACTTGAAGTTTTGGAATTCTGATTCGTCAATTCGTGTCAGTTTTCTTTACATAACACGCGGTAGTAATGTTCATGAAAAAGCTTTCAAAATGTAAAAAAAGTTACGAATTTTACACTATGAATCAAGTTCCTACATTTACTTTTTTTATAATGCTATTTATAAAAAAATGGGAAATAAGAGCATGGTTCAATTTTGCGCCTCAATAACGTTAAATGCTAGCAAATTTTTGTGCAACAAACTGGCATAAAAACTGTTTCCGTTAATTTATCAATTTTGATTGCCCAAAACAAGGTTGGATTACGAGACAATGAATGATGAATTAAATAACGTCATAATGTTAATAGGTTTTCAATTGAGCATTATCCTCGAAATTACTTGAGCACCTTATAAATGCTTGGATCAATTAGTATTTTATCATTTTTCAGAGGATATATAGGTATATGTCATTTTCTTGAGTTGATTAGCATCAAATATGAAAAAACTCATTCTAATTAAATACAGATGTTGTATTACTTTTAATATCTATTAACACGTTTATCTTTTTACACTACAATTGATTACTGTAAATACTACAATTAAATCTCAAGGCTGAATAAATACGTATAGGTAAAATATATTCAAAACTTTGTCGTTATATTTATAAATATCATGCGACACAAGATGATTCATAATTTGAATTGACATCAGAACACGATCAAGAAGGTTTTATCAGAGTCTGTGCACTGTAATTGTCATACTGAAACACAAGGTTTTATGTTTCTAAACTGCCTTCGTACGACCCTTTGCGAGTTAGAACGAGCCGTTGAAACTATCATGAACGATATTAAATTATTCCACTGTTGTTAGGGCAGATGAGGATTTTGTGAAGCAGATATCCATTATGTGTACTAACAGTGTTTAACTGTTACTAACAGTGTACTAAAAGTGTTTAACTGTTACTAACAGTGTGCTAACAGTGTTTAATTGTTAATAACAGTGTGCTAATAGTGTTTAATTGTTAGTACAATAGTTACTGTCCAACAAAAATTAGCTGGATATACGCTCTAAAGTCACAATTGCCTTGGTTTAGATTTAGTCATAAAATTTTCGAACTTCTATAGGCGCATGCGTATTACATGCCATCACCAAATATAGCACAAGCGTTCTATTCTATGGATCCTTTCCCTAGTTTTTCTTTCAAAAAACTGATGAGAAACACTTTTATATCATAAGTCTTCTCCATGGTTTCTGTTCCATTTCAAAATAGACACAATACGCAACAGCATACTTAACATATTTGAAAGAGAAACATTTAGAGATCCCTAAACACAATCGTTTTTTCTGCTCATCCGCATGGAATAACACTTTAATTATTGCCTAGCAGACTTAAAAAAATATTACTAATAGTAGAAAACATGAGCAAACTTTATTGACGTAAGCACTAATTAAAAAATGCAAAACGAAAACTTCACAATAAACAGATTTTACAGGTCATTCAGATATGCATCACTTTTTAAAACTGTTATTCGAGTATATACGATCACCTTTTTTTTCTCATTTGAGATGTGTATTACTATGAAGACAGGATGAGTTAAAACCATCAATGCAGTTACGTTTGGTTATTCGAATTTCAGTGTATATACTTTCTGCCCTTCCACTGCTTTAAAAAATCTTTCTCTGTGCGTAGACTTCCCTGGAAGCCACATATGTAATTGTAGACAATTGAATGCACGTATAAAACCAAAGAAAAATCGTGTGACGTATAAAAGTTAGAACAAATACTTTCTCATGAACTAATATCCTGGTAGTTCTACGATCGAATTATTGAACTTCGTAAATCTGTTCGATTTACGAAGTTCAATAATTCGATTGTGAGAGAGGCTTTCTCGAAACCTTCTATATTATTGAGTGAAAAAACACAAAAACATGAAGTAACGAATATATACATTTTTAGGTCAATAATTACTCTTGTTGACAAGTCAGTACCAAGCAGTATTCATCGTGCAAGTTTATCCACAAAATATTTGCATGTGAATCAGCTTCAAGATGTGCTTCATTTTAACACACAATTCCAGAGAAACAAAAATTCGGGAACATAGTGTAATATTATTAGATTTGATACTTCCCGTAGAAATTCCATGGTTTAAATTTTGCTAATTTGAAATCATTATAGAGACGAATATCTTAAAAATTAATCTATCTATACTATAATATGAGCCGCGTCAGTCCGTCCGTCTGTCCGTGTGTCACACTATTCTAATCGATAGCTTTGATAGTAATAGGATAAATCTTAAGAAATACAAGAAATCATTCTATTGCATTATTTTTCTATGGCAATTCAATTGCCTTTCACTTGCATTATGGTATCCAGAATACACAATCGGTATATTTTTACAAATAGAAATTTTCTTTGGACCTTTTTCTGTTGAAATTCATCATGATGGTTTGATATTTTTAATTGATAATGCGAAAAGAAATGTTTTCAATTAGCTTGACCAGTAACCTAGCTACCACTTAGTATAAGGCCAACGATTTTGGAAATTGAGTTATTGTTTTCGGAATTGTGATTTTCTTGAAAGTAGGTTTAAAAAGGTACCTTGTTTATGGGCCACCCTGTATAATAGACGCTCTTACGGATTTAGATGAGAGGAAATTTCGTTGGGTATACATGTATAGTAAGCATCGCATTGTGGATACCAAAAACACATCCATCAATGGGGAAACTCTTTTGCAAAGCCTGCGTCCACTGGCAAACTAAAACGAAAAATTTAATAAAAACCGTGATTTTTGACGTGTGGATCTAGTTTTTTTGAAAGTGACACGAAACATATATAAATAAAAAAATAAGTCAATAAGTAGTTATATAAACACACGACGATCATTCTTAGTATTAGATTGTCTGTAGACTTGATACGCTGGTAGAAAATTTTGAAAACTCCTCATTCATTCTGAATTAACCAAATCTCTTTACCATTTGTAGTTTTATAGCTATGACATTTTTTAAAAGGTACCTTACTTCTTGGCCACCCTGTATAATACACAATGTATCTCCGTCTCTCTCTCGCTCTATCTGTGTGAGTCTGCCCCTTTTTTCCAATCTATTAGGGAAGAAAAGTTATTGAAGTAAAATCAGAACTGGCATACATGTATCATAAGCATTATATTGTAGATACCAAGGG
>VCRD01000061.1:476459-566088 GCA_006783055.1 Trinorchestia longiramus
CACATTAGTCACAACATATTACCCAAAAAATTCATAAAATCCACTCCCTAAAATGAATTGCTACGCAATGGAACAACGAACAAAAATAGTGGAACTTTACTTCCGATGTAAATGTTCGGTTACTGCAGTTCAAAGGAATTATAGGAATATTGATGGTACAAGTGTACCCAGCCGTCAAAAATGACGGCAGAGATTTTGTGATAATACCCGTGACATCAAAAATGATGGTAAATACTGTTGGAAAGACCTTAAATAAAACTAGCAGAATCCCGTGTAGATTACACGATTTCAATAATTATATAATAACTAATAATAATAACTTCTTTCATCATTGTTTCGATGCAAACCAGAAATGAAATGATGTGTCTGACCCTGCAAGCGGAAACAGTAAGGCCCCCTTCCAGGCGGCATAATTACATCTGCACCAAAAGAAGCAAATGAAAATGCTGCATTGTAATTAATAATGTTGTCTCGGTAATTTCTTGCTTCATGATTATCACACTCCAACAATCGTCGAAGTAGTAGAAGGTATTCTTGTAAAGAGGGCAAGCGAAATTTTCCATTGTGACAGCAATTTAGTAGCTCTCCTTGTAATCTAAAAGCAGAACACAAGCGACATATGACATTCATGAGACCTACATTAAATTGTTCGTTATTTATTTGAATTGTATTCAGCTTTCGTTCTTGGTTTCGTGCTCTTATATTTGAATTATGCTCAATTATCTCTTCTTAGCTCATATTCGTTCTTCTTTCCTGGTAACGATTCCTTAAATCGTTCAAGTAAACATCTCTTTTCTCTTGAATCATGCCAGCTCTTCTTTCAGCTGCTCTATTCTTAGCTTCCACCAATTCATACTCTCTATCCGTGGCATTCATATTTTGTCTTTTTCGTACTATAAAGTTCCTGTTCATATCTCGATTAAATTGCCTTTCTTCCGTTCTTAGTCAATCTCGAAATCTTCCTTGTCTCTCTCTGGCTAATTCTTTCCTCCGCTCCATTGTGAAGGGCGAACGCAGTGCGAGTAGCTTAATAAATAATGGGATGATAATATTTATTGGTACTTTTCACAATCTCGTTTACTGATTATTTATAAATTATTCGTTTTGATCTCTCGCCACAAAGTTAAATAATTATTGTTCTTGTTGATCTCCAGCCACGAGGACAAATACGACCCCTGATATAAAGTATCTTCGTAGACACGATACCGCCAGTCACGGCGCCTTCATAATAATGAGGAGCGTTACACACGAACTTAGTTTTAAGCGTATTAATATATAGATTACATATAAGAATGCAATGCAATATATTTAGTTTTAGATACATACACTAGTGCAATGCCCGTTAATAACACTGGTCAACACGATTTTTGTCTCACGAGTACAAATAGTTGTACTTGATGCAAATTTTTATCATGTTTTCAAATATGTATTCGGAATTTCTCCATCACCCACAGTTTTTTTTATAATTCGAATTCAATTTTTTGAATTAAACGTTTTTTCGTCCATCTATCAATTGTAAATTGACGACTATTAGAACATTATCAATGTGATGGGACCAAATAAACTTACTCAGGTGCAGGTTTAGACATGTATAGACATGTACAGTCATGCACAAAGATGATGTGTTGTAGTACGCATTCATCAGAACGATGCAAATTATACAATAGCCGTGAACGAGTGAACACGTCATCGTGAGTGCTTTGTGTATCTGAATTATTGTGTATTAAACTTTTACTAATTATTTTAATTAGGAAATGGTTACAAAATGCCTAGAGTTTGTTTAAATAATCCTAATAATTTTTACTATATATGTGGCGAAGTCACACTCAAGTCCCAAAGGCGAAACCTTACTCCATTAGTGAAAAAGTGTTATGAACTTTATTTTTAATGTAAAGTGGGGGACGAAACAAGGACCTGGGCCCTACATATCTGTTGTTTATCGTGTTCTAGATTTCTCACTGCATGGAAGAATGGCACACGCCACATGCCATTCGCCATCCCTATGATTTGCAGGGAACCCAAAGATCACTCCTCTGACTGTTATTTCTGTCGAACAAAGATTAAAGGGATTACATCGAAATCAAAACATACAGTGGTGTACCCTAACTTACAATCTGTAATGAGACCAGTTCCACACTGCGAAGAATTGCCCATACCAAAGCCTCCAGAACATGTAACATTAAATGAAGAGAGCTCAGATTTTGATGAAAGTGAGGAAGAAAAAGAAACACATATTGGTAATACAACGTTTGAACAAAGTTGTTTATCTGAGCCTCATTTATCGACTCAAGAAGGTCTTAACGATCTCGTACGTGACTTAAAGTTATCCAAAAACCAGTCTGAACTGCTTGGTTCCCGGTTAAAAGGATGGAATCTTCTTCAGAAGAATACAATCCTATGTACTTATCGTAATCGTCATTCGTAATTTAAAAACTATTTTTCAGAAGAAAATGGCTTAGTGTTTTGTAACGACATTCCTTCACTTATAGAGACATTTGGTATTGTACATAACCCCACAGAATGGCGTTTGTTCATTGATGCTTCTAAAATTAGTTTAAAAGCAGTGCTTCTGCATAATGGCAATAAACTCCCATCTGTTCCTGTAGCTCACTCCGCTGGTATGAAAGAAACATATGAAAACTTTAAATTTGTTTTGGAAAACCTTCAATATGCAGTGCAAGAATGGAATGTTTGCGGAAATTTGAAGGTAATTGCACTTATTCTTGATCTGCAGCTTGGTTACACAAAGTACTGGTTTTTGTGTCACTGGGATAGTAGGGACAAAAAAAACATTACATTATAAACGAATGGCCTAAACGCGAATTATTCATTCCTGGACAGAAAAATGTGAAACATGACGCATTGTGTAATCCTAAAAATGTGTATCTACCTCCGTTACATATCAAACTACGATTAATGAAGAATTTTGTGAAAGGTATGAACAATACCACTCCTGGTTTCATGTACTTAAAACAAAAGTTTCCTAAAATTAGTGAAGCAAAAATTAAAAAAGGAATATTTGTGGGCCCACAAATACGATCACTAATGCATGATGAAAAGTTTGAGAAAGTATTGAATCCACTGAAGAAAGCAGCTCGGCATGCATTCAAACAAGTTACTCACAGTTTTTTGGGAAATCGAAAGGCAGAAAATTACCGTGATATTGTCAACGATCTTATAACATCTTATAAACATTTGGGTTGTAATATGTCTTTAAAATTACACTTCCTGCACTTGCACCTGGATTTCTTCCCTGAAAATCTTGGCGCAGTGAGCGATGAGCACGGCGAACGTTTTCATCAGGAGATTGAAGCTATTGAAAAAAGGTATCAAGGCAAATGGAATCCTAATATGCTGGCCGATTATTGTTGAACCATCAAGAGGGATGCTCCACAGGCGACATACAACAGAAAATGTCCATTTCTTACTTTCTAGGTGAGTCATAATGTTTAAATATTGTGTAGTTAAGAATGTAGATAATATTAAAAACTGTTCGAAACTATAAACGCCTCTCACTTAGGAGCCTTGCAAGATGGTGAAAAACCAATATCTTATTTGGATTCAGGAGAAAAAATACTATCAGATTCATACATTTTTCTCTCTCAGAAAAAAATTCATTTATGTTCCTCAGTGAAGTGGGAACATGTCTAATTTGTTCCCAAACGAATCAGTTTTGGGCTTGGGAAGAGAATCAGTTTTCTATCGGACGGACTACGTCTTTCTTGTTGTCGAAGTTTTGCTGCTTCGCTCTTACTGTTGAACACGTTTCTATCCATGTAGGCCTTTTTTGCCCTAATTTTATTCTGAAAGGTCCTCTATTATCTCTTCGAAGCTTTTCAAGAAAATCACAATTTTGAAAGCAGTAACACAATTTCCAAAATCTTTGGCTACATACTAAGTGGTTGCCAGGTTACTGGTCAAACTAATTTAAAACATTTCATTTCGCATTATCAATTAAAAGAGAGCTTCCACTCACGGTTATTATTCTAGCATGCATTACGGTGTGTCTCAATTTTTCGTGGCAGTGTATCCGTGCCATCAAAAATGATGGCAAAAAATATTTATAAATCTTTCATGAAATAATCTTTCTCTCGCTCTTCTTTTTCGCTCTCGATTCAGTCTTCTTTTCGTTCGAGTGGAGTTTCCATGCTTAAGCTTATTTCAAAGGTAACTTATTTTTCTTGTGACAGTAATAAACACTTAGGATACAGTATTTTTGAGCCGCAATATGCCGCCGAACTCGGTATCTACGATATGGACTCAAGTATATAAGGCTCTGGATCTCTCTAATTTTTTTTGAAAGGGACTTATTATGGTGCACTTTTACAGCAAAAATGAGTGCATTAATTTTCTAGTGAACTGAAACCAAGACCGCTAGTGCTAATCTATTCTTAAGAGCGTGACACGAATTCACTTTTCAAAATCTTTGGCCTTATACTAAGTGGTAGTCAGGTTACTGGTCAAACTAATTGAAAACATTTCTTTTCGCATTATCAATTAAAAATAACGAAGTATCATGATGAATTTCAACAGAAAAAGGTTCAAAAAAAATTCTATTTGTAAAAATAGACCGATTGTGTATTCTGGATACCATAATGCAATTGAAAGGGAATGGAATTGCCACAAAAAATAATGCAATAGAAAGATTTATTGTATTTCTTAAGCTTTATCCTTATTGTCATCAATGCTATCGATTAGAAGAGTGTAACACACGGACAGACGGACGGACGGACGCAGCTCTTATTATTATACAGATTTACAAAGGACAAAGGCTTCAATTGAGTATTTCTTTATTGACAACATTCCTAGTGAGAACTGACACTTAGTTTTCTACTTCAGCAATTGACTGCAATTCGTGTCATATTCGGGTACAATGTACCCGAATCATGGGGCAATACCCCGCCGAACTCGGTATCCACGATAAAGACTCGAGTATATAAGGCTCTGGATTTCTCTAATTTGTTTGAAAGTGACACAAAACGTATACATAAATAAATAAATAAATAAATAAATAAATAAATATATATATATATATATATATATATATATATATATATATATATATATATAAACACAAGGCGGTCATTCTTAATATTAGATTATATTAGATTGAAAGAACTATTTCAAAGAAGTGCATAAAAAACTGGTATTGAAATTTAAGAAACTGGGACAACAGCAGACAGAGAACGTTGTGGCAGGCCACGGACCATACGAACTGGTGCTTGTATTCAGCTTGTTATGTCATGGTGATGGGAATGCTATGCTAATGGTGATGCAATTTGTGTTACTGGAAACCTGTATAGACAGATGATTCAAGAATATTTTATACCTGAAATTGGAGATAATAACACACAGATTACCTTTTTCAAACAAGATGGAGCTACAGCGCACGCAGCAAACGAAACAAGCCAAATGTTAAAAGCCATTTTTTCTAACAGAATAATTTCTCGTTTTGGTGATATACCGTGGCGGCCTCGATCTCCAGATCTAAGTGCTACTGATTTCTTTCTCTGGGGATAATTAAAAGAAAATGTTTACATTGAAATGCCTGATACTTTACAGCAGTTGAAACTAAACATCATTCAAGAGATAAACAACATTTCACCGGAGACATAAAGGAAAGTAATGAACAGCACCGTTGAATGAGTACGCCATTGTTTGACTAATAATGGAGGTCATCTAAATGATAATGTATTCCATAGTTTAACGTATTTCGTTGTTTCATTAATAAATTTGTATTAAATTTTAAAATTTCTTCTTTCTTTCTGAATTCACCAAATCTCTTTGCCATTTTTAGTTGTATAGCTGTAATAATTTTAAAAAGGTACCTTACTTATGGGCCACCCTGTATAACTAAACAATAAAGTGACTTCAGTCAGCTGATGTTAGTTTCCAGGGTACGACTATTAAGTTACATTATGTTGTGTCATGGTATTTGATCCGATGATTGTTAATAAAATTTCATAAAAAATATAGATCAGCAGTAATTCTTCATTTTTTCCTATAGTTCCAGTAAGCCTCACCTAAACAATGAGCTAAGTAACATATTTACGAACTGGATTGAAAGTCCATGGAATATTGAAAACTTCATTAATAAATTACGAACGTAGGAAGCAAAAATATTCCATGGTGATCACAACCAGCATGTGTACCCGTTATCTGTTACATAAATCTAGGGATATTAGAACCAGTATTTCAATATCTCATACCCCTGCTGTGTTCCATGAAAAACTATTAACATGAACAGAACTCTGTTTTAAATAATTTTTAATTCGTGCTCCTGCTCATTCAATGTGGTTTCAAAAAATCTATTGAACATTTAAAAAAAATCTATACCCATTAATTTTTTTTTGGACATGAGTTATTGAATATCTGTGTATCAGAAGAAGCATCTTCAATATTTAGGTTATTTTGTTTAGATGTACAAACTATAACATTTTACTGTTTCATGACAGGTAATTTAGTAGTGCCCTTACCTTTTTTCATCTTTATTTTCTTTTGTAAAATATAATATTCACAGAAAATTAAATTTTTGGAGTGACTGAACTGATATTTATTACATGAAGCAATACAGTTTATTGTTTTCGAATACATGGAGAGATAACTACTAACCAATGTTACAAAGGTATAATGGTACACATAAAAATCGAATAGATTGGAAGTTAGTGTGATATTATGCGTATAATTATTTCTAATGCTTAGTGATAGCTTAAATGGAAGTATTAAAATATGTAAACTCACCTGTTACCATGCTCTGGCTATCAACATATGATTTTAGCCATTTTTGGGTAAAACACAGAAAGTATTAGCGTCAAGCAAACATTTGAGCGAAGGTGAATTGGTAATTTATGTACGTACCTTTCTAGCGTGTCTGCAGTAGCTGGAACCCTGTATGCTGATTATGTGACTGACTCAAACGGTACAGGATTTAATCCCGTGTCGTGCTCAACAACCGTTACCTCAAAACATTGACTACATGTTTTTGTCCGTACGTGTA
Organism: Trinorchestia longiramus; assembly: GCA_006783055.1. Classification (NCBI taxonomy): domain Eukaryota; kingdom Metazoa; phylum Arthropoda; class Malacostraca; order Amphipoda; family Talitridae; genus Trinorchestia; species Trinorchestia longiramus. The sequence continues at coordinate 483,457 of VCRD01000061.1, forward strand.
CCGGTAAGTACAGGGTGTCCATAAGGTCTCTTTACTATTTCAAAAATTTATTACAAATGATATTGATAAGATATTTTATTCAGATTTGTTCAATTGTATTCAATGTTTATTAAAATTTTTAATCACATTTTGCATTTGTGCGTTTCAGAGATCCTGTTTGTGAAAGAGGTGCTGTTGAGGCTTTATGAGAGACTTTTATAAGAGATTTTATGGATATATTATTTGAACCACCAGTTTGAACAACAGTAGGCAACGTATTCAAGTCGCATGCTAGAGGCTAGAAGGAGGTTCCGTTCTAGGTAATGACACGACCTGGGGCGTTAAAAATGAATCATTCTTTATACATTTCAAGCATATCTTCTACCACAATTATAGCTTCGTGCCTGCACAAAATATTCAGGAACATGTCACTTTTTGGACTTGAACCATGTTAAGAGATATAAAGACCCATAAGAAAAATTAAAGTTGATTCACCAACCTGGACGTCAAACTCTGGATTGTAGAGTATCAATGTCTATATTTTAAATAATTAAACACAAATTTGTGCTATGTAGGTGACAACTAACACTAGAATTAAATTTATGATCATCAAAATTAACTGAAGTCGAGACAAACTCCTAAATATTCGTAAAAGAAGTTTGGTTAACATGAGATAGTTCTTTTTTAGTCTCAAATAACCAGAAAGTAAAACATGAATATTCTATTAGTATTCTAAAATTTCTGTAAGCAGCTACAATTTCTTTGCTATTCTTCGATTAAATATTTCTGTGGTTAAATATTTATTCAAGACGTTCTGAATGACTAAAAACTAAAATAAGAAATTATGGCAGAAATCCTTGCTCTAACATGATTTCGCTCTGTGGACATTTAATTCACAGCTTAGACCTAAAAATCATATCATGTAAAAAAGAACTTATTTTATTCACTTTTCCAAAATCATAATAGGAAAAAATCAGTAGATCCAAGCATGAAATTTTCAAATAACAATTTTTTATTCAAATAGTAAAACGTAGTCAAAGTCAGATTGCACAATGATTTATGTCGATAACGTGTATAAACGGTGTTTTTAAAATTTCATAAGGCTTTAATTAGCCTATTTACTGCAATAAAACAGCCACTAGTACAACTGTTTAAGGCTGAGATATTAAACTACATCAGGATCTGTAATGAAGTTCAATTCAGTTGGGCAAGAAAACAAGTAACTTTTAGTTTAGCAAAACCTTTCAGTGATTTCTCAAACCATTAGAATTGAAGGCATGGCTTACATCTTGAAAGTATTCAAAGAATTAAAGAATGAGTTAGAACAGAAATTTTCCCGTTTAATTTACGTAGAAGTCGGTCCTCAAACTAAAAAATTCGTCGTACTCCTAAATATTTATACCACAGTTAAATATGTCAAAAAATATGAAAATCTGTGTTATTCTTTGTTGTTTCGTAACGCTAGGAAAATGAATATTACAGCTTTATGAACAAAATGTATTACGATATTTTAGTACTAGAAATTTAAATATATGATCAATTCTGATGCACTCGTCAGGAAGAAATGAATATGTTCCTCGACACAGAATATAGGCAAAATTTAAGGATGTAAAGGACAAGAAAACATCGCCGCTGAAACATTCAAGTTTGTTCAATTACCTTTGTTTAGACTTGTATAGTTACCCCAGCGTCAAAAAAAAACTTTGTAATGACGATAAATATTTATAAAGCATGACATGTGTTTGTAATTATTAAATGAGGGTGAATAAACACGTGGGGCTCAGAATTTGCTGTAATTATCATCAACATTGGACAAAACCAACAGATTCTGTAAATTTTTCACTGAATTATTTTCAAAATAGGTATGTATCTAAAAGTTACAGTTTTTGTTTCAAGAACGCCTGCAAAATACAGAGAAATAGAAACAATCCATATTCTCAAGCATCTCTACGGTGCACAACTCCATTCATTTTATTGTAGTACGACATAGCATTTCACAAAATATTCAACTATATTAATGGATTTCTCACACTTCCTTTCGAAAATAGTTTTCTTCGTAGACGCTGATATTAACAGTACATTTACTGCATCTACTTTTTGTACATTTTTACAATACTTGTTAAGCGTTTTATGGTCCAGCACTAGATTAATTGTTCCAATATTATCAAGGGCTCATTTTGAAAATGATCGGAACAAGTTCTAGTGCTAAAAGATTATGTGGAAAAAGTACGATATGACTTAATATTATGAATAACTAGAATTAACGACAACTCGAATATACGTTTTTTTACTTACTAAATTAAATGCAAACAAGCGAGTGGTTTTCGAAAAATGCTTATTTTTTATGGTTTTTACTAAGCTCAATTCAATGTTTCAAAAATAAAAGTTCAAATTATATATGTTTTATCAAGTTATTTTTCTTCTAATCTTTTTCGGTTTTATGAAACATTTTCTATCGCTATCTCGTTTCTTAAAACTTATATACTACCTGAACTCTTAGAGTTAACAATAACAACCATGCGACGCTCCATGGGAAGTCTAGACAGACTTCATGCGATAAGCATATTACAAGTTTCCTTTTATCTCTTATCAGCATTCTGTAAAACTATTTCTGTGAGTTTTGTTTCACTCAAAATGTCACTTTAACGCTATTTTTCCCAGTTCAAACTTTTGTTCAACAGTATCATTAAGAAATTTTTACTTCATCGAAAACATTGGTACGAAATAAATGAACAATTGGTACAAATTCAATTGACAAATCAAATAATTTTTGTTCACGACCGGTAACAATTGTGAAATTCCTGAAGCTTTTTCTGATTGTATTTAAATAAATGGTATACGAAATATTCTCCCTGTAATATATTCTAACACCTCAAAAGTCTCCTTATGATTTTGGTGAAACATCTTGTTAGCAAACTGTTCAGATTAATTTGTAGAAAAATAGGAACCTTGTCTGTGGATGGGGCGATAATACATTTTCTAAGTATTTCTTAGTCATGCCGGCGACAAACACTGAATAATTTTAGATAAAGAATGTGCTGAACATCAAGCATAAAGGTTTGTAGACATAAGGGCAAGGGTAAATATCAGATGAAAATCGTACATCTGCGACATTACATCATACAGTTGGTTCTATGTACATAAGAAAAAAGACATTTAAGCGTTTTATAAAATTCATTAAACCCACGAAACTGAGCACATAAACCAATACAATACTTATAACGGTGATCCACTAAGTTCATTGGATAAACTCGCGTACTTCAATTGCATGCGCAATTATGCTACGGTAGTCAATAACAGTTTGACTCTCGGACCGTGCATAATATTTCAAAATACAAATGCACTGAGTGACTATACATATAATCACATATATTTATATTTGAGTAAGGGTATTACTCCTGATGTTTCGTATGTTAATGTTTTATTGTGAACTACCCTTTTACCGTATACACATGGCGATTTTTTCAAATCATATTATTGAAAATATCCATGTGTACACTGTCAAATATCTTTAACATTTTTTCTGCTGCTTCATAACCAAGATAGTTGTAGATGACCGAATTTTTATCTCTTTGTCAACCATCCAATTATTCTACACTATACCCCTAAAACCAAACACATTGAAAATCCAATCCTTACCTGTTATTAAAATTATTTGTTATTTATCATGTACAGAAAGTTTCATAACTTTCAATACGTTGTTCAAGCCGTCCTAAAGTTCATAATTGATTTGAATAGTCCACTGCAATATGTTAGATAATATATTATTAAAATTATCAGAATGTTTTACCTCGTATTGTACGTTTAGAAACTCACAATACAATCGCAAATAATGATGCATGAATAAGTGCGCATTTTTTCCTCTTCAATAGTTTGTAATTTGTTTCGAATGGGATTTGTATTTTGTAAACAACTTTGAAATATGACTTTAAATTGCGTACACATGTCCCTTAACTATTTAAAATACTTTAATCGTAGTGAAATTGTATGTATTCCATAAAGCATATTAATACAATTGAAGTGAAGTACATGAATTTATATTGTACGAAACTAGTACTAAAATAGTATTGTAATTTATTAGAGTTTTTAGTAATTACTACTTTTTCAATGTAGATTCATTATGACAAAATATTTAACAAATGTCCAACAAAATCGGTCATGTTAGCCATATTCATATTGATGTTTGATTTTAATGACGACCTATGTAGAGCTTCAAGTGTCATTTCTGATTCAAGATTGTAAGTAGTTTTACAATGTGAACAACTAGTGCTGCTAACATTGAAATAATTACAGATGATTGTAACCTTTTTATTCATTAATGTCGATGTATGAGGTACATTCTAGTCATTTTCATCCAAGTCAGAGAAACACACGCATCCACATAGTTACATTCATTGTATCAATGTTGAATATGTAATCAGAAGTAGCTATAATAAAAAAAATGAAACCAGGAGCATAAAAAAATGCAAACCCTCAATTAACTGTATGTTTCTGATTACAATATGTTGTTTTGATATAAATTCTTTTCATTACGAACAATGTGCAAGAAATGCAGACAAAAACCTAGTTTAATTTGCTTTAATTAGGTATCGCTCTAGACACGTTGCACAACTAGCAAAACGTCGATACTAGACAAGGGTTGAAATGGCAGTCTCATTGCACCGATGATTTGGTAAAATTCGTTCACTTTCTTTTATGACCATCATCCTTCTCAAGGTGAATCGGAATTGCTGACTCATGATATAATATAAAAAAAAATTTGCTGCGCTGTTGATGAGGGCCATCAAGTCCATGAGATCTCCCCATTCCATGTAGCATTCCCTGCAATGAAGATATACAATATAGGTGTAAAAAATGGGACATGGAGCCACAAAATCTCATGGAATAGCATGTGGCAATAGAAACGAGCTGTTTGATCCATTCTTGGGTTTCTGCCCAAATCCCATGTCATCTAAAAAATCTAAGAAAAATTGCCCTGTCATCTAAAAAATCAAAAAAAAATTCATGTCGAACGCCATAGGTTAAGGGCATCATGTAATTTAATAAAAAACGTGTAGAGTATTTGAGTGAGTGTATCTTGTACAAGTATACATAAGTTTAAAAGGGAATAAAATGAATGAGTTGCTGATGCTAAAAATGAAAGAACACTGAGCTGAAAAAATTTGTATTAGTTGATTTTGTGTTCTATATGCAGCCCTTGTACTCTGGTAGTTATGTAAAATAATCAAAAAATTTGTGAGGAGTTTGTAAAATTTCTAGAAGAGAATGAATTACTTCTGCCATTAGATGGTATTCTATTTTGAGTGAAGTTTATTGAGCGTCGGTGAATATCAGTAGACCGTGCATAACCAATTAAATAGATTCTACGTATGAGGATACTACAATGTGCGTATATGTGGAAATCATAAAAAATACACACATCAGAAAAAAAGATGAAAAACTACACTAACCTATTTTCATGTGAATTAAACTACCATTTGCAAATATTTGACTAAAATTAGCAATGACAGCAAATATCCTTAAGGCAGCATGAATACATTCATTTGGCTTTCAATTTCTACAGGGCTGCTATTCTTCATTGTGTTTTTATGAAAAAACTTTGTTTAGTTAGCAAAAAATATATATTACATATCAAAATCATGTAATTTTTCTCATAGAAGTCAATTTAGTCGATCAACAAGTCACATTCTTAGCATAAAATTTAATATTTTTTAACCATCATCAAACGTCAAACAAGAAATCTGCTAGTTTTTACTACGGTTTCATTTATGCCATGAAGAAAAAATTATTTGCTCTGTAAATCTTCACCGGATTGTATCCCTTTTCGTCCAAAATGTTTTTGTAAATTTATGTAGTACCTAAAACATGAACAAATTTACATGAAAGTAAAGAGCTGTACCACTTAAACTTAGCTCCTTTTGCTAGTGTAATTTTCAAATTTGATGTATATAACAACGTTATTAAAGTTCTTTCTTAGATTTTGTATCATTTATCATATTTTGAATATGAACTTAGGGCACCAAATTTTTATTATAATTACTTCGTAACTAGATTTTCATTAGAAATAAATTTATTGATTCCCGGAAATGTATAATAATTAGTAATTCACAAGATAATATATCTCCAGACACGTTTTGCGTCGAAATGGTAAAAAGATTGTGAAGTACGAGTGTGAATTAATTAAGTCAGTTCTCATTCAACTGTTGGCTGGCTGCAAAACTGATTAGATATTAGAGTCCATACCCATTAACAGGCTGGCGCTGGGCTCATATGTGAACAGTTAATTCTAAAATGCATTTTTAAGTCTTGGTATGTAAGGAACATAGATATACCATCTTTGTGTGAAAGAGGAAACCATCAATTTTTCCCAGATGATTGAGAGGATCAGAAATAAATAAAAAACTGCAAGAAATAACTATCCCTAATCACTAACTTGAACTCCTTTTACTGTTGTATATCAATTTCAGCGCTATACTACTACACTTTTCAGACTTTAGTGCCCATTGATAAGTCACCCGTTCAGTTTTTGTTTAAAATTATCAAATGCTAGTTAACTTTAAATCGAGCAGTGTGACTTTTTTCATTCCCGCGGTTAATCAAAGAAAAACGAAGTCGTTTATGCTAAAAATAAAACTTAATGTGAAGTAAAAAAGGGCACCAGGAACCAGCTGTTTGGTTCATTCTTTGGTTGCTACTCAAATCTCACACATTTATGATTTGAATGACTGAATAGAGCGAGTAAAAAGAGTAATTTTTATCATTACTCAATTATTTAGGAGTAAAAAGTTTTCGTCCAGGCTGATATCTTGATTGCAAATGTGCACTGGATGTTCATCCACAATAATGACGCATCTCCTCCTTCTTTCTTAAATTTTTTCAAGGCCTGTAGAGTGAGTTTTCGATTTCAATTTGAATTTTCCGTTATTAAAGAAACTCAAGAATCATAGATTTATAAACAAGAAAACCCACGAAGCAAAAGAAGTAAATAACCCAAATTATACATATAGGCGCGAATCAATTTTTATACACACTTCGTAGTTTACCCACGAGCTCTTTTCATTTTACTAAAGCAAGGTTAGTTTTAAAAATTGCATCTCATTAAACAGAACATTAAAAAACAAAATCTCAAACGCCATTGAAAAGGGGGAAAAGCTTCTGCCAATGCAATTACTAGGTTTCGTTTGAAGCTATTGCCTGTCTAACTCAAAAGAGGTAAAGGTCGAAAGGAGAAAATGCATTACTCTGTTGAAATTCAACTGCAAAATACGTTAGAGAAACCAATTCAAGGCAGTACTGTAATTCTACATTTGATTCATTCAAATATCATTAAACGAAATAAACAGAAAATATATTTCGCCCCTTTAATTAAACGACAGGGTACAAAAGCAATTCATTTATAATTTTACTTAGAGCTCGAGCAAATTAAAATTGTTTATTAGGAAATCAGTAATCACAGCGTTAGTGAAAGATGATAAGTTAAAATTTACGTAACACCATCTTCATTGTAAAAAAATAACAGGATTTCTTAAAATATAACAACTTTAAGACTATTTCGACAGCAAAAATTAAAAATCTATCGTCATAGTTTGAAGTGAAGACTGATCCTTTAAACAGACTTTTAATGAGATGTCAATGAAAATTCAGCGAAAGCAACTATAATGGACAGAAAACGTATATTTTCGAGTTATATTTGCTCATACCCTCATAGGCAACCAATGTGCACTTGAAATTTAATTGGTCTGCCTCAATGTCTATCAAGATAATTACTATAATCAGATATAGCCAAATTGAGCAGCCCCAATGTCCACCAGGTTAATTACGATAGTCAGATAAAGCCAGAAGCAACGACATGATGATGAATACCGTGAATAAGGAAAAATTATTCCCAGTAACACGGGCTGTATTTCTTCTTTACGAAACTATGAATTTATTCAAGCAATTATAATGAGGAAACCACAGAAGTTCTCATGAGATTTGTGAGTTATCAATAATTTCAGTTTTATTCAATAGCGTTTGTTATTTCGGGATTGAACATACATACAAGACTGTAAGAGTTCAAAAATATTAATACGACTCTAAATTTAGGCCGTGAGCAGCACTGACTACAGCAAATATTTCTTAAAAAGATATTTACTTAACTTTCAAAATTTTTTACTGCCAAAGAACGCATATGTTATGTCCTGTATCGAGGGTTAAAACCGATAACAAAAGCTAAGTCGCGCGTTGTCGCTGTTCATGAATCATTCATATTTGAAGCAAGCACATCATACTTTTTAAAGTAATTTATACGATATTATAAGAAAACTATTGTCAACACCTATTAAAAAAATTGCACTTGATCTTTCAACCCTTTTTCCAATTTTTAAAATAGCTTCAGTAACCGTCAAACAGAATTTGCGATGAACGAAATTGCATAGGCAATTTTAGCTTAATTATTTTGTCGTCTTTTCGTCTGCATAAAGATTGAATTTCTGCTGTCAATTTTGCGATCTTCTTCTGGTGAGTTGTAGTTTTTTCAAAGTTAACAAGCAATGGACAGGGACTTATAGTTTATGTCCCACCAATTAAAAATAAATAATTTCTCAATATACAGGGTGTCTCACAAAAATGTCCCCTATTTTTGTATGAATTTTACCTCCTGTTCAAATTGAGATATTTTGAGTCTGTTTCTTTCATGTTATTGAAAATTTTATTTTTTATTCAAATAGATTAAAGTTGTTAACATCTACAAAACATCTACCACACAGTAGGAAGTTGAATGAACAGGAGTACAAGATGCTTTGTCAGAAGAAAATCATAGAAACTTGGCACAAACTTTAATACGTAATTTGAATTGTTATTAATAACATTAAAAAATTGTATCCTACATACGCACGAGTATTTAAATCATTGTGAGTCAGAAATTTACCTCTTTATTTTCAACAGTTGAAGACCTTTAAAATGCTGCAGACTAAAGATCAAAGAATTTTCATTGTTTTAGAATTTAAAGCAACTAAAAGCTGTGAACAAATTCGAACAGCTTGTGACGAAAAGTTCCCTGAAAGAAGCTCCCCCGATACGAAAACGGTTTATCGGACAGGGAAGAAATTTAATGAAAATTGAAGTATTGTGAACATAAACAAAAACAATATAGGAAGAAGAAATCAATTGTCACACAATTGCAACATTATCTTCAGGTTTTTGTGTTCTTTTTCTTGAATTTACTTTGTTTTCGTACAATACTTATATGTTTATTAAATTTCCTCACTATTCGATAAACCATTTTCTTATCGGGGGAGTTTCTTTCAGGGAACTTTTGATTAAAAGCTCTTCGAAGTTGTTCACAGCTTTTAGTTGCTTTAAATTCTAGGACAATGAAAATTCTTTGATCTTTAGTCAGCTACATTTTAGAGATTCTCAACTGGTGAAAATAAAGAGGTAAATTTTCTAACTCACAAATGGTTTCAATACTCGTGCGTATGTAGAAAACAATTTTTTAATATTATTAATAACCATTGAAATTACGTGTTAAGGTTTGTGTCATGTTTCTATGATTTTCTTGTCACAAAGCATCTTCTACTCCTGTTCATTAAACTTTGTACAATGCAGTAGATACTCTGTAGATACCAACAATTGTATTTTATCTGAATGTAGAGAAAATTTTTAATAACAGGAGACAAACAGTCTTAAAATATATCATATTGAACTGGAGTTTTAATTTATACAAAAATAGGGGACCGTTTTGGGAGACCAACTTATTTACAATTATAAGTCGGAGTACCCTTTTTATAAGTAAGCAGCACGCACTGCTAATCATCTAACCTCGAAAAACTTGGCCTCGAAATCATAGTATGCAAGTCAAGGGTTGTTCGTTATCATATTGATTTACATTTTCTTGAAGATCTTGTACTACGAATCATTATAAATGAAATAATCGACGGTAATATTTGTAAACAGAGATGCTATTTTTGTCAGTTGAATACGTAAGGTAGTGTAATTCTACCTGTTCAGCCGGAATTATCCCAATCGTTATAATACTGGCAACTTCATTTGATTAATTGGAACTGGATTTGCGCACATAAATCTACGGATATAACAACCAGTATTTAAGTATCCCTGAGAATTGTTTCTATTAATGGTATAGCTGTTGATATACAGGGTGTAGTATCAAAAAATGATCCTGAATATTTCTCCATGATATTTCATGAACTCATTTGCTTTTATTGGTCTACCTAAAATACTAGTTACTCTTAAACTGTACCTGTAATTCAAATGCAATCATTGGGATTTCATCTGTATTACTTTCAAGCTCGTACAGCTACAGTGACTTGAAATTTGGTGTTTGCACACGATACTTTTTACTCCTATTCTTTCATATTGGGTCCACCCTATTTATATGTCTTTATCGATGATTGTTTTCATTATTCCCGAAGTAAAATTTTACCATGGCAAAAAATTTAAGTATGATATTTTAGTTTTAAACCTCAAATATAAGCAATTAGATAATAGGGATTATTTTGGGGACTAACTGAACAAAATAATACAGGTTTTTAGTCAAACGATTCTATTTCATGTGTATCTACCTGCATAGACTACATTTTTATCTGACCATGACAAATCATAATAATTGCGTATTTTATACAAAGTATTGTAGTGTCATACAGAAAATAACGTAAACTAACTATTTTTCTACGTTGGATTACTGGGATATCAAAAATATTTTAAACTATCGTTCGTTTTATAATAGAATAGCTGGTTACATTGTTTGCAGTTAACTGTGGAGGACATTTTGTATAATACTTACAGAAGTCCCTCATTGTTCACTAGTAGAAAATCTACAGAAAATGTCAACTGACTCTGATTTTGATGGTTTAGACTATGCCTGGAAGAAACAGGTTCATCATATCTTTTTATCATAAAATTCTTAGCCCTGCATCGAGAAAATCTTATATATGTCACAGAATCTCAGGCTCTGCAAAAAATGCTGCTAATGAAGCCAATGAAAAAATAGTGAATTGACAAAAGCATCATAGTAGAAACATGTCATAAAATGATGAAATTTAATTCCACGACTGTGAGAACAAGAATTAAATGAGTTTTCCTTGACAATGGAAGGAAATAGATGCGTAGGAGGTTCGTAAAAAATGTTTGAACATATACACCATGCGACATTTGATAAAATGAAGGTAAATACATTAAAAATATGCATCAAAACGCTGTTGGCATTGTAGAAGAATAAACGCTTCATTATTTATGAATGATAATAATTCGTCAAACAACGTACTGAAGTTCATACTCTTTCCCGATATAAAGTAAGGGTTGACCATGCATTCTCGAACTTAAAAGTGGCAGGCAAACTAAATACATTTTCAAAATTCTAATTACCTCTCCTATAATTACTAAAACTTAAATAGACTTACTCAAAGAACTCGTATCCTTGGAGGGCAGTCAGGAGGGTCAGTATACTCTGAGGAAGCTCAACGACGAGGAACAAAAGTAGAACTGCCAGCAGCATCCGAGTAGTTTTCTCAGTTAATTTTTCCATGTGGGGGATTTTTCGAGAAACTTGGCCCTCGGACTCATTGGAGGGAGGCGTGCTGCTCATTTTGAACAAGTTTGCCTGGAATGAAGGTCCAAGTTACTTAAAGAACACTATTTTCACTCCTAAGTGATGTTTCATAAACTTATCATCATTTCTTGGAGAAAGCTCGCTTTGGAATCTTGAACTTTTATTGAATATAGAAGAAATTACCACTTTATTGACTATTATAAAGTCTTGAAATTAAAATCATTTTCACAATAATTTGATAATCTTTTCTTTTAATTTGCACTTTTCTCCAGAAATTCGAACTGTAATACGTATTATCAGAAAGACAAAACCCAAGCAAGTTTTAAGAATCATAAACAAAATCAGTTTTCTGTTGAATCCAGATGAATTGTTTTGTGATAAGGTTATTATATTTTTACGTCGTTAACCAGGTCTGACTCAGTACTTTTTATTTAATTATACTGACATGAAAACAATTATCAGACAATGATATTAATATACATGGTCAACTTTTTGTGTGCATGCTGACAGACCTGTGAGGAACAGGAGTCATATCCCAATGTCTCAAAGAATCAAACTCAAAATTAAAGATTCTGATTTTAGAAAAAATGTTTCATCACAGCAGCATTTTATTTTAAGAAATGGGTTTACAGAGAAAATAGGAACCTGTAAACATTGATTTGCAGGTTCAAATCAGTGGGCTACTTCACTCTTTTTTCTTACGTTCCATTAAACACACTGTACTTTTTATTAGAATTATCGGATTAGAACTTCAAGGAATGCAATTGAAAACTGTAAATTTTGTCAGGATCATATCATGGTGAAATTAATTTAGTTATTTTGTAAGATTGAACTACACCCTTACTTCAATTTAACAGTGATTATCTCAACCCAAATTTTATGGGTATCCTGCAGGTGCAGATCATAGTCAAAAATTGATGTGACAGCTCAATTTAAAAAGAACCTGATGCTACATTTTAATTTATCTATGCTTGATACGAGTGTTACTTTTTCGACGGAACTCCATTTGATTCCATTTTATATTCCTCACCGAAATTCAAAAATCTGTTAACATTCTGAAGAATGATATGAGAATGTGTGGTTAAGAGTGTATGATATGACGAGGCTGCGCTTGTACCATCTCCCCAAGGTTGTCATTTTCTATGCTCTTAGTAAAATTATCATAGCACAAAAAATGATAGTGCAAGTCATAAGGTGTTTGAGACCCTGCTGTTTCTTGGTCCAAGCGACACCCTGTCCTGGAACGCCGAGTATTTTTATCAGGCAATCCATTAAGGCGATAGCAACTTAGGGAGATGGAAAGCTGACACCCTCAGAAAAATTATTCTCGTAAATACCTAGCATAAAAAGATCCGCCTCTCAGCAAGACAATTATTCTTCTATCTTAAGATCCACCTTTAGAACCATGAAAGAAATTTTGAAGTACCTGTTTCAACACAGGGTGTGTTAGGAGAAGACATGATGTGAGGTGCATAAGGGCTTTGAAATGTTGTAGCTGGACCCGTTTTGGAAAGATCGATAAATAATTGTTGAAAATGAATTAGAAAAATGTGGTCCAGATATCAGTGTATGAAATCAATAGCGATATTCTACCAGGAGCGGAAAAAATTTTTTCGAGATGATCCAGGTCTTGTTTAGGACAACTGTATCATGCATTTCTTTTTGAATAATGAGCAACTTTTTACTTTCAACGCAATGATTTGAATGTATTTCTTGGTTCAATTAGCCAGTAGAAAATATATCAGCAGTGCCAATGGATTTTACCACTTACGAGTATGTATATGTGCCTAACATGTTTAAACATTTACCATTTTTAAATGTGTTTTGTTTATAAGTTTTAATATACATTTATGTAACAGTAAAATGTTGAATGCTTAAACTTGAAAAGCTTGTTATTCTACATTACCATGAAAATATCGGTTACAATCGGAAGATGCACAAATAAAGCAGGTATACACACAAACAATATTAATATGAAATATTATTCATGTAAGGTGATTGTTATTATTATCACAAATCATAAGTAACAATCACATTACTTACAAAAATAATTTTTAACCGCTCACAATCTGTGTAACTGTTATGAGCATGAGTTAAATTGTATTGAACAACAGTAGAGAATATTTTTCTCAGGACTGCTTATTAAACTTCAGCTATTATTAACTTTTTCTCCGTAGGGAAGATCACAGTAATGACGACATTATGAATGGGGATGCAGGTCTTCAGCCAAATTTTTAAATAAATAAATCATTACCGGGCTCCAAACTCCGTAATGATCAAACTTCCCTATGTTGAGGTGCCGAACTCTTGGTGATCTTCGGCGATGATGACGTATTTTATTTTTAAAATGCAGGGCTCGAGGAGTAATCGTGTCACAAAGTTCGTTCAAACACTAATGGCCTCATGTCATGCGCAGGGACTCTTCACATAAAATCCTACATTCCTGGCTTTGTTAGTTCTTATGTATTCCCATCAATGATAACTCTAAGCATAAAGACTAACGAAAACAAAAGTGAAATTCAAATTTTGTTTTTGAACCCCAGTAATGACGTGTGGTTACTAAAATAAATGCATAACACTTATCATCTAATACAGGAATGTCAGTACTAAAATGATCGTGTTGTGAATTATTTCTTTATTTTCCTCACATCAGCAATGTGCACAACCTATTTTACCTTTAATTTAATCTATGACCATGTTTCAATTGTAATTAGACAAGAAATTCAATACAGTTCAAACTTGTCATAGAGAGTGTTGAATATTTTTTAATTAATTCATTTATTAGAATATTATCATGAAATTACTTCAATCATCACAGTGTGATAAATTTCATAATCTTTTCTTGCTCAGGAATAAATACAATGCTCATAACCACACACAAATGTATTATTACTTTAGCTCTCATTGTCTCACAAACTCCATAATTACCTTGGACTACTCAGCGTTAAGTCCAATGCTCATTACACAGACTCAGACGTAATATTGCTTCAGCTGCCAATGTCTCGAACTCTATAATTACCTTGCGCTCTTTGGCGATGTGCATTGCTCTGATGATCTTAAATATGAAGAAGGACAGCAGCACACACGGCAGAAGCTTAATTAGGAATCCATACACTGGGAGGTAGCATCTCCGGAACGTTATTTGCGCATCAGTTGCTTCCGACATGACCACTAGGTATAGTGTCCTGTTGGTCGACCTGCAAACCGAGGCAGCATGTAAATTACAATAATATAAGAATATACTGAAGAACATTACGAATGTTTCAATCAAAATGAACAGGAATAGAAAGTTATATGTAACAACAGAATTTAAATCCAGCGTTCAGTATGAATTAGTCATGGGAATCGGTAAGTATAAACTAGTCATAGGAATTAGTCAGTATGATTTATTCATAGGAATTAGTTACTATGAATTAGTCATGTTAATTAGGCTGTATGAGCTTGTCATGGGAATTAATCAGTATGAATTAGTCATGGGAATGAGTTGGTATGAATTAGTCAGGGGAATTAGTCAGCAGGATTTCGTCATGGGAATTAGTTGGTAGGAATTAGTTATGCCCAATTAGTCCCATTTAATAAATTTCACAATATTCGTGGTATTGGAGCTGTGACGTTCGTGTGGCACACAAATAACAAAAATTTACCCCGGAAATTTCTTCGCAAATGATTAGAGAAAACTATTCCCAGCAATTTCTGTTTCTAGTTATTTATTCTCATGTATTAGCATTCGTACTGAAATCTATTTTGTCGACTTAAAAGTGCGTCAAGCTTCACATAAATAATCCGAAACTACGTATTTTCATATGACTAGCTCCTTTAATTTTATAACGAATTGTGATTTGAAGTAGGCTTGCCAATGAGAATAAAATTTCATGACATCTGAAAATATTGTTATTTTCTGATAATACTTTTCAAAAAATAAATTGCTACTAAATAATAAATTCATACAATAATAATATACAACCAGTCCTAAAAAAGTAAATGCTGATAGTAGAGAGTAAAATTTTCATGAACGAAATGTTTCTGCAATTCACAAACACAACGAAACGCATTATACCACAAATGTTCCAAAATTTTCTAAGATTCCGTCTGCCACTCCCATCTCTTGTTGGTGTGGGTGCGGAAGATTGGAAGACATTGAGGCTAAAGCCGCTGAGTGAGTGTGCCCAACAACATAGTCCTCGCTCGACACGTTCTTTGAACTTCTGAAACTGCCAGCATCGAATAAACTGTTATGAGCTTCCTAGGCCTGCAGAGTAGGTTTAGAACAGCTGCACAGACCTCCAAAATAACCGTGGAAGTCAAATAGGCGCAACCCTCTCTTATGTAGCCTTAACAAGTCAGGTCAGGTTTTTTGTAAAAGTTAAAGTTTTTTGCATTACAGGTGTTGTTTAAAATTTTTCATGACGGTATGCCAGTTTAGTAGGCTTAGAATAGCTGCACAGACCTACACAATATTCGTGGCAGTCGAAAAGTCGAAAAAATCAGGTCAGGTTTTCTGTAAAAGTCAAAGCTTTTTCTCTTACACGTGCTGTTTAACAAATAATTATGATGATATGCCTGGAACGTAGGCTTAGAATAGCTGCACTGATTTACAATATAACCATGGCAGTAGAATAGTTGAAAAAGTCATGTCATTTTTTAGGAGAAGTGAAAGTTTTTTGTATTACAGTCGTTTAAAAAGTGGTATGATGATTTGTTGGTAAGTGCTGGTGCATATTGTAAGATTTTGTGGCGTAAGATTTTTACCGAGATAGGCAGCAGAGAATAGAAATGAGAGTTGGATCAATACAAACTAGTTTTCCGCACATCAGTCCAGATTTAAACTTTTTCGTTTTAAATTGGCGATAGGAACGAAAGCTCAATATTTTTCAGTTCGAAATTTTTTATTTATTTTCTGTTTGCCGTTTGTCAAAATCCACGATGATGGAAATCAAAAAGTCTGGGAAAGAGAACGCAATTTTTGTTGCAAGCAAAACTAAGTTTCCTGCATAGGAAACATAAAGTGCATGGAAAGCAAGAATTTTACTCAGGTAAAAACTGAACTGAAAGTCACGACATATGACCAGCGCAAAATGAAATTGAAGCTTCTATTTAACATTCACCAGACAGAATTTTTCTGTCTCTCTTCAAATAAAATTAATCAAGATCTGCTAGAGCCTAATGGTAAGAATTAAAGAATTTTATGCTTTTAACACTTTGTACGATGGGCAGATACAGAGCATAATTGGAAGCAAAAAATTACTCGATATTTTTTTATCGATCAATTTGCAGGACATACAAATATTCTACATGTATTCAAACTATGTATGTTTTCATTGCGTGAACATTTCAAAGCCGTTTTATACATACTGTAGCAAAAAAGCTTCCCTAAAAGATTTTCCGTTTTATAAATACATCAATAACACTTTATGCCAATTGATGACTCTGATGAACCAAACAAAGTTCAGTTGATATCTGTCTATCCAACACACATTCTAATGCTATTGAAGCGAGCTGAATCAAATTAGACAAACCGTTTGTCGCCATCACTCACTATCCATGAAATATACGACATAAACCATTAATATATGTTCAACATTATAACACGGCAAACAGCTCACAGACAGGAGCTTCACGAGAAGACTTACTGCGATGGGGTTTATTAATGAACTTAGCTCGTTCTAAGAAAGCAGTGCAAGTGCATCACATAACACAGATACTCTACAGTAACATCTATTTGAAGGCATAAACGCAAATAATATACACATGTGTATCATATGCAGCATATCAGAATTAAATTTTATTGATGTCATCAAAGCGTGACGTGACGCAGCCACACAGATCTCCGATTTGAAATCGGAATAAAAACTGCCCTTAAAAAGTAGCATAATAGTAAATATCGACTACTTGTTCATCAATGTAGTTATTGATGTCTTCTAAAAATAACAAGTTGAGTTCACATACTTGTCATCGGGGCTCCTGTTGAATAGAGTAAATAATAAGAAAAGAGTATGACAACAAAAATGAACTGCTTCTTCTATTAGTGGGTTGCTGCCTCAAGTCCCATGTCCTTTAACGTAAAGGCGTCAATCACGCACATGCACCACAATGATATATAGATATTTCAAACCTGTACACACATCTTGCAATCAATCCCTTACAAGCATTTCAGTCATGTATACACCATGATCATACACAGGCTCCAAAAGTTAAGATTATTATTGAATTATTACCTTACAGAACTGGGGGTTCCTTTAAGCAATTTTTGTCGAGACGATTTTTGAATGTGTTCACAGTGCCATCAGAACGCTATCATCGGGTAACTGGTTCCAGGTTCTTGCAATTTTAGCTGGAAAAAAGCTTAGAGCCTAAAATGTCTTGAAGGTTCTTAGCCTTACTTTATGACCGTTATTTCTGGTTCACACAGTGTCGTCTCTGTCAAAAAGACCTACTAGAATAACATCGTTAAATCCAGTGAGATATTTAAGGATCTCGATGAGTTGTACTTGCAGTCTTTTGTGTTCTAGAGAGATGAGCTCGAGCTTCTGGAAACGCTTTTCGTAGCTTGAGATTACAGAGCAAACACTGTGTTACACAGTTTCGTGTCGTCGATGAATTTGTTGATTTTACTGATGATCCAGATGCCAAGATCGTTGGTATCGATGATGAATAGGAATAGGCCTTAAACATCTCCCACTCTTGCTGTTACATGCGTCAAATCACTGGATTGATCATGAATCACCACTCGTTGAGTGCGACCAGTGAGCTGGATTCGTATTCATCGAGAGTAGTGGCCTCGTATTCCAAGTGCTTCCACTTTGGCCATTAGTCTCAGGAGGGAATTTCGTCGAAGGTTTTTTGAAAGTTGAGGTATGCAAGGTCTGCAGTTTTTTACAATCGTATATGTAGTTAACTTCTCTAAAACAGTCGAGGTTTGTTAGACAGCTAAGTTTTTCTCTAAATCTATGTTGGGTGTTAATGCAATCAAGTTTTGGGCTTGAAGATGTTTTGGTACACGGACTTTGAGTTATATTTATATTGTTTTACATATGAAAGAAGTAAGACTGATTGGGCATTAGTTTTTGGCTAGTTGTTTGTTCCTTTTATCTAAAATAAGAGTGATATTTGCCTGCTTCCAATCATCGAGAACAATCCCAGTTTCAAGCAATCGATTGCAGATGTTATTTAAGGGTTCGAAAATTTCTTCGTTCGTTCTATGAATATTCGAAGAGCAAGCCATCGAGTCAGGTAGTTTTACATGGGTTCAGGAAGAGAAACTGTTTTTCCACCTTGAGTGTCTGTGAGGTGTTTTCGCAAGTAGTAGCAGCAATTGGTCTAAATATGGTGATGGCCAGTAAACACCCTAGTCTAGCTTGTCCAACTTCATCAAGATGAATGCCATCTTTTTTGAAGAGATTAGGCATGATAATGTAGATAATAACGTCGATCAAGCTCTGCACATATCCTTATTTTTTTATCATTTTACAAATAAAAACTGAATTCACTTACTTGTTAACAGTGGCTTGTATGGAATAGAGGAAAAAATTCGGCAGGGTGATGATAATGGAGATGGAGTAGGCCAAAGCCACAGCCAGCCGTGACCGAGGAATTGTACACAACACAAGGTTCAGGTGTGGTGTACAGATTGCGATGTATCTCCACACAGCCAAAGTGATGGCTAGGCAAATGGAAATGGTGTGAGCAATCTGTTGAAAAAAAGGAATTCAGAAAAATTTCCGATAAATGAAGAAGAAACTACAGGCCAAAAAAATGGTCCGTTGTTTTGGAACGAGTGGGTTAACATTTATAGTAGAATACTTACGTGGAAAAGCTTAATATGTGTATTAATGACCGTTTCTTGACATGCTGATAGCGGTAGAAGTAAACTTTCACGCACTTAGGTGCTTGGTTTGAGAAAAAAATGATCAGTGTGTATTTCGGAAGGGGACATAAGGGCTTTCAACATCTACTGTGACCGAATGATATTCTAGAAACCTTTTTGTGTATAAATGTACAGAACACCAGCGAGAAGTGTGTTTTTGTTATATGTCAGAAAAAAATGAGAGATACATTTTATTCTTTAAAAGTTATTCTTTTAGTAAAGAAAAGAAAACTGTCAATCTGCATTTACAAAAGAAGAGTTCTTGAATGACAAGTTTTGAATTTTTCATTTTCCTGTAAATGTATTATTTAGGAGCTGAAACTTTGCTCTCAATGATTAACCTTAGAGAAAAACGAAACAAAATCTGTTTTGAAATTCCAATTTTTGTTCATGGGTTATCTTGAATTCCCCAAACATAATCAACTTTATTAGTATCTGTTCTCTATAATGGAAATAAGAAAAATTTAAAAAAATGAGAAACAGTTATCTTAATTCTGTTGCAAACATGAATACTGTTATTAATGTTTATTTCGTCAGGACATCAATTTATAACTAGCAATTAGCTTCTCTATTAAGTCAGCGAGAAGGCAAAATTTAATAAATTGATCATACCTTTCTATTGATGCATGAACATCACAGATGATAACCAAAAACAGAGCAATATTGCAGTCACATCAGAAAAAGTTTTATTTCTATTAGCAGTATTCTTGATAACATTGAAAAATATATTCCAAGTAATTGTATCGACTTTGAAAGTTTGAAAATTAATATCCCTGCTTCGGAATCATTTTAAAGGTGCCAGCCCATTTCACTTGGAAACTTTAATGCGTTATCAAATAGAGCTTAATAAAACCACATTTCAATATTGCACTACTTGGGTGTGAATTCTATTCATGAAAGCAAATAAAAAGTGATTAGCCCTAAATTCAATGAAATTCAGAATTTGTGATGAATTTACGATGTTTATCTTAAATTAATAGAATTATATCTGTCAGTATTTTTATGAAAAACATGCAGTGGGTTCAGATTTAAAGGTTCAACGAACGAATTCTAAATTTCAAATACCAAGTACCTGGGATTAATTATAGCAAACTTAGGTATATTTTCTTGCTTCGTATATATTTTAGGACCGAAAACGGAATGGAACAAAAATTCACAAACTATGATAACGTTACATTTGTGGTTGTAATTCCTTCAAAGAAAGTGGACGGCGAAATTAATGCTCCTAGAAAACGGTCACGGAGGAAGAAAAGTAATTAATGGAGCCTATCTGGAAAAATCTATGGCATCCAGGATAGGCTCGATGTCCAATCTCTAATTGGACAGTAATTAGAGGAGGTAACACTGCCCGATTTTTTTAGAATTCGATGCAGGCTCACTCTTCAAACAAGGATCGACCTAAATTAGGCCCGAATTTTGGAAAAACACTGAAAAATATCCTTACAGCTGACTTCATTACCCGATTTTCGGGTAAACTCGCTATCTGCAGACGGTTTCTGAGAGACTTTTTTATTATATTAGATTAAGGGAATCTTTTCGCTGGTTTTTACAGTGGAAAACAATTTATGCATAATCCGCGTTTGACAATGTACAATTCATTTGCACAAAACGTCACCAGTGATTATATATACATATTTTTTTGATGCGTGAGACCAAGTTGATGATATGGTAACAAATTTAATGCATCTAAAAATTACTAATGAGTGACTGTGTGATATCTCCCTATTTTTGATTGAATAAAAATTAAGCATGTTTCACGAAAGTATATGCACCACGAACTAATTAAATGACAGCCGACACGAACCTAATCGGAGAAAAATACTTCATAAAACAGTGTGCTGGACTTTTATGGAATTCAACGAAATGAAAAAAAATATTTTGCATCTCTCTGTGCGTTTTTCAAGAGTATTTCTATGTTACTATCATGGAAGTTTCTATGTAATAATGCAAAATTCGGTCGCCAAAATATGATTTTGGCTTCGAACATATTCACCTCAAATGTTTGTCACGAGTTAATTAGTGAGAAGCTCCTACAAATCATCGTGGCTTGCTGGCTCAACATTAGTTGACGGGTTCGAAACCCGGCCATGAATACGAGCTGTTTCTCGTTTCGCGCCGTGAGCTCGCACTTATCGGTAAGCCCTCAACTCCCCGCCCATGGACACATCCCAGGATCGTCGCATGGAGCTCACCATCATCCTTACTCTAAGAATGTTAATCTTAAGAATTTGAAAAACCAATGTACTAATGTCTATGTACTGTGTACTTGATTGGAAATAAAGTCGTTTGTTTGTTGTTTTTGTTTTTTAGTAGAACATTGATTATCAAACATCAGATTGAGTTGAATCATTGTTCTGTAGTCGAGTCGTAGCCCTGCTTGTCGGTGTATCACTTCTCAAAATGCTTCACTCTGTGCAAGTAACGAATTTGTAATGAGATCTTTGAATGAAGTCAACTCTAAAAAACTGAAATGTTACTAAACCTGCAATGAAACTTGCTTTTTATGTCGTGATTTTAAATTGTTGAGATAAGAAAATAAAAGTGGACTGTGTTAGAAATTTTAGCTTAATTCTAAACTAGTTCTTTAAAGCTTTTCTTATAAAAAGCATATCAAAGTGAATTCGAAATGTCGAAGAATCAAGTTGTATTACCTCTATCAATTGAAAAAATTTCAATATTTAAACGTTAAATAGGTTTGGATAGAAAACAAAAGACAGTTACATGAAAAATTTATCAGTATATTAGAAATCTAGAAGTTAAAACACAAAAAAAACATGTTATTTAAGTCACCAGAGGAAATACAAGCAATGCAATTAAACCATTTGATTGAAACTTAAATTTTGCCTTTTTTTCAACTTACATTCGCGATTATCCACAGTCTCTACTAATAGTTGACAAGTCAGTGAGGAGATGGTCAATTTTTGCCACATTATTGACAACGGAAATCCCGCAGCAGAACCCTTAAACGGGGATTTGTCGGTGTCACTAAACGGGGATTCGTCGGTGTCAATTTTCGCTCCAATTTAAGAGCAAAAAAAGACAGAAAAAAACACCTTAACTTTTATTTCCGTCCTTCAACGTCTCCCTCGAGGGATTAAACGATAAAATATTCAAGGAATTTAAAATGAGTTTATGTGGAGTCAAAAACAAATCTTAGTTTACTCGTTTAAGAAAACGAAGAGCTTACCAAACTTGCTTTGAAAAGTGACAATATTTCAGTGAATTTCAAAACCAAATGAAGCTTTAAAGATAATCAAACTCGTTCCAATTTGCTGATAATAAACTTCCAGTGTGAAACAATATTTCTAGTTATCTTTTCGTCTTTCTGGCAACACTAATCGTGAAGTTGAATAACTTTTGGTTAATTTAACCATGTATAAATTCATTCTACTCTAGATTTACAATATTTTTTATTGGTTGTTTCAAAGTTATTTCAATAAATTCAGGAGCATGAGGTTTACATGTATTGATGTTTTGTAAAGCTTTTTCTTGATTTTCACACCAACACTTTTTACATCACAATATACATTTGGCAAAAATTTGAAATTCGACAGCAGCTGTCAATTTCTGCCCCAAGTTTCACTAAAACTTCAAGCGCAGGAAAAAGTTTTACAACGGAATATGAAGTTGAAATGGTTTGATAACGGCCAAGCTAAGTTACTTTCGCCACTCTTCGATCCAAAAATACTTAATTTTTTTAACAACTGAAGGAAAGGTGCAAACAGAATTTTTCCAGTCACAACTACGTACTGAAACATAATGTTTTTTAAATAATCTTTCCTGACTGAGTAAAGTTAAGCGAAAAGTTCGTTTGGTTTTGTCTGTTTCAAAAACCCTTAATAAATTGAACGGACTAATTGGCCAAGCCAATGAATGAAGTTGGGATTTTATATTCTAATATTTTCCACGAGAACATGGGAGAATAGACCATTATAGACGTGATAGTTTCAGAGTAGGAAGCCACCCGGTGTCTCGTCCGGCCTTACCTCTTCTTCGTGCAACACCGCACGAATAACTATGCCTAAGCCTCAGTATTAGTTGCCTTTGACTTAATTTGTGAAGTATTCGAATAGTAAGCCGCCTATCACAGACTAAGCACATCAAGTGGGCTGGTACAGAGAGAGTTGTCATACTTGTAAAACAGCAGTGACAGTATATGCCTAAAAAAGGTTTCAATAAACCACAAGTTCAATATCGTTTCCAAATCAAATATAGTATTTTTTATTCGCATGTAATAGGGTTTTTTTAATTTGCTCGAAGTAGAGACGTTTTTATTTCATTAACACGATGCTATGTACTAGTCGATGAAGCTAGATCTAAATTGTAGCATTTAGAATTTTTTTTCAGGATTTGAAAAAATGTATCGATGTCAGCGCAAACGGTAAAAAAAATAGTTCCCCAATTTTATTGTTTATCATTAATTTCACTCTACCCAAAATACTTAGAGCTTCAACGTAGAAAAATAGATCAACAAATACTCAATACTCGCAAGCCCACAATACCCAAGCCCAGTAATACGTCGTACATACATAATACCATCTTTTTCGCAGCATACCAAGCGATAAAACTGAATCGTAATGTCATTCAGTTCACCTTTACATTTTCAGAAAGAGGCACGTATCACTCATTACACTCATCGTACTCAAAGTAACGAGATTTTTTCCGTTATTACCCAAACAAAAAGTTTCACGCACCTGAGTGAACTGAGCGTGGAAGAGCACGTATGCCGCATGAGAGTAGTACTCGACAAAATGTTCCTTCCCTCGAACATAGGAGTACGCAAACCCTGTATACTCGATTAGGATCAGCAAATCCACCACTGCCAGCCCAGTCAGGATTGTGTTAGTGGAGTTAATCATTTCCTTGCGCGTGAGGATGACGACGTTCAGCAAATTTGTGAAGGATCCTATGGCACAGATGCACAGAGCGAGATAGCCGTGCACAGCCTGCAGGAAAACGAGTTTTTGATTATTGTGCATGGGAAACAATTGTTCGTAAATGGAAAGTTAGGGGTCCCGTGTGTATGTGTGATTGGTCGTGAACCGTGTGCAGAAAAACGAGTTTTTGATTACAATATGAACTGTCCAGAGAAAACAGTTGTTCTAAATTTGAAAGTTGGAGATCTGGCACTCATTTATCAAAGGCTGTGAGCCGTCTACACGAAAATGAATTTGAATTTCCGTAGCTACTGCACAAAAGAGACAGCTGTAACTTGATTGAAGAGCATTTGGTCTGCATCCGTCTGCAGATAGACGGAAACTGCTAGTAAGAAATTATGTATAGTTTTACAATATATTCGAGCTTTGCAAAAAGCAATTACTTTCTACAACGATGGTTACTATCTGCCTCTGGATCTGGTCGTTAACCTCTGACAAGAGAGAGAGAGAGTAAAAAAATTCAATTACGTTCCCTAAGGGAGTTTAAAAACAGTTTTTTCTCGTGCATTTGTAATTGGCCGCCAAGTGTAAATAACCATTTTTCATTGATTTAATTCCAGATATATATGTAATAGAGAACTAGTTCATTGTCCTTAGAATGTGATGGATGCAGTATGATGGATGCATTCCGTACTAAAAACAGACGTCCTAATATATGTATAGAGTATTTTTTGTTTAAAAAATCATATAAATAGGATCATACACTAGTTTATATATTTTACTTGCAACAGAAGTTGTTGACATTGCTAATGAAAATCAATTAGCAATAGTTATTGCATTTCAAACACATTTTAAGAACATTTGAGAGTTACGCACTCCCATACAAAGATGTGTCAAATTAATAAAATGTGAATAAGAATCTTTTTTTCGTGAAGGTGCAAAAAATCATTGATTTCATTTACATAAACTGGTGATTAAACAGAAAATCTTCGACTGCTGAAAATACAAAACTCGGCTAGTAGTACCTTTCCAGTCGTAGAAAATGCTTACAAAATTTAAATACTCCGCTACTGTAATTCCTTCAGTTGTCCTGATTTTAGTTCACTCATGTCATTATTTATTATCAATGATAACTCACTGTTCATACCGCTGAACTAGCAATACACTACATTTCTTATATGTCCTGTACATAGCACAGTGACATACCATATATCCTGATTCGTATGACTCAGCCACAACTGCAACATCATGAATTTCTAACTACGATTATATGATCACAGAAGTGACTCCATTTCACTGTATTGACAATCGATCGGACACCCACATACGTTAATTTATATTGGTGATTCTCAGCATCTGAAATTTATCACCATACACAAATTCAATGTCTGATGTTTCTTCAGGACGTTGTCTACAACTTTCACCCGACATTCTATACTCTCCTTGTACATCCATAGTTAGAAATTATGTTAGACAATTTTCACAAAATGTCGTTCGATGCCTCAGGAGGGGGCATTGATAGAATTGGGCCTCTCTTTGATAAAAGATTCTATTACTACTCTTCATTTCTTCCTCGTTACCATTCTACAGTCAGAAAAGTAAAAGACCTTGGCAGTTCTGAAAGAAGAATTTTGCATTCCATGAAATGATCGAACGATGTTTCAAGAAATATAATCAAAGTGGATTCGAAAATAGTTCTTGTTTTCGAACCGCCCGTGATATTCAATCAGTTTGATATTTAAAAGCCAATTTTTTAGGAAAATATTACTGCCTCTGTCCTGCAGTATGATTGAACATTTTTTTTTTTAATTTCATCCCTGAATGTGCTGGTTTTGGAATAATCAGAGCTGCTCCTGCTACTGTGTAATTAGTTTCTAAATATTTTGTTTAATAAATGTCAGATGAATAGCTTAAATTTTACTCTTAATTATTTATGAGCCAAAATATATTCATTAAACTATGCTCTATTTCGAAAACATATGGTGTTTGAATGAATGTATTAAATACGTTTTTAAAATAACATATTTAAAAATTGTTAACACTGTTTTACATTGCTTTGTGTAGACTTCTATGGATAAATTCTGAAAAATATGAGAAAAAACAATTTATAGCTGACTACAAAATTATACCCTGCCAATTTCATATATTATAAGATGTGTAGCTACTCAATTTCGATTTGGATTCTCTAAACTCATTCCACAGTTACAAGTTTTAATCGAGCCTTCCAAAAAAAATGAATCCTTTCAATACGGTCAGTACTCACCCCGTAGCTTTCTCTGAAGCCGATGTCGCAACTGGAAATTTGCGAGGCTTCTTGGACCAAAAGTTCACTGCATTTGTTGGCGATAAAATCAAGTGGGTCCATTGAGAAAACTTCTAAGTGGTCGCCACCGTCCGTCTGGTTTGAAACTGAAGACAGACTTGGGGCTGGATGAAGGCGCTCCTTTAAGAATTGTTTGCAGTCATTCATGGTCAAATTCGCCATGTCGGCGAGTTATGAATTTTTGTTTCAAGAAAATGAGAGTTCTTTCTAGATTCAAAGATATTAGATGACTCAACTGAGAAAGACCGTCAAAGTAATTAGTTTAGAACTTGAAAAATGTTAAAGATCCTTCGCCAGTGAATTTGTGGCATATTGAAAATAGTTTTGATGGCAACAACAACTACATTGTTGATTGCATTTGAACTTTCACTGAACTCTGTAGGGATAGAAAAGTATGTTACCAATCATCAGCAAAATTTCAAACCAACAAATTATGCCGACATTAACCTCCTTCTAAACCTGGAAAAAAATTAAAATCCTAACATATGCTCATGCCTTACGTGGAATTTATAAACAATAAGGACGTATGAATGTTTTATACCCGAGAAAATACTCGACTGTGCTTCATTTACGTACATTATATATAAAATTATTACTTTCGTCAGCATGTATGGATATTTTCTGTGAAATTTGGGAGTGTAATGATCTTTTGAATTATGCTAATGACATCGATTGAAGATGTACGGATCCGTGACCCAAATCCGAGCAGCAATCCATGTTCGAATATTTTATTATTTGATAGAACTGTGACCGGTATTGGAAAAACGCGCATGCGTAGATTCATTGAATATTTTATTATTAGCCATCATGTCCTGTCTAACAAAAAAAATCGAAGTTTTTGATTCCAAAGTTAGGCATATATTTATATTATTTTGCGAGCGTATCAGCACACTCCACATTTTAGGCTAGATGTGTAATGTTTTTTATTTCACTTACTCATTCATTCACTTATTCATTCATCTGTTCGTTTACCCAGTCTAACGCAGCCTCATTTGAAGTGCCTTTGAAGCAGCCCATTTCTTTTCTTCATTCAGAAAATTGAGACATTTGAGATTGAAGGCTAGATATGCAATTCTGTGACAAAATATTAATTTTGAATTCCACAATCAAAGGAATTGGTTAGTCTCAGGTGTTGACAGAAGCGAGAGGCTTTGATCTCATTCTTTGCATAGTGCCTATTGCAGATCCTGTAATTTGGACACGTTCAATTGAATTCTCTTCCGTAATTCAAAAAAAGCAGATATGAAGGAATGGGGTTTGATATTGAGATTTTACTACTTATGGATTGAGATCAACATTGAAGTGATTAAAGTCCGTATACTCGTATAATTATTTCAAATCGAATAGCAATATTTAGCCAGTTCTTTCAAATGCAAAATATTTCAATTTACATCACATGAGGCCATATATAGTGGAAGTAACTTCGAAGCCTAGAATGTCGTGAAATTTTCTATTGTTAGTCTATGGCCGTTATTTCTGGCTCACACGTTATCATCTTTGTTGAAAAGCCCTTCTAGGGCAACATCCTTAAAACCTTCGAGATATTTAAGATCTTGATGAATGGCCCTCGCAGTATTTTATGTTCTAGGGAGATGAGCTCAAACTGCTGAAGACGTCTTAACTACTTCTTCGTGATTCAAGAACTAACTTTTCAGCTGTATGATGTCCGCCTTCCCATTACGCGTAGATAACAAAAATAATGCAGTACTACGGCAACCCACTGCGATTTATATGTGTAACTATTGTACGAGTATACTATTAGAAATGACATCTCATAGAGTATGACTTACTTCATAGTTTTCGTGCTACTTGCCTTCTTTATACATGGACGAAATATATGCGCCAAGCCTGTTCAAGCGTACAACCCCTACGCGCCGTGGAAAATCTCGACTTAACCCTTAAATGCACGGTGCATCATAAATCATGTAAACATTTTTACGCATAGTTACTAAATTATTCATCATATATGCCAGTGTTGTATCATCATTATTTATGCGAACCAAAACCGAACGAATGCAAAACGTGTACACCATAGCTACGTGAGGCGGTGTCATTTATTCGGTAAATTTTTCTATCCTCTAAAATCAAATGTGAGCGTTTAGGGGTTACGATGTTCATGTTCAATTGTTATGCTGAAGTCTAAGACCTTCTTTTTGCATCGAGCTCGTGACCACAGAGCCAAGGAGACAATTAAACATAGAGTACACTCATTTGTTAAAAAAAGTATTATACTGTTGAATGTTTCTTTTATATAATTATGTAAACCATAGGAGTGACCAGGGACAACTTTTATCAGTAGCCTAAGCAACGTTCTGAGCATTGCTCGTTCATAATTCAGAAGATTTTCTTTTTTATAAGATCAGTTTTCAAAACGATTCCCTTCTTTGTGAGTCTCTTCTTGAAGGACACACTGCAGTTATTTTCAAGGCAATGTGAAATCATACACTTGCTTGGCCCAAAAAAAAATGAAATCATGCTGTGTCACAGCAGATGAAATGATGCACTTGGATATGACGATGAAAGGCTCAATTAATGATAGACTCTATAATGTTATCTCTGCTAGCATTGATTTTCACAGAAAATTTGCAATTCTTGCTCAACTTTTGAGTTTACAGCTAGTAGTCATTGAAAGAAGCAGTTCCTAATTTGGATTCAAGGACGCATAGTATTTCTTCAATGAAGCTGTGATTGGATCTGGTCTGAGGCTTACCTTTATCTTCTGAAGAGTGTACGCTAGAGATAAATGACTGCACTCTTTCTAAAGCAAACATACAACGTAAGCTGCTAAGCCCTGCTACGTCAGAGGGGACAGATGGATTGTTTGTGTTTTGACTGACGTGTGTGTGTATATGTATCTGACTGGTTTATTTTCTGTTATCCCCCATCCGTAGGAAAAGGTACTAAATTAAGCAAATATTTTGCGCTATATTTTCACATAAGATGTGTCAGCGTTCATTAAGCTTGAGATTTATATCGAATGCCTTGAAGTGCAGGTAAAATATGAGTACTGAAATGATCAGAATTGTCAAATGTAGTGGAGCTGATTGGTATTGTGAATCTTAAAAGGTATGACTTCGCCATGAAACGTGCTGAAAAAATCACTAATAATAGACAGGACTTTCAGTAGGAATTTGAAAAGTTTTTAAAATTCCGAATTCTTACCTACTGTACTTGTGGCCAATTTATAGATCTAAAAGGCCAACTTTGCTTGTTCTCTGAATATAACATGTACATGTTAGAGTTACAAAATTTGAGACAAGTGTATAGCTTTTTTAGTCCTGTTAGATCAACTTGGACACAGGTGGACAACTTCAGCAACCGAAAAAGTTACATAAATTTTTAGTGTTTTGATACCACAGCAATCTTTCTCTCAGTCCTCACTTGTATCTTTGAAGAAATGATACAACGTTAAGTGACCATTAGAATCTCCAAACACACTGAACAACTTCACCACTACAGCAGTCGCAAATAATGATAATTCCCTTGGTTTGTGGCATTAAAACCTGCTACTAAGTTTGGATCAACTTCTCAGAAGCATGGTATGACATTTAGCCTGTTTTTTTTGCATCAAATGGCCAAAAAGAACAACTTTATTTCTCAACTTGGCCCGAAATTCATGCAGGCGCTTTTAATTTTTAACGGGACAAAATTATTCGTTACCTATCATTTTTCTTCGTAAATCGGTCTCATTTTGAGTAGAAGCATAGATGCAAACCAAAACACAGTTTCCTTCACTAGCTTATATCGTCCGGAATATGAGGTGAGTCTTGGTGATACGCCGACGAGTTATCTTTAATTTATGAGCCGTGCAAATACTCACTTAGGCGCTAGAGGCACTATATTATGAGAGTTACTATCCAATTAGAGCTCTTTAGTTTACCTAAAACGAGCTTACGTCCATGTCATGCTCTGTTAAGCCAATTCGTGTCATTAGAAAATAGGATTAAAAACTTCCTTTTTGTACCTTTTACTAATGCATGGATTTTGTTAATGAATTCTGAATTTTCTGTATTAGTTTTTTATTCATTCGAATTCAGCGTTGAAATCAGTAATTTCATGTAGGGTTATATTTGAGCGATATTACGGTAATTATTATCATGTTACTATCTGTTAACATAAAACCTATTAAAAGAATGTCCCCATAGAACATGAATATGCGTGAACTATATTTTGCTAAAAAGTGGTATATAAACATGAAACCTTCATTATTGCGTCGGCAAAAACATTTCTACAGCTTGGTATTTGTGTTGCGTTCGATAGATAAGGTATTATACGGCAATAAGTGCGATAAGTTATTTTTGCAACCGATACCAGAATTCCAAATATTTTCCTTCATATTGTAACGAAATAATCTCAGGCCAATGCCAAGTTTAACTTCGCCAGCAAATATACGTATTATTTATTGGATTTCAGCGAGGATTCTTGCATTGTTTTATAACAGCCGGAAAGTCTGTAATAGAACAAATTTTCTTTTTCTCTCTAATATCACAAGTGATTTTAAGCATTGGAAAATGTCAATGATAATAAAAAAGAATTGTACGTCACCATCACGCGAAAAATAATCTACTAATTTGATTTAAATTTAGTTAAACAACTCCTACGATCTCTGGTCTATGAAGGACATTGTCTTAAAAAATTGTAAGAAGGAGCGTACTCATATAACACCTGGATTAAATCACTATTTCTGTAAAATATATCATACTACAAAGTAGATAGACTTTTATAAAAAGCATTGATTGATAGGTTCTTGTAACCGAATTTCCAATCCTGCTGGCAAGTTCTAGCACACCTTTACAAGAAGGAATTTTTATAACAAACTGAACTGTAGGAAAACTTTAAGAGACATGGCAATAAGTGAGATAAATGATGTTTGAGAGAAATAATAGAATTCCTGATGTATTCCTCCATTTTCCAACGAGATAACTTGACAAGCAAGAAAGACGTTCACTACATCTCGTAACGACAGTCATGGGTTATACGAGATGGTAAAAGTAGCACACGGTGTTCTATTTTCAACAACTGTCTTCAGCACTGAGTTAAAATGAGATCAGGTCAGTTACTTCAACGGAGCTTTGTGTTATAAATTCATTGATTGGTTTGATTCAGCAGTAGAAATTTGACTTTATCGAGATGTGAATATGAAGAGCATGGGTAGCTATATCACTATTTTGTCACAGTCTCTTGGAGCATATTTGATAATATGCAATCAATTACAGAATTTCTATCATTCAAAAATTGTTAACTAACTCAGGATTGATTGAAAACCCGAATTTTTTCAAGGTAAATAACTAACATTGACTCCATTCATTCTCGTGCATTTCTGTACTAAACATAGATTTATTTTGATGTATGATGTTTTAAAAGTCTTTTGACACAGCTAACATGATGATCAGGCAGCTGTGCGATACGAGGAGTCTAAATTTCATTTGGAGTTTATGGCCGGAATTGAAGGAAACTTTAAAGGTCATATAAAATAGATTTCCCAGCATGGATCGTTGACTGACTTACAGGCCTTGATTTCATTTTTAGATACCCAAGGTTGATCTTGTGAAATAGAATACGGTGACAGCAAGAAGTAAAAATTATTAAATAGTTTTACTATTTCCAGACTCGTATAGTTATTACCTCTCATCGCTTATACATATATTTTTTTTTAAAAACGCTGTCATTGCTGATTATTTATTTCTGTTAACGACGCTTCAACATTGCTTTACAAAGTGAGAATTAGAAATTGGCTACTCCTCTTAAAACACGATGGATATGAATGACATTTTAACTTAACTTTAATGAACTCTGTTTTTTTACTATGACTATGCACTTAATTTCCTGATACGTTAAGGATAAACTGATCCTTTGAATTCTGTTCTTTGAAGTACGGTCATAATGATGAATTGGGAAGATATCGGATAATTAAGCAACGTTGATGCTTCATATCGATTATAAAATGATGATGTTGTCTTAGGTTTTTGATAGAATTGTTCTCAAGATCGTTGTAAAATTTCGAGCATGCTCGTGGTAACGAGATTTATTTGAAGTTTCAACATACCTAAGAATCATTGCAATTAATTTTGTGATTCGTTTACTATAACGGTAATATATAGTCCTAGGAAGGAAAGCACTCCATTTTACCTATTGTTAAATTTGCATACTGCTGTACAGGATCGCCCAATGTACTCGTACAGCTCAAGTGAATTGTCATAAAGGTCCCCTGGTGAATATTAACACATTGGTACCTATAAATAAGTACCTCATATACTCCTTTAGGGGATTACCACATGCCCTGATGTACAGAGAGTGAATTACCACACGCACTAGTACAGCTGTAAGTTATTACAACTCATAACACTGAAGGGATTAATTCATATTAATTAGTAAAAGAGTACCTCGTAAACTGCTGTTGAGGATTGCGATGCTTACCGCTGACGAGGATTATAATACCTAGAATTTTCATGCATGAACTTACAGCTGTAAATGAATACCACATACAACTGCACGGATTACTGCAAATAACGATGTAGAGGATCACTGTATATACAACTGTAAATGAGTACCACACGTACCCTGTAGTAAATTTCATAACTAACTTAGACTCTTTCGAGAAAATTAGTATTTCTAAGTGAAAGAAACATTTCTTCAATCCTTGAATGATTTTGCTAGCAGCGACTCAAATTTACCTTTGCAATTTAACTCTATGAATAACCACTCAAGCAAATTGCTTCAAGTTTACACGACGAGGAAACTTATGCCGTTTATTTTGTGGTCGATAGAGCACAAGCGAGAGCACATTCAATTTAACCACACTACGGACTTAAAATGATGTGCATTTCAGGCTGCATAAAGAAGGGAGAGTGCTATTATAGAAGCGTTCCAGGTATATTCAAACTATACAGAAAAGCACCATACAATTAGGGCTCCATGGCCCTCCTTTTAGTTTGGCCGTACCATTAAGATGGATTACGAGCACTCACGTGCTTCTGTGGCTCGAGGATTGCTTTCTGATTTATAGGAGTTTTTACTCCAGCTGGGATCTGCACGATTGG
Source organism: Trinorchestia longiramus (assembly GCA_006783055.1). Taxonomy (NCBI): domain Eukaryota; kingdom Metazoa; phylum Arthropoda; class Malacostraca; order Amphipoda; family Talitridae; genus Trinorchestia; species Trinorchestia longiramus. The sequence continues at coordinate 517,088 of VCRD01000061.1, forward strand.
TTTTAATAGGGATAACACGGTGAAGTTTTTGCTGCTAGGGGTCAGGACATAAGACCACCTTCCAAAAAAAATAATTCGAGGAGAAGGTGCATCTGGAATCCAACTGCATCAGACCAGATGGAGTAGTTATTACGCTGCTGTAGTTTACTAGCTTATAAAGTTGTTTTAGAGTTTATAATTGTTTTATAGGTTAGGTCCTATTAATGCAAACAATTTTCATGTACGTCAGTTTCCCCGAATCTTACGAGGGTTGTGTTTTTGCAACTTCTGATGAGCTATAAGAAAACTAATTTACGTATGATAAAAATTTTGCTACCAAAAGTACTGCAGATTCTTACTTAGTTCTTTACATAATAGCCAAAACGACTAAGGCATTTGTTCTATCGCGGCACAAGCTTCTCGATGCTACAAGGAAGACATCAGTTTGCCTTTCTTTAAAATTTCTACATCATTCCCGTACACTATTCTCATTCATAAAGTTTTCCTCGTGCTCTTTGCTCATTTTACGATGTATTTCATCAGCAATACGTCCTTCTGCTTGCAGAAAAAGGATTTCACTTCGTAACTCACATTTGGCGGGAGCATCGATCGTAGGAGCTATGTTCAATTACTTGTACCTCGGCTAATCTCATTGTATTCGTTTTGGCGATTTTGTGGAGAAAAAAAGTAAGACCCTGCAAAATTTTTGGCAATAACATTACTATCTCGTGTGAGTTTGCCTATTTTTTATACCCTATTGGAGGTTGAAAAAACGCCTTCCTTCATACCTTTCAAAGTCCCAGCTAACCCTGTCGTGTAATTCTTTTTACATCTTCTTTTTTATCAGTAACATGTTCAGGTATTCTTTGGTATCATATTTACTGATGAAATCCCTTTTTTTAGAATGTTACCGCGCTCAGTGAGTAGTAAGTACACTTTTCTGGACTTTTTTATTTGTGTAAACTTTACGGTTTTCAGTTAACTCATTACGCAACTTACAAGTCACCATAAGAGCAACTTAATTACCAACAATCAACTTAATGATCACTTCTAAAGCAACTTCATAATCAACATGTGTGGGTCTTGACATTCAACGCGACTCTTCGTGCAGCCTAGTCGTGAAGCTATCCAAAGTTTCAAAGTTTAAATTATAAGTAAATCAGTGACATATAATTTCTTCAGTCCCACAATTCTAAATTCTAAACAACAAAGAAAACACGTTTCAGCAAATAAAGTTTTTTTAAAAAACTATTTGAATAAATTTGTTTCCTGCAAATTTACGTTTTCCGTGCCCCGTACATAAATTCAACGAAGCTGAACATCCGACTTCCCTCGGTCAGTGTCTTCCTTTGTCCCTTTGTGAAGACAGCATGGACTTTGCCAACACTTAGAAGCGAACATGAATGTCTTTGAGCTGCTTTGCTTGGGCAAGGCCTTATCCAGAGCAACAGCCGCTGTCTAGGATGGGATGAACTTACCCAGACTTGTTAGCCATCAAAGAGACTGCGGATGAAGAGCACACCATTACTAAGCTAGAAGCCGGGAATTTGCTGCATAGGTACAGCATTCTATGTGCTCTGACTGAAATTAATAGCGCAGTCGATAATCTTATATGTGGGTGGAAAAATGTCTTATCACGAGGATCAGTCGCATTTGCCAGTATTCTTTTTTTAGTAATTGACGATTACCTTTATCAATACTTTGGTAAGAATATTTCTTGCTCAATGAGTTGGTTGACAGCGATTGGATGTTCATGTTCTCAATTCTACAGCGCCTATCTCGAGCTCTGATATTACCAGCATTTAAATAATTATACTTTATACTACTAATACAGTAGCAGTGAGTTATGCAAGCGTTTTGGTCTAATGCTTAGCTCTTGAAAGCGAAAATTAAATTTAGGATGAGGGAGAGCTATACTTAGGTGCAGTAGTTGGGACAAAGGATTGCGTATGATGGTAAATTGCATAAATTAGTTGTTGAGTTGTGTCATGTTTGTATTGACATTCATGTCGGAGGAATTTCTGTTCTTTATCCAGTTTTCATTGGTGATTGTTAGTATAAATTAACGTAACTCTACAATGGTGAAAATTTTACTGTTCGCACACTGAATGCAAGTTCCATCCGTGTTTCTGAACGTATTTATGCCCCTTAGATCAGCCGACTGGTGACAATAACAAAAGTCTAGATGCGCTGGCTAATAAATAATTAACTGTGTTATCGGGAGGTTTGGCAAAAACTGCCGACGTTTGCGCAATTATTTTTCATACATTCTTTCTTGAAAACTGTGGCATAAAAGAGGCCGAATCTGAGCAGCTGCGGCCCCTCTACACCCTGTGCAACAAAGCATGAACGACAAATGCGCTAGCGTCAGCAGTTTTATAGAAACCGCCTTTCAACGGAGCGGAATTCGAGCAATATTTCTATTATCACGGAGCAGACTTCTAGAGCACTTCACTGACAAAAAGTTGCCTTCCGTAAAAGACGAGTATTAAAGATAGGAGCAGGTATTCTCATGCTAGATTTTGGCTAATATGACATGAAATATTTCTGCTTTATCAATAATCATTCCTCTACATTAACTTATCGGAATTATAGAACACTTATTGTGATAGATGCACGAGTGAAATGCTCAAAAAAAAACTTTGAAAAAACTGTATTAGTTAGCGAGGAAGACCTAATTATATGCCTGTATAAATATTTATATATGCTGCATCATGCAACTTTTTATATGGTTTTCTATCTTAGACAGCCATGATCAGATTTTTTATGAATGCATCTCTTTGTACAGCCTGTGAACCATAGTTATTACTGTACTTCTAATTACTATATACTGAACTATAAAAGAGTTTACCTTTAGGTTGGGCTATAATTTTGAACACATTAACTGAAGAGACAGAAAATTAAATCTAAACGTTATACCTCATAGAGGCACAACTCGTTATGCCTCATAGAGCTCATTAGCTTAGGATATTTATCCATTCTAACATCCTGCAACTGCTCCGAGGACTAACTAATCAGAATTTAATTGTAATCAAGTCCTCTGGGAGCTGAAAATGTACTAGAAATATAGAACTGGTCGATTTCACTGCACACTTACCGATCTACTCATAAAAGTCGTGTCCTAAAAAGTAGGTGTTGTGTTTAATATTTATAGGACAGCAAAACCAGGGCATCAGTAAACCTGAAAAAGTTAAATTTTTCTAACAATACGCATCTCTCGAGAAAAAATGTACACCCTCTTGATCCGGTGGAAATACCGCAGTTTGGTGATCAGTAGTACTTTCATTATTTAAATTATGGTGATTACTACTGCATTTCTTGTTATTATCACTGATACTGTTTAATATGCTTATTGATATGGTTGTTATAAAGCCATGAATCCTAAAACTACCGATTAAATATATTTCCAGGCGTTAATGTACCATAATATATTTTCAGATGCTAATGCACGATGATATACAGACAATCCCCGGTTTACGGCATTTCGGCTTACGGCAACGAGGGCCATAAATCCTATAAATTCATGTTCCGCTTTACGGCGATCTGTTCGTGGCTTACGAACCGAGCGTAGTACATACTAGTTGTTTTGCTCGCGTTCCTGAATCTATGGTAACGCGGCGCATAAATCAGGAAGATGCTTGTTCATAACTCAAGGACTTCCTCTATTTCCATACAGTAATGGAAATAATAATAATAATAATAATAACAATAATAATATATTTACAGACGCTAGTGCTTCATAATATGATATTTCAAGACTCTAGTGAGTCATAATATGATATTTTCAGACACTTCTGCGCCATAATATGATTAGCAGAAGCAAACACTATTTGCAAAGCCACATTTGAATTGTTCATCGAAGGAACAAAAACAAATCGTATGCCAGGAAAGAACGACTTTAATTACTTGCATATCATTATTCCCAATTCTCAAATGGGATAATCTTAGACGTCCTCAATGCATATACTGGAATCAGCGTCTGATATTGGAATTGAGTCCTGATCTTTGAGAAGATAAGTTAGCTGTTCTCTAGGATTAAATTACTTCGGAAAGAGCAAGTGTTCCCAAACAACATGGTAAGGCATGTGAGAAACTGCAAGGAGAATCATTATACTATAAAAAACTATTCCTATGCATATTTTGGTTCAGAATATAAATTGAGTTAACGTTGTTATTAAAACCTATCACAAGTTCGAGCACCATCAATGCATTATTAAATGAGCTCAGTTGCTTTCGCAGAGAGAGAGGGTCAGGAGGAATCGTTTTCAATAGACAATTCAGAATTATCTTTCAATGCCTATGATTCTACAGAATGACTGAGTCCAACCGACATCACTTAGTGAATTGAATATTGAGTTGTGTTCCAGAATGTGTTACTTTTAAAAATTACCTCAGCTCTATTTGTACTCTAATGGTATCAGGAACATTATACTGAAATAATATTCAAGGAAAACTACGAGATCTTTGCGTAACCTGCAATATCATCAAAACGTGGTGCCAGAATGTAAAACAAATATATTCTAATTAAGACATGTCATCATAACAGCTAGGGTAGAATGAACTGTGGTAGTTCGTGATGGAAATGAACTTCAGCAAATCGGTTCTCCTTAATCGATTCGGTCGTGGCGAGTTTTAGTCAATTTTGAATTTAGGAGCAAGTAAGATCCACATAATTTAGGGTTTGTGTCCCAAGTAACTGCGGAATTGGAGTCTGATGTCTGAGAGAGAAGACACAATGGGGTCAATGCTCCGCAAGTTCGCTGCGTGATCCAGAATATTCGATGAGTTTGAACAGCAATGAGTTTCAACAGGAAGTCAAATGACCAAGAGGTGATGTATTCTCAGAGTTTGTGCAGTTATAGGACTTAACGAGCAGTTACTGAACTGTGATAACACATGATGAGGTTATGTAATATTCATATAACAATAGTGGTTGTTTGACAGTGATCTGAAGTATTTGATCTGCTTATGCAGAATTTTGAATAGACCGCCAGTTGGATGATGCTGACAATGTTTAATAAATTTGTTCACAAAGTTTCATAAAAACAGTGTTCAATCGAGTTGGGAAAAATTCAATGGGTTGAAGAAGAATTATATAAATTAGGCAGTCACTGAACACGTGCGTTACCTGAATGAAGGAATACATGTGGGAGCCATTATTTAACCTGCAGAAGATGGGCAAATAGTGCGGAAATCTGTGCTCAAAGACCGTTAAAAGAATCGATGCATGGCTCATCGATCTAAGATGGCGTATGGGGTTTATTGATCACAAGCAATGATTTACATTCAGCTTGACTGAACAAAAACTCTTCCATGGGATTGATCTACCGATGAAATCTAGCAGAAAGTGTATAAATGAAGCGACGTCACAAAGACGTATTAGTGCTTGGTTTTTAGAATTCATGTTATTTCTCGTTACAAACATTATGTCTCCTTTGGTTACAAGACATAAAACTGCTTCAGAACTTATTTATGTTCAAAAACACAAGCATTTTAATCGCAAATTTGTTTTTAGTAGATAATAATGCATATTTGAAATTTTTCAACGATCTTGTAAGTAAATAGCATCACGTCATTCGAAGGGCCAAAACTCAAACTTGAAACCTACTGTATGAATGCTATTCAACGCACGAAAAGGTTTTCTTGGATGATGCCTCTATTCATTGATCGAGAACGTTATCTGTAGCATAAGTGAAATTTAACTCTTCAATTTATTTTACTTGGATTCCTTTGAATTGTAAAGGGAATTATCAAATTCCTTAACCAAATTCTTCGAAAAAACGAATTTATAATTTTTTAAAAATATAGTTGCATATTTTGGTAAATTTAACTCTGTCTTTCGGTTTGTTTAGATCAGTATTACTGGTAGACACTGACCAGTATTTTTTGTGAAAAACCTCTCGAGCCTTACTTGTAAAAGAAGATAAACAATTGGAAAAACGTAGCTATTTGTGTGGAACACCACTAAAGTACTTATTCAGTTTCCCTGACATTTCTCCCTTATTGAAATAACTAAATTTTCGTCCTCCATATAATTCTGCTTATCTGTGGGATGGCCAACTTTAAACCACCGATGATTTACACCAAACATGACACATTAAATCCAACTGAAATTAACAGAAATGTAGGAGCATTTGATTTGATCTGCTGCTGGAGTTAGGATGTGCAAACTTACTTAAGCCCTCGTAACTTCGGAGGCTATGTAAATACAAGGAATGAACACTCAGAGGAACTGCTGAGGAAATATCGAATAGGTTTCTCAAATTGCATCGATATCATTCAAGGGATCTCTCCATTTATCTCATACGTTTCTATTGAGTATCTCGAATTGTCTCGGAAGTGGGTATCTCGAATTGCCTCGGAGGATTGCTGAGGTTTCTCGTAAGCGTTGTTAGTGACATTTGGGCTGAAACTGGAAATGGATTATAACTTTGATCTGCAACATGAAGAGCATGTAATTATACAAGTCATTAGCGCACGAGTCTGAGCTACTCAAATCGAATTGATTTGAGTAAACACTTTATACATCCATATTCAAATGTATGTATATATATATATATATATATATATATATATATATATATATATATATATNATTTCTAACCAACTCTTCTCATTGAATTCAATTTTGCAATATCATCGGCTAACTAACAATATTTTTTATGAGTTTAACTTTCATTACCGCCAGTATAGCTGCTCACGCACAACTGCATTGTCTACTGAACTTATTTTTCTACGACCCTGCATTCACTTTCCGAATCACACCAGCATCGAGATTCTATCATTAGTCCATACCCCTCTACCACTAACCCCTATTATCAATGTAAAAACAACAGCACTTAACTCCTTATAGAGACCACCCATACGAACAAACCCATAGATAGACATCCACCACTCAACACATGTGCGCAAAGCGCTCGTTTCTATTCCTCTCCTAGTATCCCTATCCCTTTCCGTTTCACCCCTATACTTAAACACACACTGGACCAAACTCTCTCTCAAATCTTTCCTACTGGTACCGACCACCACCACTCAACTGTTTGTATCAATATATGCTACAGAGCTTAAAAATATTATTACGAATAATACAGGTTTGAGGTGCGAGCCTTGACGGGAAATCAGTTGGTTTAGACCACATTATTCAGGTAAGAAGTATCATATGAAATTAATAAATTCTCACATAGAAGTAGATGCTTATATATATCTAAATATTAATTCAAGATAGTGTGCACAGTCGAAAATTAAGTAATTCAGAATGAGGTTGAAAGTTACATTTTCATAGAAAAAATAAACCGTCGATTTATATATAATTCATTTAGAAAATTTTACTGAATTATTGTTGACAACAGACGAAACCATTTTCATTTTTTTGCTGATTGAGATAAATTCCTTATTGATTATTTTACTTACGAAAAACAATTGGTCAGTAACATCATCGGACTCGTGAAGGTCTTAAACTGTTTTAAAGATCAATAAAACTGCTAGTGTTATGATGCACTAAGTTCTGATTTCTACATGTTGAACAGTTGTATTGCATATGTGGAAATATTCATAATACCTGTCATTCTGATTTTACTAAAGAAAATGTAACGAGTACAGTTGAATGTATATTCAAGGGTCTTTATATCCTTAAAAACATCGTTTGTTTCAGGCATATGTAATACCCTGTTCAATATTCTGATTTCATAGAATTTTAAGAAAGTTCCTTAGGCATAAAAATAATTAGGTTTTTCTTACATTTTTAAGCACCATCCGGCAAGACCTTCCTGCTCAAAACAACTGGTAAAAAATCTACTTGAATTGAGGAAGGAGGATAAAAAATCCTCGGTGTAGGTACTCTTTTGTCTCCAGCACGGCCTTTGTGTTTTTTCCAGACTTATATCATAAAAAATAACTCACAATATTAGGTACGAGTATAAAAAGTGCACAATGCATGTAGGCATCCTGTTGTTGTTATGTGAATTTACCCCAGCGTGCAACATTCTTTTCCTTTTATCTGAAGCAAATGTTTGTCTTTGATGAGTCGTTTTTCACAAGCTCACGAACGGTAAAAAATTCACCTAATGAAGATCTTTGTTTTCTCAAATAAAGAGAACAACAGTGATAGAAAACAAAGAAACCGTTTTTGACCAAGGCTTTCCAGAAGTCGTTAATAACGATTAATTATAGCAAGACTGTCGCAATTTAATTAATGTCGAGCTTGAACTATGTTGAAACAATGAAGCAGTATTGAAAGGCTATGTTTTCAATATGAATATGTTTTGCATACTCTTAAAACACTACTAATGATGTGTGATATAAAAACTGATTGGCACCTTAGTAAAAAATGTTTTGTCGTTAAGAATCAAAGGCGAAAACTTACAAGCAATTTAAATTGGTGTTAATATTGATGAGCAATAATTTGAAAAAAATTCTTGGCAACTTTCGGTGATTTCTATGCAGTGAAGAATATTGACAATGGTTTTTTTTCTCTCTCTCACTCTCACTCACTTTCTCTCTCTAGAAATAAATATTTTTCTGTTTCAGTTCTTATTATCAACGACTAATGACAAAATAATTGATAGTGAACGTTTTTAGATATGCTTCTTTTGTAATATAATCCCATAGAGGGATTTTCAAATTTGATTTTAAAAAATAATATCATGCATGTTAATAAAACACCTTTAAGAAGTAGGGATGAAATATTCTATCCATATTTATTAATTTTCTTACTAGTAGAATTAATTTTATTTTAAATTTAATAGCAGGATGTGAATAGCGCTTGTGTTAATTAACAGAAGCTAACCTCCTCAATAGGCATAATTATTTCCCACATCCATCTAGCGTTTTTCAAGAGGATCAGATCTTATGCACTATACAATTGTTTGTTTTCTGATTTAATATGTAAGCCTAATGAGTTATCTGAAAGAGTTGTCTTAATGGGTTACCTTAATGAGCTGTTTTAATGGTTAACTTAAAGGGTTGTCTTAATCGATTAAAATAACGAGACACCTCAAATGGTTAATCTAATGGGATATCTTAATAGGTTAACATAATGAATCATATTAAAGAGTTAACACATTGAATTATCTTAAAGGCTTAACGCAATAGGTTATCTTAATGAGCTAAATGGGTTACTGTAATAGTTAAGTGTTAGAACAGATCGTCTTATAAAGCAACGGGTTAAAAAGTCATGAGTTAGCTCTTAGTATTCTGACAAGGATTAAATGTCACCCATTTTTGCATTCCAAAAACGTTTTTCCAAGCGTTGATTGATTCTTAATCTGTCCAGTACGAGGCAATGTTGCTATTTTTCTTACAGTACTTTAGTTTGAAAAAGAAATATATTTGAAGATAGGGAAATGAATTTTTTTTAAAGTATTTTTTCAAATACATGTTGATTTCATACCACCCTTACACTATTAGTCAAACAATAATCTATGTAAGCTGTAAAAAAACATTGTCGTATAAAAGCTCCAAAGCTGTTCAGGGGTTGGCGAATTCAAAGTTGTTGTATTATTCCAAATTGATTTATACGAGCAACAATTTGCAAACCCTACACTTTTTCCTCGTATGCATTTCCTTATTCTCAAAAAAAGAACCACGTATAGCATAGCCCTAATAAAAGAATAATTTCATTTTCAGTTCTCCCACTTCAGGTGTTTTAAGATAGAAACAAAATTCCTTTGCCGATTTACTACAGGACAATCATGGAAAAACTCTCCCACCGCCTGCCTACAAGCTCCCCGTTAGTCGATAATTCACTTAGTGGACTCCTTTCTCAAGTTATTTGCTGTCCAGAGAGATACTACAGCAAAAGCATGAACAATAATTTTTTTATTTCGGTGTAATTCGCAGAAATGCGAAAAGTTCGAACAAAAGAAAAACGTATATTTCCACTAAAGTTGGTGCATAGAAATGTAACATCGGCTTATAAAAAAACCTTGTTTTTTTTTAAAGTACTGTAAGTTCTATTCAATAAGTTGAATAAGTTTACTCAGCTCACAATCACCATTCGATTTTTTCAACTTTCGATTACCAAATAGGCTTCAATTAAAAGTTGACTTTCATAAATAAAGCTTCAATACGAACAGCTTGAGCGCAGGGCTCCTTGAATAGAGAGTGAGGATCAGTAGTAGGCAATTTCAAGTCCATGAATTTTTTATTGGCATGTTAACCGAAGCCAAGAACTTATGAAAGACCATATGAATTGTCTTATGTGAATATGTTTGTGAATTTCGTTTCGTTATTGAAGAAACTAATAGTGATTCAGTTTCGTGTAATTCATGAATGTAAATCAATGCATATAATATATGTGTACCGTCCTTGGTTTATCGGTTTCAAGAACATGGCTAAGAATTAATCAGCCTCAGGCGTCTTCAACGATGGAAACGAAAGTCAAGAAAAAAATTTTCTTCAGTCACTACCCCTTTTTTTGAGAACTATAGAATTTCTTGAGTAGGTGCTTGTGAACCTTGTGTTCATACCAAGACATTTTCAAGCTACAGAAACACGTTATCATTTTGTGACACGTTCATCCCTTGCATTAAGTTTCTCAAGCTAACGGATGAAATAGTTAAAAATTGTGGGCCAATACTATACGTGCTGGCAAAAATCAAAGGTAAATTAATATGTAAATTAGGAATGAATTAGTATCGATGACTAGGTATGTCCTCAATAAACATGTCCTCAAAAAACATGACATTGTTTTAACTCAAAATACTACGGCTCTTGTAATATCTTCCAGAACAAATTAACGGTCAGAAGTACCATCAGTTTGCCACTATCACTTTTCTTTCTATATATGTGTAAACTATGAGTAGAGGATGTTCCATAGCACAAATGACAATGAACTCGACAATGACAATGACTCAAACGAATGAGAACACAAACGTAGGTTCAGTCCCACACAAGATCAATCATTATCTTTATAGCCCCTTTCCCCATTAGCATTTGTATTCCAAATAGTCAAAAACTATTTTGTCGACTAGGATGGAATAAGATATACTTGGCATCCTATTAAAAGCAATGTATCTTTAGCCTTACATGAATTTTGTTAGGGCCAATAGAAGCATTTTTGGTATTTATACTACGTACTACTGTTTTTATCACAGCTATTATAATCTTCATCACTATCTTTATTATCAATAGAGACGTTGGATGCCTGAGCTAGTTTTGTTCGCTACAAGCAGAATATTGAGATGCTATCCTTTGTCAGCTCTGCATTGGAAGCTCGACAAAGCCTCGACAACGGACCCATCAATAAAAAGTAGGAACAACGCAGGTACGCCATTACTATGCCAGACACTGGCTCAATGAAAAGCCTTCAAAAATGTGAAACTTGACGCTGAAGCTCAGAACTCCTGGGAGGACAATCCCAAAGGAATAGAGATAATGCATTGAAAGCCAAAGGTATGAAATATTGAGTTAAATTCCCGTAATGTTACAAAACGTATAATATATGAAAGACAAATGTATGTAATGAAAAGTCTCTCATAGCTCATGAAATTCCACCTTGCTGTTTCCGAGCAATTAAATTATAATTAGGCAATTTAGATTCAGTCTGCCTTATCTCCAATCCGAAAACTTCTTTCGCATTGTGTCAAGGAATTTATTTAGTAGAAGACTTGAACAATTAAGACTATGATTTAAAATTTAAAACACAAAGAAAACTTGAGCATTGTAGAGTTATGATGAAATAAACAATGAAGTTCTTCGTGCCTTCAATCCTACGAGGATTTATGGTGAAGAAAATTAAAGTTCAAAAATCGTTTTTCATGTTTAATTGACAATTATGATTGAGAAAAGGTTTGGTTGTATGATAGTTATAAAAAATTAATACTGCAATCATTCTTGTCATAATACGAATCTATTTTAACTGTAAAAAACATAAAATCATTATTAAAATTATTGCGAGCTGTTTACTATATTTTTTTTCTAGAGGAATTCTTGAAATAAATTATTTTACAATCAACAGCTGCAAATTGTTTAATTAATTAATTTATAACGTAGGAAACATATTACACTTTATTGGACATTAAATTTCAATCAGCAGTGGCTCATTGAGCAGCTTCGTTTTGAATATGTACGGCTAAAGTAAATGCAGGAAAGTGAAATAACCTTTAAAATATTTTGATGCACTACGTAACTACAGGTTAGCGTTCTGTTGAAAAAGTAGCAGACGATTTTCTGCGATTTCTTTTCTGGACTGTTCAAGAAAGCAGGCTGAAGGCACTTCCTGATAAAACGAGACCACCCAATCTAATTATAATTCCAGATAAAATTCAATAGAACGATATTATTTCTTTGTATATGTTATGACTTTAATAGCAACGTATAAATTGGGTACACTGCAGTGGAATATTTTGTCAATAAGAGCCAATAAATTTTATACCTGAACTTCACAGCAGATTTATAAAAAAAGTACCGCTTTAGGATTCGCGCTCATGATTTCTTGCAACTTTGAAACGTTAAAAATGTATTAGTACGAAGAGCTGCGAGTAAAAAATGTTAAAAAGTCATCAGAAATTCATGAAATTGCATCTACAGAAATATTTATTAGTGTCAGACCTCCAGTTTTCATACTTTTATATTATTTCTTAGAGATCTCGATCTTTCTCCCACAGCAAGAAATCAAATTGTTCTTTTCTTTTGGAATGTACTGACACTTCTAAAATAAAATATTATACACAAAACACTTTTTAATTGGGTTGGAGACCTTATTGCAATCCGTCAATTTACAGATGCATTATTGATCACTGATGGAATACAAATGAATTTCTCTTAGATTTATGTTTTTTGTCTATCTGCTTGACAAATGAATGTTGATTCACTTTTTATTTTCCTAGTTTCCACTGAGTGTCACGACGTTTTCATCAACGTCACGCAATGCAGAAGCACAATGACTGCTGAAAACTCACGAACACAATAAACAAAAGTTCATACCAGTACCAGTGATATAATTAATAATCTTGGAACTTCTAATCGAGAATGACATCAATAGATTAGCCTTGTTCTTACACATTTTTGTGAAGTACAAAGTGTAAATTCCAAAAAAAAGTATCACGTGACGTAATTAACAACGCTGGCGTGAACGTCAGCACGATTTATTTCGTTGCATGTGATCCTCAAGAATCAAATTCAGTTTTCAGAAGACGTTAAAAATAAATTAATGGACCCAATCCGCTCAGCTCCGTCAGAGTGAACGCAGGAAAGCTATCAAACAACGAGTTCTAAATTATTTAGAATATATGAAACATGTCAGATACCTATTGTCTGCAGATATCTATAAACTCCGTTGAATTTATATGTACATTCTGCTTCTCTATGACACAAAATCTATAAGTTAATGTATATGTTTGCACAAATTGATCGTATTTATCGTGGATTCAAAATACTGGAACGATATTTTCAATGAAAATATCGCATACCATGGTATTTCCTTATTCCTATTCTGCAACGGAACTGCTAGCGGATGTATCTCGGACACTGAAACAGAATTACATGGTAAATCAACTCTGAAATCTTTACAATTTAAACTAAATGACATCACACCGCTGCAGTCCGAATCTTTCTTCTAGCAATACAGGATATTAAAAAAAGATTATATCACTCTCTCACTGTCAATTACTTGTGGGTCACTAGACAAGGCGAGAATAATAAAGTTTTCTTGGTCCTTACGTATTATCGGGAGGACCTTTGATTTTTACTTTTTATTTTTTTTCACAGGGTTTGTTGGTTAGGTTAGGTTAGGTTAGGTTAGGTTAGGTTAGGTTAGGTTAGGTGTAATGTAATGTTATTTTATTGTTTTAACCGTTTCAATAAATAATTTACTTTAATTTTTGAGTCGTTTTTTTAAAGGTCCTCCCGATAATACGTAAGCACCGTTTTCTTCTTTGCATTCAGTTTTTTTAGAATTTGATGTTATTTTCAATTATTTCTCTCTTTAGAGTTGTATCTATGTTAATAAACACCTAAATCAAAACAAATGAGTAATGGGGTGTCAAAGAGAAGTACATTTTTGGGTGACTCTCTGTATAACTTCACCTCTTGGAAATCAGAACCGAAGGCCAGCTAAGCTGAAGGCATTATCCTGACACTGAGAAACTCTGTAGCATTAAATATACTGTACAAATTCATAATTCAATCTCTGTTTCCTACGTGTTCGAAAAATAAGCAAACAGTCTTTCTGAAAATGATACAGATCAATGGTCTAGCTAAACGATCGAAACCGAGAGACAATTTAAATGCGAACAAATGACAAAGACTCGACCGTTTTCTTACACCGGTCGCTATTTAGAATTCAAGGAGTATCTCAGTATCTCAGTTGAAAGGAAAGCAAAGCGTCGCTTTAGATTCTAATCATGAAGGCCAACACCTGACACTTCCTCTTCCATCAACGTCCTTGTCCCTTGAAACGAAAATAAAAAAGGGATGCTACAGAATCCATTTCTCGGGGGTCCCAATATTTGCCATGTAACTCAATTCTTGTCTAGGTAACAGCAACTCCAAATTGGAAGCAGGCCTTGCATTACTCGTAGTTAAAGTCTTTGTCAACCAATATATGAGAAGAACTTCTGCCAAACAGGGCTTAGTTTAAATCGCTCTCACTTAAGGCTTATTTTAGATCTCTGTCCCACAATGCTTTGTTGAGACTTCTGTCACACAAAGCTTAGTTGAAATATCTCTCACCTAAGGCTTATTTTAGATCTCTGTCCCACAAAGCTTTGTTGAGACTTCTGTCACACAAAGCTTAGTTTAAATATCTCTCACACAAGGAGAAATATTTAATCTCTAGTTTAAATTTCTATCATGCAAGGCTTAGTCGAAACTACTGTCACGCAAGGCTCAGTTTAAATCTGTTACGCAAGACTTAGTTGAGACCTCTCTCAAGCGACCTCGCTCACGCAAGGCTTAGTTTAAATCTCTTTCACGCAAGGGTTAGTTAAGACGCAAAGCATAGTTTAGGCTTCCGTCAAACAAGGCTTAGTTAACACAGGTCTGCATTTGACGCTGTTGTAAACAAAAAACTCAAACAGAATATCAGCGCACGGGGTAGGAAGATATCTCTCTTTGTCTAGACTGCTGGCCCTCGATCAGACCAAACATCACTGTTGTCGACAGAAAATGGTATCAATGCGTATAAATATAGGTCACGAATTTCAGCTACGAATATAGTCGTTATTCAGTCTGCATAGGTGAAGTGAGAACGGGTACATACAATATGTAAGAAAATGCTAAAAAATGTCGACGGAAAGTTCCCTTTTCAAAATCATGTTTATCTGATTACTTAAAAATTTGTAAATAAATGTGCCCAATTCACAGCATGCCTTGCATATTGAGCCATGTTAAAATGGCAAATGAGATGTTTTACTCATCTAAAAGTGTAACTCTAATAGGGGACACTTCAATGTTAGTGTGCAGCATTTCGAAAGAAACTCATGATCTTTTAGCAAACAAATTTCATGCATGTAAATATTGTTGAGGAAAAGAAAGGGAAGCACTTTTTCTCATTAGTATTCTCCTCGTGATGTAATAGCTGCAAAATTTAAAATTCTTTTCCATTTTGTTTTAATTTCATCCAACCAAAGAGGAATGATGCCATGTTACGTCTTTAAATTTCCTCAAGAAAGGCAAAATCTTTTTCAACAGAAGCACTGCTAAGTTAAACGTAATTTTGGAATTGTAGAGAATTTGTCTAATTATATTAAACATACGGCAGCGTTATGCGCTCAAAACCTTAAACACTCTCATAGACGTTTGTAAATTCACAGAAATCACTTGGCAAATGATAAAAACAAATTCATGAGTACACATTTAAGAATTTGGTGAGCACTGTGTTTGTTTGAAACATTCATTTGAATTTCGTATTTTATTTTTACGGTTTACTTGTGAATAGCTTGTCTGTCTAATATATTACGTTAATGAAAATAAACCTTTTTATTTGTTTGGCCACGCATATATAATGCATAATTATTCGGTCGGTGGTTCAGTCTCCAAAACGACGATGCAACTATAATACATTGAGGAGAAATTTTCTGCTTGAGGGTTCGAGATTACCTAAATGAGCCAAAATTTTCTTCACAAGATCTTCCTTGGGTCTCTTGATCCTTTCGATCCGACTTTTGCTCGCCCAAGTTTCTTTAATAATGGCTTCATTAACCCATAAAGACTACATGTTTTCGAAATTATGAATACATTTATCGCATAAATGTGTTTTTTACTG
The DNA here is from genome assembly GCA_006783055.1 of Trinorchestia longiramus. NCBI lineage: Eukaryota > Metazoa > Arthropoda > Malacostraca > Amphipoda > Talitridae > Trinorchestia > Trinorchestia longiramus. Next base: position 533,271 of record VCRD01000061.1, read on the forward strand.
CTGAGACAAACACATCCCATTAGGATGAAAAAGGTTAACGCGTGCTGCTCTAACGCTCTAATGAAATCATGATTCTCATCTTAAATTCAGGAGATAAGAGATGAGTTTTTTCTACATGTTGGGTACTCCTCTCATTTGGTAGTCACTCATATCAAATAAAGTATTTATAACATTACAAGTTACTGTTAACATGATGCATATATGTAAAATCAGATAGCCTGGAGAGCATAATTCGCTAAAAAATAATTCGAACACTTTTACAAAAATCAATGATACTCTGAAGCCCCAACCATGCATTGCTTCACAATAATTTACATGTTTACTTGTTAACTTCGTACTCTTAAACGTGGAATCTATTTGTATTCATAATATCACGCGAACACCCATATATATTCATGGAAAAAATTCTACGAGACAGATTAATTGATTTTCAAGTCCAACCTTTTTCCTCTGTGAAAAACACAACACTCGGAAACCGTTCCACTGCCAGTAATACTAAATGCTTTAGATTTGCCTGGCAAGAGAAATGGTTTCTAGGATTCACGTTCGAGCTCCTACCCCTCAGGCACATTAGATAAAGAGAACTGAACTTGTCGAGAGTTCCATGTTGAGGAGGAAATTTGGACTACCAGAAGGCATAGGTTCAGGCTTTTGCGACGTGAAAACAAACGCTAAATTCGAGAGTTTCCCTGTGTATTTTCTATCGAGACCTGTTTATCTGTTTAGAGAATTGTGCCCTTGAAATGAAAGAACATGAAATGTGACGCATAGGTTAATGGAATTCTCTTTTTTGCTATGTGAACTTGAAAAGAAAGTGATTGAAAAGTGTTTATTATGGCGTTTGCTATTTAATATCTGTCTAAATAACATTAATGCTGAGGTTTTAAACCTCACTACATTTCCGAACAAAAATCTCCGAGAAACTGAAAATAATTATTGGAGCTAGAGCATCATTGCAATTACCTTAATCACAGTCAGGTATAAACACAAGAGAAATAGGCAAACAATAGTTTACTGCTGAAATGCCAAGCATTGTGGAAATTATTAGAATAGAATAAGAGTAGAATAGAATAGAGTAAAATAGAATAGAATAGAATAAGGCAATAAGAACGAGCCGTTTGGCCCATTCTTAGGTCGATACCCAAGTCCCATGGCGTCTAAAGTAAACCCATCAATCACGAACGTACACCTTAAGCACATGAGTTAATTCAGTCATGTACACGCATTTGGTTCTCGTTTAGCCTATGAATATATACGAACATTTACAATTCGCTACAATTTTGTCTCTAGGAAATACTTTGTGACCAAAGTCCGTTATAACAATGTTCAATACTAAAATGTGAAGGAGAACTAAGAAAAAACAGTCTTTTATCGTCAATTTGAGAAATAAAAGAAAAACTTTAAATGATTCTGTCACTATTTTGTTAAGAATAACGCATCTGCACGATTACCTTTGAATTCATAAACACAATATTGCTTCATTCTCCCGTTTTAAAGTCACACGACCTATTCTCTGGCTGATGCATTTAGCTGTGCATGAAATAGAAAAGAGTAGCAGAAGTAATCTATTAATGAATATTTTTCCTGCTTCTCCTTTATATTTACACGTTCGAAAACATCGTTCGATAAAGCTCCAGTCTGGAGAGTTTCAACTAAATGTCATCACAATTGGGCTGCAATTTTGAGGAGAATTTATTTGCAATGTAATAGGTTTTTCTCTCTTTTCCTAAAATATTCTCACGTTAATGACCAGGTCAAAATCGAACAAACTTCGAACATCTTTTTCCCTATCATTAAATGACCGCTTTTCCCCTCAAATTTCGTCTCATTTTTGACAGGTTTAGCCTTTAACCAACTGGCAATACCTCTTTGCTTAACAATAAATGGCTTCTTTTCCCTTAAACTTTGCCCCATTTATTACAGGTTTAGCCTGTAACCAACTCTCTATACCTTTTTCTTGGCATTAAAGGCCTCTTTTCTCCATACATTTGCATATTGTTGACAGTTTTAGCCTGTAACCGATTTCCTATACCTTTTCGTTAACATTAAAGGTCTCTTTCCTTCTTAAATTTTGCCTCATTTTTGACAGGTTTAGCCCGTAACAAACTTCCAGGCAGCGATTAAAAGTTTCTTCATCAGCGCTCTCCAGAAGCTCGTTGTACACATGAAGGTACCACAGCTTTTCAATCAACGTAGTGAATTGTTTCATGATCCAATTAATCTTGAAGACATGATAAAGGCTTCATAATTAATTGTAAATGAAGTAAATAAGTTGTTGATTTATAAAGTGAGGGTCCATGGGATGTGTTGCAGATTTCCTTTCATATTCATATCTTTCTTTCTGTTTGATAATCTTTCTGAAGGCATTTCAACTTGATCAAACATTCGTCTTGAAATATAGAACTCTGACTCCAATCTTGGTAAGATCTAAAGAAGTCTCCTCGAGGGCTCTCAAAAAACATCATAAAAGTGTTTGCAACAGACCTGCAGAATTTCAAGTAAAAAGTAAAATACAGGGTGTCTCAAAAAAGTGTACTCACCCTTTAATCGTTGCTAACATGCGTTATCCCTTGGTGTGCGTTATCAGCGTTGTCTGGACAATAATGGTCATCAATTCGAACATTTGCAAACATGATTATTTAATCACATTTGTCTTCTGTATTCGAAGCTATTCTATTGCACTGTATGTTCATAAATAAAGGATCTCTCGTCATTCGAAGTGTGAGTACATTTTTTTGAGACACCCTGTAGATGATTTGCTTTCAGTCGAAGAGAAAGCCTCGTACAACTTGAGATAAGATTAGGTTTTTATGTGTGAGTCTTTTTTGAAGTTTAACTCGCAGTATTTGGAAAAATTATATTCACCCTCGATCTTTCTCGTACGAATACACAGTCATGACCTGTTCTGTCCGCGAGCTTTGTGGTGTATTATAAGCTCTTTAGACAAATATATCATGATTAAGGTGTGCTATAGTCAAATAGATACAATACGTCTGATGTATAAAATGCTCGTACCTCAGGCGTTCATGCATACGTCTCGTAAAGCATGAGTGAGAGACTACTTATGGCTTGCTAACAACCAATTTGAGGAATTTTACTGTAAAACATAAGCATATATGTTATTGGTAATTACTTGCAGAATAACGAAAGAAGACGGATATATAAGAATAATGGGATATTATTACTTCGATGCATAATCATCAAAAATTAGTGCGCACGTTTATTTAGACACATTATATCACATAAGTCACAGCTAAAGATAAAATCTAAAAATTCTTTTGCATAGCATTTGTCTATTTTCACGCGTATTTTCTTAGCCAGTTGCTAAACATATGGATTAATAATTCATTAAACTAATTCTGAGAACGAATTTTTCCAATTCGTAACGTATACGCCGTGCATGTTAATTTATATCTATTCATGCAAATCGCTCCTAACGTAACTAGCAGGAACTAATGAAGCACTTCATGCGTCCTGATAAATTCAATTAGGGGATCCGTAATAGAATTTGTATCCTCTAATTTTCCATCTTTAATGTAAATGTAAAATTTGTACTGCAATATCGTAATATTTATGACGTCATAGCGTGGTATTGATGACGTCATGACGAAATACGCATGTTATCATGGAACAGAAAATAACAATATCCTGAGTAAATTTCTAACTATTTCAACGTGATAGCATTTTTTTTGTAACATGCATCGAACCAATGTTATTTTAAAGCCTTTGCTCACAAATTCATATATACAAATTTTTTCTCTTTGACACGTGTTTCGGTCGATCGTTTTTGGGACTCACGTGTTCAGAAATCGTATTTTTCTATACTGTATTTAAAGAGATTAATGAAATGCGCAATATGAGTAGCCTAAAAAACTTGATCAAAACCAAGTCTGGGATCACAAAGCTCAGTTTTTTATCATCAGCCCAGCCATCAGGATTGATTAATATTGGGAGTAGAATGTTTATTTTGCGTTAGACATTTTTAAACTTGAGCACCTCGCTCTTTCTAATTAATTAGTGCGAGAATAAACAAGTAAAAGCATTTTTTATTCAGAGCCTTCGCTTGCTTTTGCTAAGATAAACTTGCGTGTTATTCTCTACCGTGTACACTTCATGTAATAACTGTAATCAGAAGATGCATTTGCTCTTCAGTTAACTTGAAGCTCCAGAAGCAAGCTTCACTTAGGAAATCATGCTGCAAAGAAAGCCTACTTTTGGACAGCGAACAACAAACAAAAATGGCACCACGAGAAAAATAATCTACGCTTCGTTACAAAATTAAATTCTCATCAACCCTGACGCATAGAAAAAGAGTTCGAAAACAAAAATGTTTCAGCCACTCGTCGTCTAGCTTACATATTTTCTCATGCAGTACAGTAATTGACCATATGTTGACCTACCTGTTAAAGTCAACTGAGATGACATACAAGTAACTAAAATGAGATACTTTGTGGACTTCGTCATCTGATAGACATTCTATTTGGCAGTGAGGCAAGAGATACTTTGTTCCGAGGCAGACGTTTTGTGACATTTATTACCAAGTTCCTTTAAAAATTCATTTCGATTTTATAGACTAATGTTGAAAACGATAAATGTTATACCGAGAATTTAATAACTAATATCAAAATTATATATGTCCCGGTACTTTTTCATTAACATGTAGCTTTCACTTTGTATATAAAACAATCATACAATATAAATCCATCGGAAAATTGAATCATAAACACAAAAAACAATTTTTGTAGTTGATTTATGGGCGTTCTGCTGGTGTTTGCAACTCATTTAATTGTGTGTGTATATTTTGAAGTTTTTTTTAATTAAAAGTTGTTGCCTTCAATAATACATCAAACGGCTCCTACAATTTATTATATCATTTGGTGATTACCTATTCGTGAGAAGAACGATCAGGGGAAATTTTTTATCATTTATAATTGTTTTGAAAGATACAGATTACAATAGAGTGTGAGCTCATGTTTTCAAATAATTTGTTTTTAGTAAATGAACATATATCAATTCTTTTAAACAGTAAAACTTTTCTATCATGGGTAAAGAAAATGTATCAAAATATCATTATATACTAGATCCAATATTATTCCTAGGGATCCTAATGCACTGATAAATTTAATAATGTTATTTCATATTTTTATCTATATCAGTATAATGTAAATAATCAGTAAATAACCAATGAAGACAAATTTTGAATCATTTTTTTTAAATTGCTGACTAAGGAATTGATAATTTAGTATACTGTAGATCTAAACTTCTTCAGTTGATCAAACTTACGTGTTCAGTGACTTATTTTTATGAGCAGCCCTTTCTATAAATAATCTCATGCATGAATGGATTGCTATTTTCTCTACAGTTTATACTATAGTTAATGAAAATGCCCACAACATTTAACAATCCTCATATGACACATATAATGTTTTTTAGTTATTAATGCTAGCATCCTGTGACAAGTTTCCAGAATTGCTAAAATAAAACAAGTTCAAAAAGTTCATGACCTTTTAAGAAGTTAAAACAACATGCTTACAGTTTCAGGAAACTGTACACAGTCTAATCACATTCTGCACTTATTTTAATTTCCCTGCGTTGGACGCAATTTTCAGATAAACTCCAATGTAATATTATTCTGTCAACGAAGATAAAACTTATTCGTATTTCATTAGCGAGGTTTATATTATTAGGGAGCTCTTAAGAGACAGCAGAAAAACATTCATGGCATAATCTTACTAGAACGTGTTTACTGAGGACAAATTTATTATGACCTGCAGACAGATATAGTGAGGATGGTTTTATTGAGATGTGCTTACGCGTTTACTGTGAATGGTTTTACTGAGAATTAGGAACAGGTTCACTGATAACGGTTTTATGTACCAAGGACTGGCAACGTGTTTACTAAGCACGCTGTAACTAAGGACTGCAGTGGACGGTTTTATTAAGGACTGGCAACGTGTTTACTGAGTACCCTGTAACTAAAGACAACAGTGGACGGTTTTATTAAGGACTGGCAACGTGTTTACTAAGCAACCTGTAACTAAAGACAACAGTGGACGGTTTTATTAAGGACTGACAACGTCTTTACTAAGCACGCTGTAACTAAGGACTACAGTTGACAGCCTTACTAAGGACTGGCAACGTGTTTACTGAGCAACCTGTAACTAAAGACAACAGTGGACGGTTTTATTAAGGACTGACAATGTATTTACTAAGGACGGTTTTATTAGCAACTAGGAACGGGCTTTCTTATGACGATTATACTAATAACTGGTTACGGGGTTACTGTAGACAGGCTTACGACAATAAATCGTTTGAATTGCTTTTCGTTATTACATCGTACAGAAAAACTCTGCCACGAATAATTCCAAATTGCAAAAGTTCTAACTGTCCTATTTGGGTCTGCAGTTGAAAATTTGCAAACTTTCTTTCAAATGAATTTTAAATCGTTAGTATGTATTTGACTGAACCCAGACAAGTTCAGTGTTGACAACTCCTAAAAGCTTCAGACGAAAAGAAATAATGCTTTCAATTTTTATTTAATTTTAACAAAAATATTTTAAATTGGTTACATTGGATAGACATGTTGAGTTAGACGAAAAATTTACCATTAATAGTAAACAGGATTTTTTTGCAAAATTTTTGGAGTTTCCTATCACATACGGAATAGGAAAAAATATTCATTTTTTGTGCACGATTGTTGTTCTTCTCGACATCTGGCATTACATCAGTGTAATGTTACAGAATGAATTTTTTTCTTGATTACTACATCACTACAATAAAAGTGATAAGGCATAACACGAACTCAAGCTAAAGGTACTGGGAAAACAGAATTCGCGTATATCATATTTTATTGGCTTTTGTAAGGAAGAAATACACCTGGCATGAATGTGCGTAAGAGTAGCACCAGTAAAGTAACAACCGATAAAACGTTATTGTATTTAAATGGTTTATGAATTTTCCACAACACGTATAGAAACTTGCGTGTATTCGTTCGGTTACATCGTGTGTAGAAACATTGTCATAGTAAGAAGAAACCCATGATGAGTAGGGCAGTGTGGTGTGTACATCAAGCAATCTTTAACCCAATATTGAGCAAACATCAAGCCAATATCAAGCCATCATCAATCCAAACATCAAGCCAACCTCAAATTAATATCAAACCAACATCAAACCATCGAAACAACATCAAGCCATCATAAAACCATCAAACAAACATCAAGCTAACATCAAACATCAACCATGTTTCCATGCAGTTTCTTGTTTACAACTGCAACTCGGTGCTGTTTCATGTATGTAACTTGTTTCCTAAGACTTCTGACCGTGTTGTCCCCCTCACAACCTCACTTGTAGGTCATACAATTTGCTTGTCCCCATCCCTGCAAATAAATCCACTGTCACTATTTATTTACATTTAACCTTTCAATAAATTTTCAAGGTTACTATGCGCCCGTAACCTTTATATTGGTCGCAAAGTCAAGTCAGAAAATCAATAATTATACAAGTTGCATTTTATTTCTGTTACTTTACTTTTTTATTAATTTTTTCCAATAGTTTGAATGTTTTTTCTTCAAACTTACGAGTTATTTCCTTCAACTCCTTCATTTTCTGCAGTTGTTAGTCGTCCAGCAACACTCACACTTGCTGCACTTGACAAGTTATCATACTTGCTGTTGATCACTACACACCTGCCACCCCGACCATTTTGCCCACGTCGGTTACAATTTCCCTTGGATGGATCTTACTGCAAGATATTCGTGACACGCAGGTAATTGGCTGCTGTCCGTAGCATGTTTACGCATGTCACTGACAATCAATCTTTTAGAAATAGTCAGTGGCTAAGGAATATCTTTTCAGATATCGAAATTCACTGGCAGAGACATAGCAAGGCTGCATCTCAAACAAAGTTTGTTTGAATGTTTATGTTCACAACGATATGAAAGGTAAATGCGGTCAGGGAATATATCATAGGTGTAATGCCCTAGGCAACCTCCCAGTAATTGTTAATGTCATTGTTGTGTCATAAATGTTGTCGTGTATTTATTATATTTATAGGAACTGTTACCAATTCACTGCTGAATTAGCGAAAGGTAATTAATTTTAGAAAGGATATTACAAAGGACCTGAAATGAAGTGTTTCTCTAAGGCTAACAGATATTGTAGATACAGCAATTATATTGCAGTCACATTGCAGTATTGAAAACCAGTGTGATTGATTTAAATGTCATGTAATGTAACACTGAAAAATCTTCTGTATTAAACACTTTTTATGCATACTTTGAATAGTAGTATATGTGCGCTTGGGGTCAAGCACTATGAGAAAAAAAGAAAAAATACGTCCTTCTGAAATTTGAGATCCTAAAAATGTAAGTATTTATGATGCTTACCTTTTAAATAGAATTTTTTACAACATCACATTTTTAGATTTTTTTGTATGTATTTTGAGCATTGTATTGTGGATTCTAAAAATGCCGGAAAACTATAAAATACGTGATTTTTTCGCTATTAGCCTTTTTCTCCTTCAATTTGGAAACTCTTTCATAAAAGCTGCGTCGACTAGCAAATGAAGAAGAGAAATTCTTAAAAAAACAGAATTTTTTGCACTCAGCCTGCTAGTTTATTAGAAACTAGTGTGTATTCCCGTTAAAAATAACGGGATTTAATATCATGCATTTGAAGAACGAACTTAACCCTGGAACGAGAAGGTGGCTTGAGAGGCCCAGTGTCAAAATTAAGAAGCCTGTAAATTGTTATTCTATAATTTTTAAAGAATGAAACTCTATGACTTTAATAAAAAGCATCATTTAATGAAATAATTGAACTAATAAAATAATTGAAAACTGACTGGGCCTCATAGCCCCACCTAGTCTCTCATGCTACTTATTGTTATCCGTTGTTTCAGGGTTAAAGCAACAGATTCTCAGACCTGATCAGAAAACCTACGGATTTAACTACCAGCATGTAAGAGAGTCCCCCCCCATTGGTAATAACGTAGGAGAGACTACACACAAAATATATAAATTTATTTATTTAAAGATACACCTGGCGTTTTATTATATAAATAATTGTATTGATTCAATAAACATTCAGTTTTATGCTTCTAAAGCTCGGCATACGATTTTACATCTGTCGCTGGAATATTCCCCCCTAAATTAAAATTGATTTAGCATTCTACATCCACTGATTACATTCAACAATTTTTGTTCAAGTTCATATGAAAACTAGGTAAAAGACTATAATTGCGTTCTCGGTTAGTGATGGAGTTCATGGAGTTTAAATAAATTGATCAATGAGGAACTGAATTCCAATTTGACGGCACTCAATTTAAATGGCTCACTCATACAAACTCTAAATGCAAGAGGGTGGTCACTACTGGCATTTTTTGTCACTAACTAGAAATGCTTCTGTTATTCTATGATTGGCATATTGAACAGCTTTGGAAATTCAATTCTGATCCTACCCAAAATGCAAAAATGAAAATCAATCCATTTCGCTCGATGCATTCGTATCTGTACGTATATTCCGACGACTAATAACCAGCAAGGCATTATTGGAAGTACTTTGAGTATCTATGTAGGATACAAGCTCACTGAGGTAAATATTTATATGACTGTTTAGATTCAGTGCACAATTATTATTGGTAGGGTTGTGATTATACAAGCTCATTGAGGTAAATACATATGCGACTGATCAGTTTCTGTGAACATTAATTATTGACAGGACTATGATTATCCAGTATACAAGCTCATTGAGTTAAATACACGAGTCTAAAAATTTGAACAGAAATTTGAGCTTGAACAGAATATTAAGCACCCTTTTAGAAAAAAGGCTGCTTAAGATTCTGTTGAAGCTCAAATTTTACTTTGATCTTTTATTCTGTAAAAGTTCCAGGAACTTTCATTATCTCATATGTAGACGAGTCGCCCTTCCAGAGTTCCAAGGAATTTTAAAATCTCATCTAAATTCAATTAAAATTTAACGAAATATCGTACTCGCATAAAACGAATGAACTGCTAATTGGTAAATTTTCAGAGAATATCACGTATATCATATGAATAAATTAGAATAAAATAGAAATCTGCGAGCCAATAAGCTGCAGATTAATTTAGAATAGAAATATTTGAACACATACATATATGTACATAATACAAAAGACAGTCACCAGGAATTTTGAATTCCTCTATGTCACGATACAGAAGTTCGAAATAAAATTTCATGATTACTTCAGATAATTGAACGTGCGATCAATCATAATTTCTAGGAGTCCCAAAAGAGTCTTAATTGGATGTGATTTTCATGTTATTTAAACCCCTACTTAAGGGGTTTACGTACAAGCTTCTTTTGTCTTGAACTAACCAAGAAAAAATCACTCTACGTTCAGAAGAAAAAACTCATCACTGTCATCACTTGCCACCGTCTCGAAAATGATCTAAAAAAACATCATTTGTTCATCAGTTATTTACTCAGCAATATCATTGGCATACTGGTTATTTACTCAGCATTAACATTGGTATAATGGTTATTTACTCAGCAATATCAATAGCATACTTTTTATGTATTCAGTAACCTGATTTGTACACTGGTTATTAACTCAGCAATATCGTTTATGCACTGGTTATTTATGTAGCAAAATCATTTGTCTACTGGTTATGTATGCAGCAAAATAATTTATACACTGGTTATTTACTCAGCAATAAGACATCTACACTGGTTATTTACTTAGCAATGTCATATGTATACTGGTTAAGTATGGAGAGATATGATTTGTACACTGGTTATTCACCCAGCAATATCATTTGTACACTGGTTATTTATACAGCAATATCATTTGTGCACTGGTTATTTATTCAGCAATATCATTTATATACTGGTTATTAATGCAGCAATATAATTTTCTCACTGTTTATTTATGTAGCAATGTCATCTTCTCTTTAGTTATTTACGCAGCAATGTCATTGGTACATTAGTTATTTACCTAGCAATATCATTCACCCTCTGGTTGTTTATGCAACGTTTCACCGTCACGCATTTGTATGACTTGCCCTGTCTCAAGTAAAATATCTCTTTGCATATCGTGTGTTAAAAGAAGTAGCTCTGGACCTATTTTACTCCTACAATCCTCAATCGAGGGCAGATATATGTTGTAGGGTAATTTGTAATCAAAATTTTACTCATCTCTATTTCTTATGAAAATTAGCTACAAATATTTTTGACGTATTAGTACACCACACTTCTGTACTTTTTAACGGATAGATGTCTTATATTCATGTCAATTAAGCAGTCTTTCTATATACATGATAATCTTCTCGAAAACTGATGAAAATTGGCACATTATGATTTAAAAAATTATTTTGTAGGGGATAATCAGGCAGGTAAAACATGAAAAAGGAAATTTTTCTTACCATTAGTGAACGAGAACAAGATTTAATACGTAAAAGTAAATACTGTATTTAATTATTGTTGGGAAATAACAATAAATGAACACTTTTAAAATTAACCGTTTTTGCAGCTCTAAAAGAGTAATTACTCGTCAAGAACCTACAAAGAAAACCTATGTGAACAGTACAGAGGCAATCAAAATGAACCATACGAAGAAAATTGAAATCACGTTATGATAAAAATTGAAAAGCATGGTATGATGAAAATTGAAAAGCATGGTATGATGAAAATTGAAAAGCATGTTATGATGAGAATTGAAAAGCATGGTATGATGAAAATTGAAAAGCACAGTATGAAGAAATTCGACGTGAATAGCAAGATTAAAATTCAAGTCGATTGAGCCAAAAAAGCCGAAATGAATGGCACATTAAAAATCGAAGTAACTGAACAATGGATCACCGACGCCACCCTACACCATCACCACCCATGAAATTACTTGGAAACCAATAAATTTTAAAATTTGCTGCGCGCCCGTAACCTTTATATCTGTCGTAAAGTCAAGTCAGGAGGAATGACCTATCAAGTTAGGAGGTTTTACGACGTAATTATCAAGGGTAAATGCACACAAACAAAGGGGGCCATTCGCGCTGTTTTTCACTTTTCTTTGCTGTCAGGAAAAGTGTCAACGTTCTTGCTGCTTCGAAGATTTTCTTACCTGCAATCTTCCCCTGAACTTCATAGTTGAGTTTGTAACTCTTTCTGTGCATTTTAATGTAGGTATTCTGCCAGAATTGTCTTCAGGTAAGAATTTTGTGCACTTCATCGGGAGGCTTCAAGATATGCGCATTTAAATCAGTCCTTCTCGTAAACAAGGTTTCTGATCTCCCAGAATGCATATCATGCCGATCAAAATACCTTAATAATGCGGAAAAATTCAATTGTGTGAAAAAGTTTTCATCATCTATGCTTGCTATTCCGATCAAAATTCCTTTCTCTCTGTGGTGTGAAAGTTTTCAGTTGTGTATTAAAAAAGCTTTTTGGCTTTTAAACTGGAAATTTCATGAAATTTTCAATTTTGTACATGAATAACACCAGCATAGTTTAGTAAATATTGAAGGACCACCAGAAAATACATTTATAGTCTCGTTATCACTTCGTATTTATTCGTAAAAGGGCACCAAAGCAACAACATTATTCAGAATCAAGGGACAAATTTTCAATTTTATGAATAAATTCAAGAATATGAGATTAGCAGTTGTCACCCTTAAACTAATTCATAAAAACTATTAGTCCACCGAGTAAATAACAAATTGCTAACATAACTGTTGTATTATGACATTTTCATATCGTCTGCTGTGCAATTTTTATCAAATTTTAATGGCTTAAATTATAACATCAGATGGAACTTAAACTGATCGATCTTCAGGAGTCATATAGAAAGGCTACTAACCAACACATCCCCGCAGTTACATGTCAGAATATCATTAAGCTTCAATGTACGAATTTAATTCAAATTCTTCTCGATTGTACCATAATCGACAGCAATCACTGATTTGTAATCGACAGAAATCACTGAAACTTTGACAGCAAAATTAGACAGGGTAGAGGACGCGCGTTGACAGAAACCGACGATTTTAGTGCTCGAATTTTCTTCGATTATCGATAATTATAATGATCTGTTTAATTGACAGATTCAATTTGCTATCGTTTTGGCTCAATTTTCATTGAGATTTATCATCAATGGGGTTTGAGCTCCTTCATCGAGGTTGTTTAACGAATAGCCCAGACATTTTAGTGCTGGGAAATTGTTAGTATGAAGATCTAATCACCATTACCATAAGTCAAGTTCATCATTATTTATAGTGTCGCCACATTATATTGTCACCACATTACATTGTCACCACATTACATTATCTCCACATTACATTATCACCACATTACATTATCACCACATTACATTATCACCACATTACATTATCACCACATTATATTGTCATGGCACTATATTGTCACCGTCTTTTCACTTTACTAACGCAACCCAAAACTCAAGAAATCGTAAATGATTCTTGTGCTTTGAAATGTTTACGCCTTTTATTTTCTGAATTTACATTGCATTTATTTTGAATTCTTCTAAATCTGACACACGACTAAAAGGAAGTTTTTATCCACATATTTTTTTAAATAATTTATAGTAATTTTAAAATAGAGTTGTTATGCTTCGCTGGATAAATATTTCTATTACTTAAAAAGACATATGCATTAATGATACTGATGTTAAAATAACTTCATGTTACTCTACTTTCACTCCTGATTATTTTCAGCTATTTTAAAAGTAGCTTTATTCGTACAGGGGAGAACTTTTAACCAACTGTTTATCTAATATCGAAAATATGTAATGCAGGCCTGAATTTAAGAATTTTATTTGAATCATTACTTGGACTGTTTACATCAGTTTGATGAATTACTCACGATTTTTTTCAATTATGATCTAACTTCCCATTTTACTTTAAAACCTAAATTTTCAGTCGACTGAAATTATTGATTGTTCATTGCAATAGAAGTTGCATCATGGACGTTGTACTGGATGAGTCTAAAAATCTTCCAAACAAAATAACCAATTTGTGCAAGTATTTGTGAGAGACAATACTTTTCAAAAGGTCAAAAAGTTTTAGTACTGCTTGTAATATTCAATGCTTTTAATACTACGCCAACAAAACTGTACAATGATCTGTAGAGTCAATACTTTTAATAGCATGTTAAAAAAATGTTAAACTAGCTGACACCAAAATATTTCAGTATTAGAACCTTAAAAAAGTATCTGATAGAATTATTATTAGTTGTATAGTATGATTACATGATGTCATTATGTTATCACAAATGCTGAATGAAGTGCTTTTTTTTACTTGTAAATCAAGGATTTTCACACTGATCGTGTTTTTTAAAATAAAAATTGTGGCTTATAGGCTATGGTCTAACATGTAGAGCTTGCAAATATGTGCGAGCGCGTTCGTATGACACTTCATCAGTATTTCGATATTCAAAATTGATTTATATTAAATCAAAGAATACCTGTTTCAGAAACTAATTCTTCAAGTTACGAAGTGAACTTACTGCTGATTGATTAAAGCAGAAGTTCAAGTAGAGTAAGAGCCTCTGATTCATTGACTTATAGAGACGCAATTAAAAGTTGTTGTCGAAAGTTCGAGTCGAAAATTACTTGAGAAATCCCTCTTTTTATTATGAATGAATTGTTCCGCTAATCACTTCAACTCATCTCATTAACTGGGCAGCCGTCAAGAGTTTTGGATCACTCTTCAGGTGAGAACGATTAACTGAAGTGATTGAAGTCCATATGGGCAATAAAGACTTCTATTCAGTTTATAGAAGAGAAAATTGATCCGTACAGCAAGTGGGATTAAACCATTCCTCGTTATGAAATGCCTTATATTGAGGACGTACACCACATCCCAAACTAATATGGAGCACAAAGAAGTGATTACATCGTGCGTCTGTTTGACAAAATCAGGCTCAGGCATAATGTTCTCAGCGTGAATCTGTGAAGGTTTCTGAGAATTGTTTCGGCAATAAAATTTCAGAACAGCGTCATGTTGGAGTCGTTGATCCCTGAAATAGCTTTCAAAATGACTTCTTTGTTGCGTATTCGTTTAGAATTTTTCACTCAATCGAAATTTTTTAGTTTAACGTTTTTTACAATTGTGGTCTGGTGTACTGAACTTGTCTTCCTCGCAAATGCTGAATAGTTTGACGTTACGTTATGAATGTCATATTAGTATGGTATGTTCAGCTTGACTTCCTTTTTTAACCACCTATTACTGCCTATTTAGCTACCTATTGCTACCTATTTTAGTTTTGCGTTAAGCATACTACGGTTAAATCTCCGGCTTTGTCACATGAATACATGTTCGCACAATATTACAATGGTTTATCCTACTTTTCCATTTCTATGTTTTTCCTACTATTGCCCAGAACACTAGGACAAATTACTCAAAGTGCTGTGACGTGAAGTCACATGTTACTGACTTCATGTCAATAGCATTCTTTTCACCGTCATTTCCAAGCGACATTTTTTTCACTGAAAGAAGCCTGCAATAAACAATGGAATGGATATACCTGAACGCCCTAATTCTGCATCTTCTTTCACAGGTCTTTCTTAGTGGAACTTTTGTGTGGATTACAATAGACTCAAAACAATGGAAAATGGTTCTTTATCACCATGAAGTCGATGTCTTCAAAATTAGCAAGTACAGGTCGCAGATACAAGGATTTTGATGATGGAAGATAGCAATCAGCAGCAGTCTTTGATTTCTGAGTATGGTCCGTCTCATCTAGCTTTGCAGAATACTTCTTGTATTATGTAGAATTTAGAATCATAGGTTTTCCAGGAAGTCAGATTTTTTAATTATTGTGGTTATTCAATGAATCTTATACTCTTCAAAAGAGATACTTGATCTTTTTTGGTAAATTTTAATTTTTCATTGCATTTTATTTGGAATCATGTAGTCGGGAAATGAGAAAGCTAGTTAAGACAAAGTCTAGCAGCCCCTGGAATGAAATCATTGAAGAAAAGTAAATATCTGTAAGTGCATCAATAAAATCGTTCGACTATTTGGTTTTCTCTTAAAAGTTGAATAAACTTTTCATGGAAGTTAGCCTTCAGAGGCAACTTGGTTTTTCAGTCCAAATCTTGAACATCAAAACTCTAATACTCGTCATTGCCTTTTTGATGATATTAACTATTATATATATATATATATATATATATATATATATATATATATATATATATATACTGTGACTCAGAAAGATGTATGTTTTAACACTATATTTGATACATGTTCACACTATATTTAATAATAAGTTAACTCAAACTTTGTGTGCTTCTTCCACAACAACTTCGAACAAGTCTTAACACACATCATAAAACGTTCTCTGTTTATCAGGTCTTTTACAGCAACTTCAGACAAGAATTTGTTTGAATAAACTTTTCTCCTAAATATTTTTTATTGACCTTTTAGTCGTTAGATACATTACTATCTCCTGAAATTTATGAAGTTAAAAAATGTTTAGAAAACTATTCCATCCAACAGGAGATTTCTACTAGTGCTCCTGAGTGCTTGCTCGAAGATGGAAGCTAATGGATTGCAATCGCTGGTTGAAGAGGTTATTAAAATTTTAAGACGATGGTTTCTAGTTTTTTCGATTTAAACCTCTTGGAACGACATAATAAAGCACTCAAAGTCATCATGAGACGATTATGAGAGGCGAATCAGCTTCCACATCAAGTGTATGTTATCTTAAACAAAGAGTTTTTAAATTTTGTGTAAATTTGTGAACAAATAGTTACAACTCCAGTTTAGAACGCGAAAATTTTATTCGTTGTTAATGAAACAACATTGTGATGCCCTCAAATTTCCAACAAACACGCAATATTTGTTCAGCATTTGCCAGAACCATTCAAATTTACCAGGACAAATGTTTATTATTATTTCTCGTTTGTAGTAGGAGCACATCGTTAAAAGCTAACATTCTTTTGGGTAATCCTGTAAAATAAAATCATGCAGTAAACCTATGGATTTGCGCTCTATAACAGCTGGTTATTTTACGAGGCTATTCTTTTCAAAAGACTCTTTCACTTCAAAAAACTTCCGTGACCTCAACTGAACGTCAGCTTGCATCTTTTTTATGGAGTTTACGTTCACTTTGAGCTGGAACAAAAAGCGAAAAGCTGGATATTCTCTTGAAATAAAGGACAGTAAAAAAGATCTAGCAATGGAAAGATTTTCCCGGGGAATTTACGAAAACCTTTTTCTGGGTTCCAATGATAAATGAAAAACAAAACTGAAAATACTTCAAATTGAAGAAGAAGGAAATGTAAAAATCACAGAGCAAATGAAGCAAATGCAAAGAATTTAAAATAAGAAGAAATATTTCAGAATATTTAAATACGACGAATATTACTAGACCAATTTATCAATGATTTTGTTATGGCTCATTGTATGAGTCTATACAAGTCTATAAAAGTCTATATTATATACTATCTATTACAAATATATATAAAAACTAGTACACATTTCATAACGAATTTAGGACACACTCAATGAAATGGGAAAACCTGAACGGATTCATGTTCATTTATACGTAGAGTAAAACAAAAATGAATTTTGGTGAATGACATTAAAACCTCTATTTTCTTCGAGTGTTCACTGTAATAAGTATTCTAAGACAAATATGATAACACATTTAACTGTGAAATAAACAAGGTACTTTAATTTTGTGGAACAAGAATACTTTAGCTTTTTTGAGCTACCGATTACACACATGTAACTGTTACTTACGTTATCTAAATCATATTTTCATTATTGATATTATTATACATTGAGCCAATGATACAGTCAACTTATGATGAGAAAAGAATAAGACTCGTGATCGTGTACCATCAAAAACACTGGAAATAGCATGCCTTCCTTGGGTAAATAACGAATTTATAGAATCCTTCATTCACATGAGGTCAATTTCAAACATCGAAAACAGTAAACTTTTTTGGGTGAAAAATTTTTGTTGAATAAAAGCACATAATAATTTGGGAGGGATTACTATTTGCTACATAGAGTGAAAACAATAAGTAGGGAAAAACTATTCCTATGAAAATTACGACTTAGACTGTTTTTCTGGATTTTATCTAAGCTAATTGTAATAAAGTGACGGATAAATCATTAATGCAATTGCGCTTAATCATTAATCATTATGTTTTGTTAAGTCGGGATGTTTGTATTTACATGGCGAACATCAACACCAATGTATTATTATTGCCATTATTTTTACTAATATATTCATCATCTATTGCTTTAGGTTACCTTCCATGCAGTAATTTCCAATACATTATCAGTCTAATTAATAACATTAACATGAATATTTTCATGGTAAAACGTTCTCTTGGATCAATCACATATGTAGTCTCCTACCTCATCCTTTACTAATGATAATGATTTAATGATTACACAATCATCATAAATCTATTTTGTTTAACTCACCGAGAAATTGGGTCATTTTCCGCGTCAGTGAACATTTAATTTCTTTGTCCTGACGGAAAAATAATTTCGTTTCCTATTCTCATGCACTGGAACAACCAATAAAGTGAACTCTTTTAAAATTAACGGAGCTCAAATCTATTTAAGGTGCTGAAGGAAATTCAGGTTACCAGATACGTATTTCTTCCTTGAGTTTCTCAAAGATAACTACACATTTTTTGTAATTACCCTTGATGTTCGACTTCAAAAGTTGTAGGAATGTTGGTCCTTAAAGAGTTATTTTATTTCGAAAATGATGCGTGAAAAACGCACATGCCTGTTGTTCCTAATGAGATAGAGCAGTAAAATAATAAATATGAACAATTACCAGATGTTGCGTTTCTGCACTCTCCCTTTTTTCATTCATAGGATTATAATTAGCGCAGCTAAAATTGAAGGATTATTTTAATTAATGGTTGACTTTATGTCACGAATATTAAGAAAAGATCGTCTCAGGTATCATTTCTTCCCCCAACAATATAAGAACATACGAATTATAATATTTTTTAATTCGTTTAGTGTCACAAGTGTCCTGAAATTTGCACCAACAATGAGTTAAATTACGTTAGGAATCTAGCTTTAAATCTTTCTCATCTTAGAACCTTTTCTTCGAAGACCCATAACGTAATTTAAATGTTTGCATAATTGATTACTGAGGAAGCATTACTTCAGCGCTGTTTAATTCAATACTATACTGGCATGCCGAGTTATAATTGAATACATGATGATTTCGTATTAGTATTACCATTACTTCAGTATGATATGATTAATAAACATATATGAATATCTTCAACCTGGGTGACTCACCCCCTTGCAACAAATCTCTAAAATAAGAAACTTATGATAACAATACTGGTAATCTACTAACTAAGAACGACCGTCGTGTGTTTATATATTTATTTATTTATATATTCCGTGTCACGCTCTTAAGAATAGATAGGAAAAAATTAGCACTACCGGTCTTGGTTTCAGTTCACTGGTAAATTAATACACTCATTTTCGCTGTACAAGTGCACTTTAATAAGTCACTTTCAAAAAAATTAAAGAGATTCAGAGCGTTATATACTCGAGTCAGTATCTTGGATACCGAGTTCGACGGAGTATTGCACATTACAATACGTTCTAGGAATGTTGTCATTAAAGAAATACTCAACTAAAACGTTTGTCTTTTGTAAATCTATTCTATACTATAATAAGAGCTGCGTTCGTCCGTCTGTCCGTGTGTCACACTCTTCTAATCGATAGCTTTGATAGCAACAAGGATAAAGCTTAAGAAATACAAGAAATCCTTCTATTGCATTATTTTCTGTGGCAATTCAATTCCCTTTCACCTGCATTATGGTATCCAGAATACACAATCGGTTTATTTTTACAAATAGAAATTTTTTTGACCTTTTTCTGTTGAAATTCATCATGATTCCTTGATATTTTTAATTGATAATGCAAAAAGAAATGTTTTAAATTAGTTTGACCAGTAATCTGGCTACCACTTAGTATAAGGCCAAAGATTCTGGAAATTGAGTTATTGTTTTCGGAATTTTGATTTTCTTGAAAAACTTCAAAGAGATAATAGAGGATATTTCAGAATAAAATTCCGGCAAAAAAGGCCAACATGGATAGAAACGACGTATCCAACCGTAAGAGAGAAGCAGCAGGACTTCGACAGCAAGAAAGACGTTGTTCGTCCGATAGAAACTGATTCTTTTCCCAAGCCCAACACTGATTCGTTTGGGAACAAATTATTAACGGGCATTGCACTAGTATAAATACAACTAAATATATTGCATTGCGTTCTTATATGTAATTTTATTTAATATCTTTCCAACAGTATTTGCCATCATTTTTGATGGCACGGGTATTGTCACAAAATCTCTGCCGTCATTTTTGAAGGCTGGTTACACTAGTTATAAACAAAGCATTATAGTAGAACAACAATGACGCAAGAAATTAATCTCTGAAACACTGAATTCCTAAAATTTCATCCAAAGCAATAATTGTTCAATGCCGTTATAAAAACATGTTTGTCGTACTCGGTCGTTGCACCTAATTTTATTGTCGCAATTGGCAAGGGCATTGAAGCTCTTCAATATTTTGTAACTAATTAGCTTGATTCTTGAGGATTACGTGTCATCTAAACGAGACTTTTTGAGTAAGCATCCTTTGTGCAAATACAATGAAGTTGTTTTTCCCTTGCAAAACTTCATCAGCCACTTATCAGAATTATACGCTGGTTATATTGTATAGTTATCATGCAAAATTTTATCGATCCCTATATGACCCCTCTCGTTCATGAGGTATATTAGAAATAATTCAGTTCAGTCCTGCAGTCTACGTGTTATGTTTAAAATTTGGGTGAAGTTGCATGTAAAACGAGTAAAGATGAATAATATTTCTCTAGATATTTCATCGAAAAAACTCTAGTCTAAGTTATTATTTAATTATCTACCTTGGCATTATCCCCTTGAATGCGAAGGCATCTATTTCCGATGAGTCTATATTGTTATAATACCAATATGTAAGGTACTTCAGTTCTTTTGCATCTGACATCCTTTAATTGCATTTGTAGAGCGTCTGCCGGTGAATTAAGTACAAATTTATCACCTCAGATAAATGATTGCGAACAACCAGTATGTTATCTAGCATATAAATTATTTATGCATCGTATGAAACTATTTCATATCTAACTATGAAAATATTTCATAGCTCTTGAAAACATTTATTGCCTGTACATGTTAGGAATTTATCATGGCGAGCAAGCCCGAGTGCGGAACCGGTATTTGAATTTTGTGCAATTATATAATAGGAAAAGATACTGTATTTTCTCTTCAGTTGGAAGAGAGCAATAACTTCAGTTTAACTAAACGAGATCAAGTTAGACACATTCAACAACGCAGATTCGCTTGATCTTCAGGACCGCTCATGAACATCTACAGTAATCCGTATTTTCGTTTCAACATCAATATAATTTAATCTAAGTGGTTTTCTGTAATTTCTTACAGTTAAAGCCATTGTTATTTTTGACTTTGAATATTATTCATTTAAACTGCAAGAGGGGACAACATTAGTTCTACCAGTGTAGTGCGAAGTCAAATGTCATTAGAACCTATGAGTCGAGTGTCTGTCTCCCTTTTACACCAGAATTGGTGTGCATCGACCTATATTGCACAACCAATAACACAAATTTAAAAATAAATTCATCCGAACGCTGATTGATGTAGAACGAACTTACAGATTTTACCGGATTATCCTCAGGTAGTATTGCTACTGAAGTGGTAAATTGAACGAAGCTGGCAATCAATATCAATTGGTGCATTTCTTGTATCGGTTTCAAGCTGCAAATAAATATTAATTGAAATTTATTGACATGATTCAACAACTTGTACGCAAACATAAACATACACTCATTCACATTCTTGCTTCTGTTATTTTCTTACCTTTTTCTTTCAGCTTAAATTCAACAGATTTTAGTGAATTTAGAAGAGTTTGCTTGTCTGCGTCAACATGGTCTGAAAAAGTCGCCAGGAGCTCTGTCTGGTTCCACAAATACTTCCAAATCTTCTCACCAGCGTTGGTGCGCGTCTGTTTTCAAAATAAATTGAACTCAAGTTTCGTGTATGCATGCAAATTTACTGAACATTTTAAACAGATCAGGGACTCTCCTGCAACAGAACAATGAAAGCTTTCAAAGACCGCAGGTTGATAACAAGTTTGTTTTGAGAATCGGAATATTTTATGTATCAGTTAAATATTTCAAGGCAAAGCGCTGATAAAAAATGCAGCTCTTGCTCGATTATTTGTTGTTCAGATGATGCTTTCAAGCATATCTAGTGCTCAGGAGGGATGTTATTCTGAAGCCTGAATCATAAACTAGGAATCAGCAGCGAAATCGTGGTCCAGAATTAATAAGAATTGTCCTTTGTGATGTAAGCTCCGTGAAGAAAAGTGACAGCAACATGAATTCGTACCAAAAACAACCACAATATACATATGTATACACACAAAATTACCTCATAAACTTAAGAAGAAACGCAAACATAACATGAATACTGTAAACACATAAATTGAATACAAAGTACACACGCCTTTTCGGAAGACGCAAGACATAAAAGAACAAAGCATGACAGAGATAATGGAATAATATAAACTGGGTAAAAACATAGTTGAGAACAAAGCAAAACAAGTTTTTATGTCATATATGGTCGAATGTTCAGGGTCCGGCGGTGTAATATTACACACATATACCTTTAAAAATGTGAAATTATACGAAGACTGAAAAATGTTTCAGGGACAGTGTTTGTAATAAATGCCTCTGTATGTACATTTTAAAAATTAAATAAAAGCATTTCTTCTTAACTTCATTTAGCTTATTTCATGCCTACAAATACGTCAGTTTATTTGGCCTCGTCCTGTTTTACTAACTAAACAGAAAAAGAACATAATAACATTATGCAGGCTAACTTGATGAGGGTGTAAACTCAACTTAATGATAAAGCCATAAGAACAAAGCTTAATAAACAATTTAATAAACTTACTGAACAGCTTAAAGAACAACTTAATAAGCGCGGCCAATAAGAGCACATGAACATAAGCACTGCACATCAGCACGGCAGAGATATAAATGAGGCAATGACATGTGTATGTCCTAAGTATCAGCTAGACATGAACGCAAGCGTAGCATACAGATGAACGTTGCATAAGCAAAAGCTATACATAAACATAACACAGCATGAGCATGAAGGCTTTCAACAAGGGCCCTGCTGTCTAACTTCCCTGTTGCCAATACATCAGGTCCTGGGAGACCTTAATGATGGCAGCCAAAGTTCGATTGAGTTCGAAACTATAATCATGGTTTGCTTTCAACGTTGGTGGAGGTTAAAAGAGTTCTTGTCGGCAATACTAATGAAAGAAATGATCTGAAACTACAGATCGATTAATGCGTTCCAAAACGGAACCAACGTGTTCTATCTGAGATGTGTTAGCATCTGCTTGCTTGTTAAAACGTCAGCGTGTGTTTCGATACATTTGTCGGTGTTTTACAACCGGTCTTCGCAAAGTTTAACATGGAAGCTTGCTTTCCTTGCAACCAGAGACAATTCAGAGCTCTAAAAAAGACTCGAGCATCAGTTCGAGTAATTTCTGCTGGGGGTCACAGTAACAAAAGTTTGGGGCTGTAATTAAGACAGTGAAGACTTTACTGGATGGGACGCCAAGAAGTACATGAACTCTGAAAAATTTGTGAACTTACGAAACTGCGGCAGCATTTCAGACTTCAAGCCATTTGCTGTTCATTTTAGGCTTTTTCTTCAGTCTTCATGTTTAGATAAAAACGACCACACCATCTCCTCCGCCCTATTTTCAACGCAATTTGCTTATGATCTGTGTTACAGACATTTTTTATAAAGAGAAATCCGAGTTTTTAAAAATTATTGACTGTGTTTATCTAGTTTTTATCAACACTTTAAAATATTAAAAAATAACACTTTATTAAAATAAAATAACACTTTAAAATATTAATCATTAACATTTTAAAATATTAACACGCTTACAAAATAGTCATGCCACTTCAACACCCCAATAACCGTGCGTTTTTTTCGGTAACAAATCACACAATTTGAATTAAATTTGCTGCTCAATTAACCATGCTCATGAGCAGCCAAACAGAACTGAGGCTATATTTCTTTACTGATAAAATAATTGTTTTATGAAAAGCAGGTTCTATTTATTGCCAAATTAAAACACATATCTTGAAGGTGTCTTCAGTGTTTTTTAAAAGCAATGAAAATTATTTTACTGTCATTTAACACATTGCGAGCTCATGAGGTAGAACGTACCGTGTGCTGTGATGTAGGACGGTACAAGTTTCTAAATAATTCATGAATCTATTATGATGTTTGCATGAATATTTAGTATCAAAATATATTATTTACTCTGTAGTATTAATAATTCATGCATGCGTCTCAATGTATTATCCATTTCACAAAATTATTCACTTAATAGAAGAAAATAAAAAATTTAATCATGGATTATCCAGCTATAATAATTACTTGTATGCATCCGAATCTACTATCCTGTTCACAAAGATATTCACTGTAAGAAAGAAAGATCATTTAAGGATTCGCCAACATTATCCACTGTATGTATGCATTTAGATTTATCGCCCAGTTTACACAAGTATTCACTGAAGGAAAGAAGAAAATGTCCATTCAAGTATTCTCCAATATTTATCATTGATGCGTCTTTACAAATAGGACTGTACAGACATTACAAGTAAATTAATTCGAACCAAATATTTTTCACTAAAAGAGACCCCTTGAGAACTCCTTTGGCGCGGTCCAGCATCAGTTCTGTGCACGACAATGAGCTAAAAAAAGAGCAAAACTTTAGTTCAGAGTTAATGAATGCCTTCCCAAGTAAATAACGCTGCTGTAAATAACAAAGAGTTAATTTTTCAACATTTCAATACAGGCGCAGATAATTTCGTTGGTGGCCGTCAGAAAAATCTTGACAACCCTGCAATTCTATCACCCGTCAGAGTTGTGAAGGATTGTTCGAGGGCTTTGATTGTTTTCGGCTTCCAGTAATCCGTGAAGAAGTTTTGTGGGACAAACTCCCACAATGGATGATTGGAAATTCCCCAGATTGCGCTGCCTGAGATTGAATAGTTGAACCACTTCAATCTAGCGTAGTCTAGTCATTCTATTAATTTCGAAAGAACTCTAAAGAAATATTTTGATAGTATTTGGTTTGGAAATAATACCTTCAGAACCAGTGATTTAAAGTTCATGTTAACAACAGATGAATTCGTTTACGGTAAAATAAATAATGTACCTTTTTACATCAGAATGTGGAAAACAAAGTATTCAGTCTTTCATTTCAAATTTCCTGAGCAATCTAATAGTATACTAAAAATAAATCTCCAATGTTAAGAAATAATAATATTTCAATTTGTTCATACATTATAAATGCATGTACAACAGTCGTGTATACTACCTGGTATAATTAATCTATTTTCATAAATTTACACGAAATTTCATCCACGACGAGTCTCATTATACATTGATATATGTAACTCTGTTCTGTATGTACTATAGTAATTTTCCTGATTATTTGTGCCTCAGCCAAGCCGTGCAGCTCAGCAAATATCAACAGAAGAAAATGACCGAACTAATCGTCAAAACTTTCTTGATCAGGATGACCGCTTCGAGTACAGAGACTACAGCATTTGCCCAGCCTTATATCACTCGAGGTAGAAATATTTGCAATTCATACTTCCTAAAATAAATGTGGGGTCTTAAGATTACGAAACACTTTCACAGTAGGAGGATTTCCTATTGAATTTTATATTATATATAACATCCAAGGTATTTACAGTAATTTTAATTTCAACATGAATGAAGAATAATCCCATGTTTATTGAATCGTATCATGAGTATGGTAGAGTTGCATTCACATAGGAATTTCGGGTTTCCTAATCGTGAAAAGCCTATAATTTAGAAAAAACAATATGTTTGTATCATAGATCTCAGCTTGGGCTCAAATCTGTGAGCAAGAAGGCAATTTTCATAAAGTGGATCGATCAAAAAGCCGAGTGTGACTATAGAGAGTCAATTTTTAATCGCTTAAATGTTTATATGACCATAAAACTGTGGTGAAAAATACTACAAGAATTCTTGAGCGGTGCATAACCTGCCTATTTATTTTTATTCAGACTGAAAATAAATTTATGAATTAAAATTCTTATTTGCAATATTATTTCGTGCTACATGATAGTCTTCGTAGTGCCATTGACTGTGCTGCAGTATTTGAATCCAATTTGATACCTCACAAGATAAAAATAAATGACAAGCTCATAGCCACCAAATTTTGATTTTGTGCAGATTTACCTGAACTTCAACGCTGTATTTTATAGAGGCAAACAAATGGATGACATTCAAGAATTCACCCGAAAATTCCGATATTTTAGTTGGATTACCGACAATTTCTGTCGATTGTGGATCATATATTTCGAGACAATTTGTAAAAATGGACGGAAATTAAGATTACAGCAATTATGCAGTTAAACTGCATTGTGAAACATGTTAATCCGAGTCTGTTAGTCACTAGTTTGGAAAAAATAAGGTAACAGACAATATTATTTCTATGTGCTAAGTTTCTAAACTTTATTTTAAGCTGGAATTTACTGCGAACAATAGCGGAATTTAGTTTGTTTAAATTAGAGAGTCAAAACCATTCCAAAAATAGAAATTAAAAACCTTGTAGTATAACGAGCAGCTAATTATTTTTATCACTTTTGGTGTCTGCATAAAACGAATTCCTCTAAGAAGTCCACGAGTCCTATTTTGAAACCTAGCACGTATTTGAACGGGATTACTGTGATGCATTAAAAGCACACTGAGTCACTCCATCTCACTGACAGCTGTTTCGGGACTGATTTATTAGAGCAATTAGACGTAAACTGAAGTGTTCTCACTGTCTGACAGCTCTTTTTCAAAGGCATCGGAACACTTTATTTAATAGACCAAAATCCCTTAGCGGCCCCTGACACTCAAACCTGGCTTCAAAGTTTTAGCAGAGTACTGAGTTTATAAAATAAAAGTTATTGTTTATATGAACTGAGATACACTTGAGTGCTGAGAAAAAAATTCGAGGTGTGGAAAAACGTTTTTTGTATAAATCCAACTAGGAACCATGATTTTTCAAAACTAGAAGCTCGATGTATTTATTCTTCCCTTGTTAAGTCAATCTTTGCAAAACAGGCAATTTTTGTGTTACATTTAAGCAATAAAAACTTGATTGTAATTTGAAAGTAGCTAATGCAGGGATGGAAAGTTACATTGAAATTAGAAATTGGTAACTCTCCCTTGGTAAACATCAGTAAATTTTGCAACTGGTGTCAGCAAGAAAGTTATTCATACAATTCATTGTAACATTTGTGTTTTCCTTTTGGTTAAACTATTACCTAATTCAACATTGTCGCAAAAAATACATTTCAATTGTAGCAAGCTGTGCTCCTGCAAATAAATTTGTTTTAGTAAGGTTTTCTTGTAACTCAGTTTCGAAATGCGAAACTTACAACCCGTAGACTTTATGAGAAAAATTTTACTCTAAGTTACTGTAAGCAAAGCCAGGGGCAGTGTAAGAATTCCAAATATATTTCGTGTATTTATTCGGTGAATTGATTTTGAAACTATCTCGATCTATCATTTGAAGTATTGTCAGCGACTTTGGCCGTCCTGAAGATTGGTCTGATGAACAGGACGTGCCTGTTGTGCTTGCTACACCAGAAAATCAATCATTTTAGTCTACTTCTTCTCAATGAACACACTTTATACATCTGAGCCAAAGCGATTTTTTAATTTCCCGCTCAAGACACGGTGTCATTTTGCAGACAAGTCTCTTACTGAATTCTCAGCTGACCAATTCTATTATTTTCAGTGAAGCCATTCGGTATATTGTTTTGAGAATGTAGCAATTAAATCCTTTTTATAGGTTATTTAATAACACTATCTGTTGATTACACCACAATAGCTTTAAATTTAGCATCACAACATGTACTCTTCAATTTTGCATTTGCAGTACGTCATTTTATACTCCCAGGAGACAATTTTGTATTCCAGTACGCAATTTTGCACGCTTATTTCTTAATTTTCCATCCCAGTGCATAATTTTGCAGTTACAGAGCGTAATTTCGCTCTCCTTGTACATCGGTAGGACTAGGAAATCATTTGTCATGCTTCAATGATGACAGGTGTGGACTACCATCATAACGAGTTGAACGATTTCTCTTCCTCACTAGTAAATTAGGAAAAATTGAACTCTTGTGGGCATCTGAATTGCACTGGAATTGTTTTCAAGTGGTTATCTTCCCAAATTCGCAAAAAAGTATCATTGATTTTGAAATTGGAAGTCGTGAGTACATCATCTGAATTTGGGTTTTTAATAATTAAAATACGTTGTGTCTGGTAGATTTTAATTGGTTTAAAACATTTGTCATTTTATCATCCTGTTTTAGATTCTCTACTGAAAATTTGCACGCAATTTTAAACTGTGTTTGATTTTCCAGGACGTTGTGTTTATCATTAAGCTTAGGTGACAAACCTACGACTTTTTATTCAATCAATGAAATGCGTGCAAAAACTTACGAAATTTCCAGATGTCTGTAAATTTGAAATGTTTGAGTGTATGAGACCAATAAAGAAAATTAATGCCTACATTTTATCCTCCCTGATCTATAATTACATAAGAATCATTGAGTATTGTATGGCATAGAGCAATGTGAAACAACTTTTTTCTTGTTTTTCAGTTTTAAATCAAATTCAATGTCTTTCCGAGATGGAGTCTCAAAAATTCTTTTCCTTGGGGATTCTGCATGGAGTCTGTCTCCTAAGCCTTCTAGATATAAGATGAATTTTAAATGATCCCAGCACGATGTAAAAGCAATATAATTTAGGTATCAAAGTCGAAAGAATTTTGTTCTAATGGAACTCTGATGGTCTTACAGGGTATCATTCTACCACAATGGTTTCTGTAATTTGAATGTTCGAGCTAGTTAGGATAAAGTCTTCTTCGAATAAACTTCAGTGCACTAACTTGATGAATGGCAAAATCAAATGAAGATTTTAACAACACTTGCAAATTATGTAATTATAAATTATTGGACGCCTGATTTCTTCAATTATCTTTATTAAGTTTACATTTAAACGTAACCATAACATGCAAATAATTATGTAAATTATTTTCATAAAACTACTCGCTAAAATTGAAAATTTCTCCGTATGAAACACATATTCATTTCCCTCGAGAAAGAACATATAATTGAAAAAAGTATTAAAAAATGATGAATGAAACGAAAAAATTTTTTTTTATTTTTTTGAACTTCACATATCCAGCACGTGCGTTCTAAATGTTATATTTAAAGCGCTTATATATTATCGTTTTATATACTGTTTTTTTTTTGTTCATATACCTTTCCTTGAGTCACACTAAGTGTTTTGTCAACACTTTCACATAGAATGATTTATGAGCAAATATTATATAAATTTTGCATGCACACGCAGCACAGTGTATTTTAACACAATGACTTTGTTCAAATTCTAAAATTTTAAGTCTATCTTTTTGAGTGATAAAAACAGGGAATAGGAACAGAAAGTCCAGAAAAGCTTGATATTTGGCTGGTATGCTGACTTTAAATTTTTCCTTTATTTCATCTTATGGTTCAACCAGTGGAGGAAACATAGGCCAAATTTTTAAACTCGTTTGTTTTTCGTCTGGTATTTATCTTTGATGCACAGTGGCGTAAATTGTGTCCTTTGAGTTGGAAAATGGAATCAAAATTTTAAACTTGTATCGTAGTTTTTCTCATGAGTCTTCGACATAAAATTCGGTAGCCTGATATTCTGGACATAATCTTATTTACACGGGCAAATTACGGCATGAATTCAGCAAAGAATTTTCGAATAAATTTAGAATCCTAGCCATGAAGTTTTGTGTATCATTAAAATATCATCTTGCAGAGCATCTTTTTCACTCATATCATCTTAATTTTGTAATAAACTTGGTATTTTTAGGCCAACATAAATCTTTAATAAAGTTTTGTTTGAAATGAGCAAAAAATTATAATTTTTTATGTATAACCACGTCTGCAGGAATATTTGTTCACTCAAGAACAAACAAATTCTGAGTAACTAACTTATCATAAGTATCGTTATAAACTCCACGTCCTAAAAAAATGTTTTAGGCCTATTTTTTAGGCCCTTGGCAAAAGTTACGTTGTGTTGAGGCTCACGTCTTGCTAAGCAATTAGGGGACTTTTTCACCCACGCTACACTGTGTTGTTCGAGCAGGGCGACTTTAATAGAATATAATGTATACATTGTGTTATATTATATTATAAATATAATACACAACTATACAGTAAGTGAAAGACGACTATGACACAACATAATATAGATACTTATAATATAATCTTTATTGTATTATAAATATAATGCACGACTATACAGTTCGTATAGGCGACTATACTGTGTTATAAATTAAGCGATAAACGTGGAAGGTTGTTCGTCAGAACTAATCATTTCAAAATTAACTGCCATTCCAAGATTGGAAAAACAGTTATGAGCAAAAAGAAATGATTAATCCTTCAATAAGTAAACTTCCAAATCCTAATCAAGTTAGAGAATTCAATGTTCGAAACATAACATTTGCGAATTTAATTCTTTGGACTTTCATTTGCTCGTCAAACTCATAAATGAAGTTGTTTCCTAGGATTAACGTTCATAGAAACTATGTACGCATAAGTGACTATGACAGAGGCAATTATATAATGCTCTAATGAAAACCCGAACCATTTGAATTGCGTTATGCTTTTTAAAAAACTTTAACCTAGGTTTGGGATACGCGCCAGCATTTTGGACTCGACTGTAACTGTAATTGTGTTACATTGGTTCCTACAAAACGTTGCATTAAGGTATTGAATTGTTAAAAACTTCTTTAGGTCACGAAATCGTCTTTCCCTCTTGCCCGAGTCCCTGACAGTCCCTCACAGTCCCTTAGAGTCCCTCACAGTCCCTCACAGTCCCTCACAGTCCCTCACAGTCCCTCACGGTCCCTCACAGTCCCTCACAGTCCCTCACAGTCCCTCACAGTCCCTCACAGTCCCTCACAGTCCCTCACAGTACCTCACAGTCCCTTAGAGTCCCTTACAGTCCCTCACAGTCCCTTACAGTCCCTCACAGTCCCTCACACTACCCTACCAGTAGTGCAAAATAGACGTATAGAAATGCAGTGAGATTCGCAGAGTTTCGAGCAAATATGAATTCGTTTTTTATTCAATTGGGTAAAAATAAGGAATTGAGTTCGTATAACTGTATTTCAGGAGCCTCAGTAAGATACCGGTCTATTTCTGTATTCAATTCCATCTACATGGAGAACTAACTCGCAATTGAACAGCTCTGGCGTCCTGCGAGAAATATTCAATTGGTTTTCAATGAGTATTCATTATTTTTACTATCACGATTGTTATTGTTATTATTTTTATTAACATCATAGTCTTGTTTTAAAAAGAGCAGCTACAATAAAAGCAATGTTTGATTATTCTTGCTTCACTTTAGAGCAATATAAAAAACACATTCGTTGTAAACTAAACCCACACGTGTTACTGAATTTAACAATACATGTATCGTAAATTGAATGATGTATGAAAAACGTGAAAATAAATCCATTGTGGCCCATTAAGAAACTCACTAAACACAAAATGTGTGCACTTACTTTACTTATCAAAAGCCTAAATTGAAAGCCTCCACACCGATATCCTTTTCGATGTGGAGGATATCGAAAAGGCATTGAGCAATTAAATTTAATTAATGCGTATTCCACTATAGAGCACAGGAAGGAAATACACATAAAACTTATAAACAGTGTTGATAGTAAAACAACTTTTCATCAATATAGGCTTGGACCGTTCATATTTTATTGTTGTACACCACGATTTCAACACGTCAGCCAATAAAAATCTGGGTAAAAACACAGTGATTCTGCACTGGCTCCTGCTGCTCAGAAATACTGAGCTACTTCAGAGTTACCAGCGTTGTGCAGCGTAATACTTGCGAGATATCAATATGAACAAAGTCTTTCAAATATTTACACAGCTAAATTTTGAATGGCTTCCGAAGTTCTAACGGTGAAATAAAGATACTGCTCTGCCTTGTGCTAAAGTGTAAATTTTGAATTCATGATTTGCGTTTGATTTCATATCAAATACAAGCGCAGCTCTGCAGCTCCTTCACATTTTACTTGAATGTTTCATTCGATATTGACCTTGACTCTCCTTTTGAGAAACTACACGTGCGTATATTTTTGTTTTTCGCATATTTTTTCACTGCTATTCGAAGAGTGAATAGAAGAAGCCTAAAAGTTTCTGTTTTTCTTCTCAGATGAAGGAATTGAATCTGTTTTCTTTCCGATTTTTTGAGGTCACTGAGTTCGCTGACCAATGGTCGCAAGTTACGTCATTGAAATGCAATAAATTCTACCGAAAGTGACCGTAAACTTCAACTTGAATAATTTATTGCTTTATTACTTCAACTTTTGGTTTCAACATTGACCAAACAAAAACTTTGTATGGTTTACCGTTTTGCAAGGAACACCATTTTTATCAGCGTACCGCCAAAAAGTGATTGTTCATTGTGTCATTATTTTTCATACTTACGACTCTTAAAGACTTGTATACTCGTACACACTATGTTCAAAATTGCTTCTGACTATAACAGAGCTAATAGTTTTCTTACAGTATTATAGAGTCATAACGTGTCCTAAAAGTTACAGTACCTATATATATATATATATATATATATATA
>VCRD01000061.1:566147-617499 GCA_006783055.1 Trinorchestia longiramus
ATATATATATATATATATATATGTAGCCTTTTTCGTCTTTTCAGACGGTCTTACAACAACAAGCCAAATACAGATCATCTGTACTGCTCGTATAAATGCTCTGTCAGTTTCATAAATACATGTTTGAATGTCTTGAGTTTTTTTCATCAATTCTTTCCTAAATATGGGGAAGTTATTCAAGCTGAATTTTAGTTGTGTGATCAGGCAACATCCACATTCTACCACTCCTATTGCTGGAGGACCACATGTAGGGCCCACCTTCCTATTTCTCAATTCCAGATTTTTACACCTCATCATTACATATGTCAACATTCTATCATTCATTTTGTCCTGCCCGAAACAAATGTCCGCAGTGATATTAAAAAAAATACAAGTTTGGATCTTCCCATTTGATTGGTGAAGTTATTATAATGAGTTGCTGGTGCTATATTTTATATTTAGCTGTTGGCGAGCCCTGCATTTTTTACTGAGTTGTACATCCGTGATAATCATGTCTTTCTCTCCCGCGTTGTTTCCAGTTCTTTTCAGTGAATGTTCATTCACAGAAGAATATCCATCCTTGATTGACCATAAATTCAGCTTGGCTGTCGGTTTGAACTGAATCTTGCTCGATATTGGGGCAAAGTTTTGATCCATAAGCAGCAGTAAGTTCTGCTCTTCACTGCTAAACTTATTATTTACAGGCTGTTAGTGGAGACTTTATGTTTTCCTTTGACTTCAAATGAACAACTCACAAGTTTCGAGGTAGATACATATACGGAATAAAATATTTAAGTAAATTCAACTATCAAATCTGATAATAAATTGCAAGCACACTATTAACATCAGTGCATACCCTTCAGCTATAAAATATTTCTAGCAAAAAAGAGACTTCAAATAGACGAATTGCATCAATTATTTTTTTTCTTTTGGCAGTAAATTTCCAACTTACAGTGTTTAGTCTCAAGCATAAATGACGACGTAAAAGACTTATTAGAACCAATGTAACAAATCTAAATTTGATTTCTGATCCTACATTTGGCAGATCACAAGCTGCCTGTATGTGCTTCCTGTAGAATTTGAAAAAGATTCAATTACTCTACTAACAATTCCTACGTACTGGAGTCCTGTATTTTGTCAACGCTGTTTGAACATTAATGAACGTTTAGAGAAATAAGTGTCATTGTCCATTTCGTACGTAACTGTCAACAATCTCACTGGAGTGTTTAGTCAATTAGTTTGACTTGGGAATTGAATTTCCTCACAATATCTGTGACCTCCGCGATCCAATGACATTTGCGTCAATACATAGAATGCTGGAAACGTACCACTTAATTTAGTGGTATAAATTAAATTAATTCTCGGCACTTGTTCTAGAAGTGGTTGGTTTATATCTGTTTCGCTGTGTGTATTATTGTACCACTAGTTTACCAGCACGTAAAAGAATTCAGGTTTTTTAATGAATTGTTTTTTTTTCATTTGTCAGTCGACGCCACCTTTTCGAATACTCCAAATACATGTACTGCAAATGTACAAAAATGTGATGCTCTAAAAATTGTGGTGTTTGATACGCAAATACTAGTAAGATAGAAAATCCTAAGTTGAAAAAAAAAGAATTTTCTCCTATCATTCCCATAGCTCGTGACACCAAACACAGATATCTTGTTATGTAATAAAATTTGTTTATTTATAAATACACGATGGAATATTGTTGCAGCAATTTAATTGCAGTATTCCCAGTATTTGTTAGAATAAGATAAAACTTTTATTTTAGCTGCTTTGTAACTGCATGTATGAAACTAATTTCACACATCTAATTCAGCGATGAGAGCTACAGGAAATATACCTATAAATAAACAAAGGACCGTTTTATTACACAAAATGTAAACGAAAAATGTATACATTGGTATGAACAATGTTGACATCAAGGCTTCAAAATCAATGAACTAAAATGATTTTGAAACAATATTAATGTCATTGGTACTGATGTATGAATTTTTCATGGTTACCATGAGTAGTTTTTAAGGATAAACTTCTTTGAAAATAAATATCAGGCAATCTAACGATTGAAACGATTGACTGGTATCAAAAAAATGAAGATCGTTCGGTGTCTATACTACACACTCGTACAATGGATTGCGTGTCTACTACTGTCAATTCCACACGTTTTTACAATTTTTCAATAGTGTGTTCTATTGCTAAAAGATCATTTTCAATTTTTCTAGACAGCGCTTTCCTTATGCATTTATGTCTTGGGCATTGTAACAGGAAGATGAGAGTCACAGGTACGGGATTTTTTGACTAATATGTTGACAAAATATGGTCTTTGTTAATCACCTGCAGAAAAATTTTTAAGTTCTGAAGGCAATCATTGAAATGCTTGCCTATCTTCGATGCCAGAATATTGTAATATTTATTAATGAATGTGTATTGTCTCTTGAGTATAAAATACAACATGGGAACCACTGATAATTTGGAAATAAAGACAGGCTGCAAACTTTGCACCCTAGTATAGGCAAATAATTAAAATTTTGAAAGACAAGTTTCAAACTATTTCGATTGGTATCGAACGCGGTCACAATAGGGATGTCGAATTAATCATGTAATAAAGTGTCGGATTTTGTGGCTTTACTGCTGCAGATACCACCAGCTTGGTCGACTGGTGAGCGAATTTGCTTGAGATGCGACATGACCCGGGTTCGAGGCCCGCTGCTACGGTGGTCAGTTTGTGTATGACCATTGCTTGGCTAGAATTACGGCATGGGACTTGGGTACCAACCCAAGAATGGGCCAAAAGGCTTGTTCCTATCGTCTCATTCTATTATATTCTATTCTAGATACCAGAGGTCATGGATGATGGTATTTGGTTCTTTAAGCGTGAACGCAATAAATGATCAGGATATTAAAGTTAGAAGCAAGTGTTGTTTGGAGTCTGATAGCGCGGAGTTCTGTGTGTTTGTATGGCACGTTCAGTCCATGGTTCCCTTGCTCCTGTATTTGATTGTCTCCGAGAAGTTATTTTCAAAAACAAGTAAATAGGAATGAGCTTTGACCGGGAAATAAAACAGGTAAATTATGATGAGCTTTGACCGAGAAATAAGATAGGTAAATTGCAACGAGCCTTGACCGGGAAATACATAATACAAGTAAGTTATACTGAGTTAAAAACAGAATATAATGTAAACAAATGGCAGTGATGAATACAGGAAATAAAAGTTGCCACAGAAAACGGAAAGGATTTTTTAAGACTCATAATTTCTTTCAAATTTTAATCTTACACAGAATGTATTCCTTTTGATGAGAAATAATCCCAATCAAATTGAAAAGCAGGTATACATTTGTACTCCTTTTATGCATCTATATATACACACTTTACAAATTTTCAGAGTAGCGACATTTTACTCAATCCACCGTACCTGTTCTTCTCTCATACAACAATATTTTTACCGCATCCCCTGGTATTATTATAAGGTGTTTGAAAAAATAACGGGCTCAAAAAGTTCTTCCCCCTCTGCCACTTCAAAAACCTTCCCGACACTCCATAACTCTCAAGGGCTCTACCTGGCCCAGTATTATTCTTTTCTCCATTTCCTTGCAAAGTTATGCTTGAGTTAACTTTTTGAAATTCGTCTGTCGGACACAAAAGCTTATTGTTTCCGAATTACAAATGTTGTGTCGCCCGTAAATCGACATGCTAAACTCCCCTCCGCCATCTCCTACTTCTGCCCTCCCCTTCGCCTCCTCTTACCCTCTCCTGCACCTACTTTTGTCCTCCCCCTTACCTCTTTCCTCCCTCCCTCGCCTCCTCTTGCCCTCTCGTGTGCCTACTTTTGTCCTCTCCCTTGCCTCTTTTTGTCATACCTCTCACATCCTTTTTTCTATTCCCTGATCTATTGTCCTTCGTCACTTCCATTTGTCCTCCCTTCAGTCTCCTTCTGACCCCTCACGAGAATTTTTTCTCATTTTAACACCTTTTCCTGTTTTGCTCATTCCTTCACCTTCTTTGCCCAAATTTTTACTCCTTTGGGCAACATCTTCACTCAAGTTTCCCATGTCATTTCCTGACTAAACCCACACCT
This sequence comes from Trinorchestia longiramus, assembly GCA_006783055.1. Classification (NCBI taxonomy): domain Eukaryota; kingdom Metazoa; phylum Arthropoda; class Malacostraca; order Amphipoda; family Talitridae; genus Trinorchestia; species Trinorchestia longiramus. The sequence goes on from VCRD01000061.1 coordinate 570,206, forward strand.
TTTCATCATCTTGAGTTTGAGTTTAGGTCTCACTGATTCAGACCATTGTGTCCTCTGCCATCAAGAAAAGTTGTTTATTTCTATTGAGCTACAAAAGCGTGAACTAGTAATAAACACATAAATCCACGCAGAATCAGTGGCGGATTGATACCGAAACCTGACAAAAAATCACTGCACTATGATTTTTTAAACGGAATTAAACTCAAAGTCTGATTAAACCGAGTTAGCATTCAAATAAAATTACCATTTAGAAGAAGAACTTATACGAGCAATTGTTTCTCAAAGCAATAAGCTTGGATGAAATTAGTGCCCTCTTGTGGCAGGTTTAACAAGTTTGGCTTAGTTTTCAAACACGTATTAGAACGATTTCAAAGAAACCAAAAAACACAAAGCTGCGGAAAAAGGCTTCTTCTAAGATTTATTAATGCCTTTGAGAACAAAGAGTTCTTAAATTCTCGGAGACAGAAGATTAATTTCGTGTTTTGGAAAGATTTTCAGAAAGAACAATAGCCTTTATTTTTTGTGTGTAATTCAACTTTCAAACAATATCCAAACCTCTCCTCCAGCTTAGGTTCCTCAGTCAGTAAGCCAAGGATTTATTTTCTGGGATTATGATTTAGCAATTTACAGTACACTGTCGGAACATTTAGTCACTGAAACCCAGATTGAGCATAATATTAAAGTAAAGTTGTGTACATTTTTTAAAGTTAAAAAACTGGTTTCTGTTTTAATAATTGACTTATAGTTCATTTGTCTGATTTGAAAAAATTTGTACCAGAATTTTCTTTCTGTATGATCACCATTGACAGTAAGCTTTCTAATAACTCATAATTTTTTATTTCGCAAAACGATATACATGGAAAGTTAAAACGAATTGTTCAATTATTAACAAAATAAGTCATGAACATGACTGTTTTTTCAATTAATGTATCGATTAGAGATGTTATATGCAAAACTTCGCTCAGGTGTTGTGTTCAATAGTACTTTGTGTTCCCAACGCCTTTCAATTCGAACAATTTTCGATTCGATCACACTCGTCCAAAAAAAATTAGCTTCCAATTCGAACATGGCTAGCAATTGGAACACAAACAAACGGCTCTTGACGAAGCCACTAAATCAGTCATGCTTGTTCTTCCCTGCTTTGGGCATCGCTCTTTGTTATTTTTGATACTTTTAGCAAATTTTCTTGAAATTAGATCTCATTAAGGCTTCCAAGGACGTGAAAAGTTACAGTGCAAGTGGTGGTAAAAAGTTTATGCGTTACAGTGTTGAAATGAAAAAAGAAATGACACAAAAAATGTGACTGGAGTTTGTTTTTTTCATCTAGCTTTGTAATAGGGAATGGCTGAGTGTACGATCTGCAAATTTGCAATGCATAAAGAGACAATAAAAACTGATAAAGTTGCTAATGGAGTGTTTGATAAATCAAATAAAAAACAATTGATCAATAACCTTAAAAATTGCTGTTAGTTTGACAAATGAAATTTAACTGAGAGGAGACTATGTTAGTGAGACCATTTGAGTGATCTGTCCACAGGGAAAAATTTAATCACATTAGAGGAAAAACAATATGGAATTCTGAGACCAGGAATAAATTAATTCATTCTGCAATAATTTTAATGGGGTGCATGCGTTAAAAATTTGAACATTCTCAATTCAAACCTCCCAAGCGAACAAATTAAGTCATAATCATGAGGTATCACTATAAATACAAAGTCTTTGTTATCCATAGAAAAAGAATGTAGTTTTATCTCGTCGGTTATCGTGAAAAAAATGTTTTGTGACGAGGATCAGTTTTCAGGTGCATTCAAAGTTTAGTAAATTTTCAATTAGGAGGACAATTAAGTTTTCTTATGTCAATAACTCGAAAAATTCAAAATTTTTATGTTGTTCTTCAATTGTTTACTATATATGCATCCAGTTTTTCAGCATTAAAGACGGAGAATAATGTAGGTCTATTGTGTTAATCACTAAAAATTTAAAAAATGTACAAGATGTATTTTTTATCAGCGGATGATACTAAACTAAACACCATTATCATTGAAGAACCAAACGCTCAAATGAACTGCATGACTTTTTCCAGGCCAACCTTTATTGTCAATAAAAAGCTTCATACCTACAGTACTTAAAAAATTCATTTTAGAATTACCTGCCAGTTTTCATAAGAAGGAAGTATTTTTCTCCTCATAAAAGTTCTTACAGGCAGTTTGGAACCTTTTTTGAGCGTGGGCGCCAAAATCCTATGACCTTAGATGTTCATGAAATACACGTGGACCAATTCGGTTTTCTACCCTCTAATTTACTTGCCATGATATATTCCCATTAACACAAAATAATTGGACTGGATGCGTAATTTTGTGGACCAATTGTGCCTTCCACTCACTAATTTATTTTCTACCCTTCATTTTCTTCATCCAAAACTTTGTATTACCAGACACGTTTTTCAGGTATTGGAACCTTATTTTTCTGACTAACTAGGTTTTCAGTCTTCCAATTTATTCGCTACACTTCATTTTATTCATCACAAACTAGGCATTCCTGGATAACTTTTAACAGAATCGAAGGCTCGTTTCGTTGTGCCTGATTGTTGAAGGATTTTCTAAAAGCAATATCCTTCAAACTTTCGTGGATCAGCAAAAGCCGATCAGGCAACTACAAAGCAAAGTCTGTGCGACTTCATTTGGAATGCGTGCATCAAACAGGGAAAAATGCGAAGCCAAAAGATAATTTGATATACTTGGCCTCGATACAATATTCACAGCATTGTGTTATTCGTTATAATGATCTGTAATCCTCAGTAAATAGAATAGAATAAAATAAGGCAAAAGGAACAAGCTTTTTGGCCCATCCTTGGGTCGATAGCTAAGTCCCATGGGTAAAAGAATCTTTGAATGAAAACGGTTATGAGTAATGATAAAAATCTTCTCAAGTTTCAACTAGTACGATCTTTGAGCAAAGCGTTGAAAATTGCAAAAATAAATTAAAATAATTGTTTTAAATGAGATTGAATACTAAAGTCATGAACAATGATTACAACAAAGGTTATAAGAAATTGCAGATTTGGATTATTATGAACCAAAAAAGCTGACATCCTTTGCTGACCAAAATTAGAATTTAGCAATAATAATCGCTTGAGAAGCAAAATAACTCTACATAATTTCCTACCAGGTAACATAGAGTATGCGTAATTCTCGATAGGCTATAAAAAGTAAATGGATGTAATAATATGTTCCCATGAGACGAAAGCTAAATTAACACAATTTCCCGTCAAAACACATTTCCCATGTCCTCTAGACTCATTATAAATGTATCATATAACCTCTAGAGACACAAAGTCATTCGACAATCTACCACTTCAGTGCAAGTTCTATTGCCTACGTGGAGCAATATTGTTCCATTTTTACCTGCTTGCAATTCTTTAGGGTCAAGTTATGGAAATCAGGTAAAATCGCTGTGAAAATTACGAGAAGCTGCAACTTCCTGAAATTTCTTTATCAAACCTGCTGGTCAGGTGAGCAATGTTGTGCTTCTTTCAGTGACCCGCAAATGATGATCTCTGCTATCCATTTAGCCAATAAATCCTGTCACGCCTTCACAAAAGCTCATTTTTTTGTTCTCCATGGGAACAAAATGCTTTCTTTCAATTCCATGTCTTTCAACTCGTTCTTTAATTTCTGATTGAATACTAACTTCGCATTATTTTTCGTTTTCTTGTTTAATTCTACCCCGCCGGTTAGAAAAAATTGCAGTAGTCAGGAAAACATTTCGATATTAATCTCCCGTAAAATATTTTAGAAATTAATTCTGCATCTACCTTCCTTGGAATTTTTAAAAGTATGGCGAACATCATTGATACTACTGTATAATGCATGAGCTAAATTTTTACTTTTTTCACTCTACACCAACGGGTTTCAACCAACGTCAAAAGTTTTTAGACCGAGTGTTTCCGAACAAATGAGTATAAAAATTGTAAATGTTTGATAAGGCAAATTACGCAAGCGATGCTATAGTGTCTAGGAAGCTATTGAAAAAATAATACATAAACATACTTTCTTACGTTAATCTTAAACAAAAATGCTTTCTTTAGCACTCATAGGTTTCAAATATATTGCATACTTGAATTTACTTTGACTTCGTAATACAGAAAGTTTACAGCGATGAGTTAATCAAAATCAGTACTTTTCAACACCTACTTATGCATTGCCGTAGTGCAACTAAGATAAAATTTCATTTCGGCATCCTTACTTCCAGAAATTTGCTACTGCTTTTTTTTGGCAAGAAGTAAGACTTGACCTTCGTGGTTGGTCTTGGATTGTATATTGAACAACAAGCACACATTTTCTTTTCATTTGGGCCTTGAATGCTAGCCAAGAAAGGCAGCAACCCTTCTGCCGTGCGCCATTTTCGCTTTTAAGGCCGTGATGTTTGTTCAGTAGAAATCTGTCGACGAAAAATTCATCACCCTCCTGGAAAAAAGTTGTAAAGCCTTATTTACCGCACCTTGAAAATGCTGGGGATTCCGTAGACTTTTTTCCTCACAAGCATTTCGTCTCAAACGTGCGCCATTTTTTCTGCTTCTAAAAATACGAAGCGTTGAGATACGTCGGCTACTGTGGAAGTCCAGATGGCTTCTTCTATTGAAATTCAACGAGATATTTCGTTTATCTGTGTAACAAAGACGAACGAAAGGCATTTAAGAACGTAGAACTGTACGCTAAATACATACATATTTTGAAGTTTACTTTCATATAACGGGACTGTTGTTGTAGGTGAGCTGAGAAGGAGCGTCGATATTAATATTAATACTGAACAAGCGAGCAGGTGGACGGGGATGACATAGTATTTGTTGGAATTTAATCTAAAATATACAGTAACTGAAAGTATTGAACAATGGGGTGTACGAATAATTTTAACGCTAACTGTAGGTCGCTTGTTTTCAATTGTGCATCTAAAATGAAATACTTCCAAACCTTCGAAAAACAGAAACACTTTCACGTACTGTCCAGCAATACATTTACAACAATATTTTAATACTACGTTCTATTTTTACGTAAATCATTCGTAAACCAATAATTTTTTACTAATTATACCGCCAACATATCAAGGAAATTGTTATTCATGTAACAATTCTACAAAGATGTTCAATGCTGAAATATGGATTGAAAAAAAGATACTCTAAAATAAAAAAATAAATTAAAATATATGTTCCAGTTTGCAAGGGGTCAATAAATTATTCGTACAAAACAAAAAACAATTCAGAAGATCATTTAATACTTTATAGCTTGGCCGTTTTTAACCTCAACAGCAGCTAATGTTTTCTTGTAGTTTTCAATTATTGATTTAAAAACTTGTATTGTTTTTACATTCCATTCTTCTTTGCATTTGTTCTTAAAATTCATGATATTCGCAGCCTCTTTGGATTAAATTTGAGTTTTCAAGTAACGCCACAAATTCAGTATCAAGTTTACGTCTAGGGACTGATTTGGGTATTCAATTTATCCAGACATTTTTACATCTATTTTGCAGTGTGTTTCATCTTGTTTGAATGTCCAGTTATCATGAAGTTCAAGCTTCAACACTGAAACGCACAAATTTGTCTTCAAAATATCTTGATGATTTATTAATCATTACCATCTATTACCGCTGAATTCCTATTAGCTTTTCTAGAGAAACATCTCCACGCCACGATGTTGCGGCCACCAAATTTCTCTGCTTGAATTGTGTTCTTTGCACATGATTCCCTGAAATAAATCCAAAAAGCTCAATTTTTGCTTCATCAGTCTTAAGAACTTATTCCCAGAATGATTCATGCACATCCTTATGATCAAGAACAGATTCCATCCGAGCATTTGTGTGTATTTTCAATAAGAGTAAAGTTTTCCCAAGTGAGCTCAATTTTATGTGGATTATTGCTGAAAAATTTCACTACTTATTGTTCGAATAGTATCACTGATTCCTGATAAAAGTTAATCTTATTGCAACTTTTTACGAACAGTCATTGGGTTTTGTTTAACTTGGCGTTGCAATCTCCATGAAGGAATGAGACATCTTTGGGAATTTTCATTGATTTTGAACACTTTTAAAGTGTTTATCCTTATCCTTCCGCCACCAGTATCCTTATCCTTGCACCACCAGCTTGGTCGACTGGTGAGCGAACCCGCTTGCGAGCGGGAAGACCCGGGTTCGAATCCCGCTGCCGCCATGGTTGACGCGGCTAGAATTACGGTATTGGACTTGGGTAACCGAATAATTATCGAAATGATTATCCGACCCAAGAATGGGGCACAAGGTTCGTTCCTATAGTCTCATTCTATTCTATTCTATTCTTTATACCATGCAATAAACGAACTAATAATAGTAAATGCAATAATTATACTTTTTGGTATTTTCCAGCAGCTTTTATTTGCTTTCTACAGTTAAACAATCAGTTTTTTTTGTGAATTTGCTGGTACAGATTTTACGAGTGTTTAAAATTTCAAACGAATATTTTTTCTATCCATACGGTAATAAAGTATTGTCAATATTAGGTTTATTTTGCAAACGCAAAAGCAAGTTTCCAACCGGAAGACATTTAATTGACCGTATGAGTAATTCACACCATTGAATAATGTTAAATACTTCAGGCAGTAAAGAACTGAACATACTATACTTAACACTTCTTCAGTCTATACAGAATAAAATATTGATTGGAAGTTTAAAAATACCCCTAAAATTCCATCAAAAATAGCTGTTATATCCTCTGACAAACGAATCTTCAAAAAATAATTCACATAAAGCCGAAGAGACGTACTACCTAACACTGTTGAAATAATATCATTAATACAGCTTATGAATATGTCACTGCCAAACGATATATATATTTGTGTGAAAAAAAGTGAAATATCTACCACGTCAAATTTCTGAGAATGCTCGACCAAAAACAATAAACAAAATGAATCTCTCTTCTTCACTCCATCCAATAAAGTCAGAAACAGCATCCGCAAACCGTGCTCAGCAACACCATTTACATCTTCTGCAATCTCATCTCCTCCTTGTGTTCACGAGAAACTTCTCGACAGAATAAGTTTCCAATGAAGAAAAGTACAAAAGGATGACCTTCGAATTTCCGGCAATATTTTCCACTTGCAGGAAAGGTTGATACGATGCACTCGTGCGTTCTTCATTCAAAAGAAAGCAATTTCCCGACACGAAAGGCAGGTCCATGTAGAGCAGTCAGGCTGTTCAATTTGCTTGTCTGCACTCAAATACGAGACGATGAGATTTTCAGGTGTGCTTTGAAAGCCAACTTTCACCTTTATGCTGAGCACAAAGCGTGATTCATTTTGATAGCTATTTTTTCTGTAATTTTCTTAATGCTGGTTTTTGGGCATCCGAGTTCATATAATTAGGACCTTGTTTAAATTAAAAACATAATTCGAAAAAAAAGAACGTCATTCACTACTGCACAGCCCTGTAATTCCCTCCAGTTCTGAATTAGTAGACATAATTTTATTTTCCAGCAAGATAATGATCCAAAACACAGTTCTAAATTGTGTAAATATTATTTAAATCAAAAGAAGATAACGCAGTGTTGCAAATTATGACTTGGCCAACTCAGTCTCCAGATGTTTCACTCATTGGATTTGCCAGGGGTAAAGTTGGTAGTCAAGTTTAAAATTAAGATCTTAAGAATGAATAAGAGTTGTAAAAAAGATTACGGAATGCTTCAAAATCACTTCCACCAACAAAATAAGTTACTGGAAAGGATACTAGGAATATACTCTGTGGTGGTTCTATCTAGTCGCAATTTCTCTGTTCAAAAACGAAAATATAAATTATACATTTAAATTTTGAATCTTCTAATATTTATTTTGAATTCGATTATTTCGTAACTTTGCGAAGATAAAAATACCAAATTACTCTTTAAAAGTATAAAACTCATGATCCTTGCTTTAGAGTTTAGAGGCTGGTAGCGTATTGTGTCAAATTTCTAATGGAGTTGGTCATGAAAAACGTAAGAACTTCTTCAAGATAATTTGATTTGATTTGATTGTATTCAAATTCTTCCTTGCACTCGAGCACATCGACACAGCTTTGCACATGTATGTGAAACAGGACATTGCTTTAATCCGACACTTCTTTCCATTGATCACTAACGGCATTTTTCGTTCTGTTTCCAGATACGCCTAATCAGAAACTTCGAGAATAGGTGGACTCTTCTCGAAAACAGCACTTGTATCACCGAGAGGGTAAATAAAAAGGGGTGCTGCAGCTGAAACTACCACTCCTCTTAATTAAACGGAGCACTTAGGCCTTGGAAATGAAATTAGAAACTCAGTTCAGTGACCCAGGTGTAGAAACTGATATAGAGAGAGGGAACATGAAAGAAATTACGTGACCTGTAGGTACCATTTCAACGCTTCCGACATTTAGCTCGTATTTTCACGCATAAAAACACCGATGAACTTACGTTTTGCTGATTTATTCCAATTTTTGGAGCACCAAGAATTTATGTACAAATTTATTCCCCCATGAATACCTACCGCCTCCATGTCTGTTTACCTAATCGTGAAATAGGCAACTACTGTGAGTGTTATTTATATGAATCAGTCCACAGGTAAAAAACTTTACGTGACAAGAAAATTATTGTTATTTTTAAAAACAGCAACACTGAATTACCCCAAAAACAAATTTTTTTCCATGACACTGGAAAAACATAGAAAGTTCTCAGAAAATTGGGACCTAAAGAAACGGAAAACTTTACTAAATAACGAGGTTTCCATGTATTATTCTTGTGCGTTTCATGTTTTCTGTGCAAAAGGTAGCGAAGCTAATTTGCATTGATGTCCAACTTTCTGCCGGCACTTTTTGGTATGCGACCTGCACCACACGCACTCTTTTTCAAATTTTTCATGTAGCACGACACTAAAAACGACCGGATCCCAGGTATTGTATTTCTGATGCATAGTCTGGTTTCCAGGCAAGTGAAACTCATGTTTTAGCTATGAATATTAACCGCCAAACCAACAGAGCATTTTAAAAGAAAGATATCAATTTTTGGGCTCTATACGATGACTTCTTTACTATGTAGTCTTTGTTCAATTTTAGGGGTATAAATACAGTGAATTTAACGAAAGACGATGAATGAATGACTACATTTGATAAACTAAAATGGGTTACAAGATTTTGATGCGTTAAAGTAAAAATCTACTATATATCACATTAAGTTCGTTCATGTATCAATAGCTAGTGTAATTTTTGCCTGGCGTGTATTTATAATATATTCATACATGGTTACGAGTATTTCAGGTCAAAAGCCCGTGCAATGTGAAGTTCCAATTGAAATTTAAGTTCAATGACTACTGGAACTTTTTCTTAAGCTAATTATAATAAAAATATATGCTCGTAACTTATTTAAGGATATAACATGATAGTTGAATTCATTGGTAAAAGATCGACCGTATTCACAGGAAAAATTTGTTGATAAGTTCACAGTTAAATGGGTCAAACTTGCCTTGTTTATTATCTTCAACTTTATTATCATTAATGATGATTATCTCCTGGATAAACCCATAGGCAAATTTGCATTAGGGATAAATGAGTAAAAAATGTTTGCATGTTTTAAATTACTCGTAAATTATTTATTCAAATTTTTACTAGTTCTATATATATTATAAGTAAGAAACGCATCGAAATTATTTATAGAGAAAATTTCTTAGGTAAGATCACACAGAATAGCCAAACTTATTAAAAAAGAGTGTCTTCCATTATTAATACAACTAACGCCAAACATCTACCATGTCTTACGATTGTTGTGTGCCACATCATTTCTAATAACACAACCAATATGAGGGAAAATGACCACGACTGGAAAATAACAACCCAAACCACGACGAGGGAAATATCAAATTATCCTTGACGATGGAAATAACAACACTAACTAACCTCAATGAGGGCAATAACAAACGTTACATCTGTCGTCAAGAAGAGGTCAATGCCTCCGCCGGGGCGCTTCTTAGAGACAAGCTAGAAACTGTTATTTTAAACACAGGCAAATGTTGATCCCAGCCTGTAAATATTTTTCGTCTCGTGGAGGGAAAAATAACTTAATAAATACTTTTTACACAAATTTTTATTTGACGGACATTGCTTTGAGGAGTTTATGCGTTCAGGTTTACGTACCCAAAGTTTAGGAAAATAGTTGCAGACGTACCGTAAATATTGAAATTTGAGTGTCTTGTTTTCGTGGAAAACTTGACTCGGCACTTGGTCGGATTTCAACTAAGTTGTATTTCAATTGTATTTTCGCTAACTAAGTTGTATTTTCAGTAGGATGCTCCAATTTCCCCAACCCTTGCCTTATGTGTAATTGTGTTGTTTTCTTGCGCATCTAAACCTGAGTACTACAGGGTGTCTCAAAAAAATGTAATCACCCTCTAACCGTTGCTAACATGCTGTCTTCTTTGTGTTGCAGGTGTAAGGTTCGAACCTTTGCAAACATGATTAAATGTGATTAAACACCTGACAGCAAAGAAGACAGCATGTTATCAACGGTTAAAGGGTGAGTACATTTTTTTGAGACACCCTGTAAATTTTAAGCGAATATTTTAGACTTGTTAAATTCAACAATCTCGTAAACAAGCATATTACGCTGTTCACTGCATTAGGAATAATAAACTTAAGTTTCTTAAAAACTTTTATCAATTGCATTGACAGTAAAGAAGATCATGAAGTGTACGTTTTCATGAAAATCGAGAGGAAATTTTTAAATTGTCATGAAATACATATTATTTCACAAAGTTCATTCATGTGCTGATCTTTACCATTTTGATGCCTCAATTTGTGTTTTTTTATCACAAACGTTCAAGTAAACATAATGAATTTATTGTTGGAGAGCCAAAAGCGTTAATTTAAAAACCTATCAAAAGCGTAAATGTGAGTCCTGAACTTTAGAGAATTTTAGTAATAAAAATGGACGCTTCTATGGTAAACAAATATTTACCCAAGCGTTGATTTCAGGATTTATTTTTTTTAATTCAGAATTTTTTAAGGTTTATAGGGCTAGGTTAGATGCACATGAATGTATAACTGCTAAATTTTACCCTGGCAAGTCAAAATAACTTTCATAGATACCAATCCCCAAGTTGAAATTCATCCTTTAATTGGATGCAAACCACAATGCAAGTGAGTCATTCCGAATAACATAGAAAAATCGATTTTGCTCGAATTTAATTAGCGGAAAAAATGTTTACTAAACTATATTCATTTTGTGCATACTGGAACGCTGTACAAATTTGTTCATGTTATTCAATAAAATTGTTAACATGAACTCCTCGAGCATTTGAAGATGCCTTTCAGCAACTTATTATTCTGCGACTCAGCCATGCTGTGCTCTGCTGTAATTAAGATGAATTTTATGAACATAGGACGTCCTATGAGAACATTCTCGCCAGAACTACAGATCCAGTGGAGAACAATTGAACAAAGAGGGGAGGTAAATAAATTAGCTTTAAATTACTAATTGCAAGTGTTATTTAAGCGTCATTGAAATTATAACTGAAAATACAGTATAAGTTACAAGCGCAGTATCTGAATATGTTGCAGTTTTCTTTCCGTGAAGTGCCAGTAACAATACAATAAAGATAAATAAAAACATTTGAATTGGTTCGAGTGAGCAGTGCATTAATAGCATGTAAAATTTGTCCTTAGGAGCTGTTTTAGACTGAAAATGAGTGTACCTACCAACATTGAATGGCCTTATTTGTACTATGGCAAACTACAGTATCATGTGCTCTGATCATTTAACCCAGCATGCATTGTGCGCCAGTCAATGATAAGTATGCCTGTGTCAGATTTAAAACCGGTTTTACATGCCTAAACAGGTACCGGTTTTTGAATCTAAATGTCTAGGTTTAGGCCGATGCTAGATTTTGAAATAAATTGTTCAGGTTTAAGCCGGGGGGAGATTTTGAAGTTAATTCTTTAGGTCCAGACCGGTGCTAGATTTTGAAGTTAATTTTTTAGCTCCAGGCCGGTGCTGGATTTTGAAACTAATTGTTTAGATCTAGGCCGGTGCTAGAGTCTGAAACTAATTGTTTAGGTCTAGGCTAGTGCTAGATTTTGAAACTAATAGTTTAGGTCTAAGCCGGAGCTAGATTGTGAAATTAATTACATAGTCTTAGGCCGGTGCTAGATTTTGAAATTAATTGTTTAGGTCCAGGCCGGTGTTGCATTTTGCAATTAATTGTTTAGGTCTAGGCCGGTGCAAGATTTTGAAGCCGTTGTTTAGGCCTAGCAGAATAGGGCGCCCATCATTTTTACGCCTCTGTCAGCCGCAGCAGCGGGCCTCCGGGGTCTAATGTGTCTTCACATATTGTTTAGTTTCCACAATTCTTCATGAAGAAAATGAAGAGGAAGTCGCCAGGGGCTTTCTGGAATTTGCGAGGATTAAAGCTTGAATTTATGAGACGTGGGCATTCGACACGAGTGACTTAATTCAAAAAAGCTCGAAGTTATGTGTTTCAGATGCGTGGTGTAGAGGAGGTCGAAATGAAATAGCGGTGTTTATGGAAGAATGTTGCTGTATGAGGAATAAAATTGTATTACTCTCATGAGTCATAGAAGCCCCATAAACGGGTGTGTATATATTGGGATTGATATTAATTTAGATTCAACTCCTACATCAAGACCTTAACTTAAATTCATGCTTCTGCATTAAATTATTACCACAGTATTATGCGTTTATTATTTACTTCGATAAGATTTAAAGGCACAAAGACTGGAACGTAAAATCACGAACTGATAAAATACTTAAATAAAAATGATTACGAATGGCTTCAATTATATTTTCTAAGGATCTATAGGAAAGTTCAGACATCAGATAAAGCGAAATGAGTTTCCTGCTGTGACTGTTGACCTGCAGTGGCTGAGTAATGCCTTGGAAACAAGTCTATTGGAGGTTTCTCATTCACTTTAATGCTTTTGCGGATCATGGATTTTAGTTCTTTCGCCTTAGACCTTCTGTGAGCAGATCAAACACATCGAAGCGAAAAGAACGAAATCCTCTGTAATCTTCCTCGTAATTCTAGAACAGAAAATGGATTACTTTATTTATAGAGAAATGAAGAATAAAAGCCAGTCGGCCAACATTTGCTCATTGATATCATAGATCTTATATTTTGAACGGGCTCATAGCTTAAAAACCTTTTCATACAAATACCTAGAAAACGACAGCAATTACAGCAACTTTTGATAACTGAAAGCGATCATAATTTCTAAATATATCACAAGCTCATTAAATCATGCGTGCAAATTGATCAATTCGTGAAATTCAATTCATCCTTTATAACAACAAATACCTGCGAATGCTATTTCTGTGTTCTATGTGCATTTATCTTTTACTGCTTTTCACGTGTATATCAAACGTCTAATTAAATCTTCATATTTCTCTAGCAAAATCTTTATTTTTCTTGAAATTTAGATCCAAGTAAATGTGTGTAACTCTATGGACGATATTTTCCTTTCAACAAAAACTATTGTAAAGGTACTCTCCCTTTACATTAATTGAGTGCGTGTTATAATATAAAATTAATATATCACTAGTACATGACTAATATGCTCATTAATATATATTTAATAATAATATTAATATATTTAATAGCACGTGCAAGTGCCAATAATCTGCTGGCATGTTCAAACTCCATTTTCTTGAACAAACTGCACATGCACAGTGGAACACTGATGTGTAGCTGGTCCAATCATTTTATAACTTTTTCTACTTTTTATGCTCTTAATTATTTGAAACATTCGATTTATTTACAGTTTCTTTCTTATTTAATTGCTCAAGAAACTACAGCTAGAATTGCCTTAGAATTATAGGTAAATGTTTTGACTAGCAAATTTAAAGCATAATGCAGTATTTTTTACCTTACACTCGCAACTCATGTGAATGGTTCACTTCTTGTGTATGTCTGAACAGAATCTGTTTTATAAACAGGAATAAGCAGTGTTTTATGTGCTTATAGATAAAACTCTATGACTAATATGTTCTGTTGTTGAGTCTGTTGTGCTATGTTGCTGAAGTTGATGTGTTCTATTGATAAGCTGATATGTTTATTGATAAGTTGATGTGTTCTAGCGATAAGCTGATATGTTTATTAATAAGTTGATGTGTTCTAGTGATAAGCTGATATGTTTATTGATAAGTTGATGTGTTCTAGTGATAAGCTGATATGTTTATTGATAAGTTGATGTGTTCTTTAATAAGCTGATATGTTTATTGATAAGTTGATGTGTTCTATTGATAAGCTGGTATGTTTTATTGCTAAGTTGATGTGTTCTCTGGATAAGTTGATGTGCTCTATGGACAAGTTAAACTGTTCTATTGATCAGTTGAAATGTTCTGATGCTGAAGTTGGTGTGTCATGTTGAATTGTTGATGACCAATATGCATTCTATTGCCAGCAGCCAGCTTCCTTCTGGAGTCTCTGGCTATAGAAAGCAGCTTCCTTCAGACCAATTAAAATTTAGCTCACTTCCATTCGGCAATTTAATGGCTGATTGAGCCTCGAAAGTTCTCAGTCTAATCAGCCAATAGAATTATCATCGACAATTAAATTAATTCACCCATTTGCAACTTGATTGTTTCCCACACTTTTAAACTGTGACATCTGATCATGAAATAGATGTACACGTGGGTGTGCTTGACATAAACAGTGAAATGTGAATCACAATAAAGTGGTTTGTGAACGACATTTTTTGTTTTTCTTTCATGCGCATTATAACAGGAGTTACAGTCTATTAGATCCTGTCTACATGCAGAGACGGCCAAAAATTTTTGTCAGCTTTCATGTGTACGAGTATTGTATTAAACATGCTAAGCAGAGCGAGTGAATGAACGTGTTTTACCCTCAAGACTATCTTTCTCGCTCTCTCTCTCTCTCTCTCTTTTTCTCTCTCTCTCTGAACACATCACTTTCAATAAACGTCAAATAAGCCCATCTGATTCGAGCTGTGTATGTAAAAATGGTGTGTTTGAAGCTTTTAAACAATATCAATGTAGCGTCATTCTTCGGTCAGGCATTATGTTTTGTCGTGATAGATGCTAGGTGTGTGATTGCTACCTTTTTCACGCGGTGAGTAGTGGTCATGTTACAACCTTTCAATAAAAAAAAACTAATTTAAGAGAGATGAGTCATGGGCACATCTAAGGAATAATAACGGGAAATATATCTCGTTCTATGAACTACATTGCTTTTTCATGTTACAACCGTTTTTTCTTCCTTGAAGTTTGGAAAGCTGTTTTTTCTAATCATGGTTCAAAGAAAAAAGTTCATGACCTAATTTGGAATAGTGCGATTCTGAAAATATAAAACTATACAGTGCATTTTTATTTTAAAAGCATCTCACTCTTGTTGTCATGCCTGCTACCCAATGTTCAGACGCTGCAAATGTTGTATACATATAACATTTTCATTTTAAGTAGTAAAAAATTATAAGTATTTTTCGTGAACTTTTAGTGTATTTTGCGATGCATGAAAGTTTGAAATTGAGTCTGGAATACAATCTCATCAAAACTAGACTCACACTTGATTTAAAAAAGTCTTTTTGATTTTAGAATCTTATAAATTTCTCTTTCTGTCAGTATGCTCGTGCAGCATCTGGACGGCATGAAAATATACTGCACATTGCCACAGAAATATCTGCAATGATATTATTTGAAATTTAGAAACACTCCTGTGAAATTTAACTGATAACTTTTTTCAGTCGTTATCTCAATAAATAAATTTTGCAAGTTTCACAGGTACGATTAAAAGAGTAGAGAGTGGTTTTAAAATTTAACACATATGTTAACCTGCCTGACAACCCAGGTTTTATTACTAAATACACTGCATAAGATATCAAAGAATGAACAGAAGTTATTCCTTTTAATGTTTTCGTCTGGAGCTAGAATCTTCATTTTTAATTCCTTTTTCGTAATGTACAATTTTTGGTTATTTTGAAACTTTTCATGGAGCAGCTGTATACGATTTTATTTACTAATAAACTTTAAATGTTCAAGTGAAGTAGTGAAGTGTTTCTGTAAGGACTGATTCTTTTTAATTCTTATATATTTGCTAACTTTTGGTTATTATTTTTATTTATATTACAAACATTGAAAATTCATATTCTTGAACATTTGTCCTGAAACTGGCACCGTTCCATAGCTCTTTCTTATTCATTGACACATTTAACTATTGATACGGGTCAGATATTTCTAGTTGATATCTTGTTTGATGAAACAAAACTATTATACTTATATATATTTTCCATGTGTTTAGTAGCAGGTTAACCTACATTTTTCACGGACGCAACTTTAATATGTTATTACAAATATTTATTGGCCTTAAAATGATCATAAATCCGTACAAGATCGTCATTTTATGATCAAGACACGCCAATAATGAGACTTTTGGCATCCACAATCTTTCCCGGCGGAAAATATTGATAACAATTTTAGCAACATACCATAATACTATAAACTTTTATTAAAATAAATTGTTCATAGCTTCATAAAGTCTGAATGTGTCGTTGGAATGAAATTTCCAATAGAATTAACGATGAAAATAGGCAGAAAATTTCCGACATCCACCTGCAGTTGTGTTCTGCACTGCTTTATTAGTATTCCATAGCCCTAAAGCCATATTCTACTAAAGAAAGTTATTAATTAACTAAATACAGTCAAACCTCGTTATTTGTCGTAATTATACTCATAATTCGAAATTTCAAAATTTTATGTATGCAGGAAAACGTTAATAAAAATCATGAAAATAGGGGTTATAATAACTATAATGAATGAATGATTGAAAGAGCACAACAAGTTGTAAATAATGCATATGATGGTGGTAAAAAAACGAGTTCTCAGTGTATCAAAATTCCCGAAAAGTTATTCCCAAGAGTAAGGTTTACAAATAATTCTGTACTCGAAACTCCAGATGATGCAATAGAGACACTAAAAATGAATGATAAATTTTATGTTTGACGTGCATTTTTTATACTAGCACTCATGATTAAATTTACCCAAAACCATTCATAATCCTAATTTCAATATTTCATACACAAAAACTTTTTTCATCAAACCATTATCAATACATTAATATTAGCACTTTCTCTTTTTTCTTACCCTAACAATTATTTTGACAAAAATGAAAGCCATGAAGTATTCGGCCTAATGACTACGTTTCTTCGACCATCGTCTGCAAAAACAGAAGTCTTGTAGGTTTGTTTACATTTCATTAAAAGGCAAGCCAGTGTCTAAAAGCAAAATGTATCCTGGCACCAACTGAAGAGCTTTCAACGTTATCTAGCATACAAAACAATATTATTTACACAACAGCCTGAACGAATAGTGTTTGTAGAAGATCTTTGAGGAAAGTTTCAAAGCAGATAAAGAATTTGTTTTTGAGGTAACGAACTTTGAGGAGGATTTGATTTCCCAGGTATATTAGAGGAAATAATTTTTTGATGGGTGGGTTTCTCAGCTAAATCAGCGACTGTGGGGGCTTAACCCCTTCGTTCCGATTTCTGCACAACCACCATTAAGTATATTTTTTTGCATTATGACACCCATAAACTATTTGACTCAATATCATAAATTATCAAAATCACTACCTATGGTTTTCAAGCATGGTGCAAATATGTCCCAACAGTATTGTAATGAGTATAAATGAATTATAATCAGTAAAAATGAATTATAAAGAATGAATGTAGTAACCCTGTTTGGTTTCGTCCTAAGCCATTTTAAATGAAAAAAATTCACTTTAGTATTTTAAAAATGAACATGGGACAAAAAATGTCCCAAGTGAAGAGGTTGAAATGAAACTTCACAAGTAACTATTGCTAAAGATACAACGCCGAATTTTTTAAGCAATAATTGTAAGAAGATAAAGAGCCAAAATTGTTTTTAAAAATGTTTGGAACACACAGTCGGTACTTATTTGCATGCGATACTGTGGAATTTCTTCGATTAGAAGTAGCTCAAAATGTAGTTTTCAATAAAACAAGTGTTTTTCAGAGAAATATTTTTGGTCTAACCTTGGTGTCAGTTGTAAATTTTATGAAACACGTGTATAAAAATTTAATAATAAATATGCAAGGTTTGACGTGCATTTTTTATACTAACAGTTATGATTAAATTTACCCAAAACCATTCATAATCATAATTTCAATACTTCATACACAAAAACTATTTTCATCAAACCATTGTCAATACATTAATATTAGCACATTAATATTAGCACTTACAGAAACGTGAACTCTAGTCTACTAAAATGTAATTTGTTACCCTGTTTTTTAACTATGTATCTGGCTAAGTTAAGATAGATTAAAATATCATAACTGAAAAAGCAAGCATGAAAGAATTTGTTTCCTGATTTAGAAGAAAAATATTATTTAAGGGCACTCAACTTTCAGGTAACTTTAGTTTTCATGCCATGGATCAATGGTATTCAGTAGCTCTGAGTGCCTCAGTCTGCAGGCCAATTAAGATAAAGACCTGATGGAAGAGCAAAAAAATTCTTGTTTCTAGGGTTTTTGGCTATCTTTTTAAGCACTTTACACCAAATGACATCCAAACTGTCAAGCCTCAACCAATGAACTGTTCTCAGTAATATCAAGATACAAGAAAGTGCAGCTGCAGAGTGGAACATTTCGTACTATTGTTCGATGTGCAGCAAATTCTGTATTTTATAACGAATATTAAACGCGCCTGAGTTCACTCGTCGTCAATTAAAAATTCTGTTGCAAGGTTGAGGGTCCTTTTGTGTTCAAAAAGTCCAGCTCTGATAAACTAAGGAATTTTGCAGAGCGTAAGTACAAAATATACCTGAATTTCCTCAAATTCATGCACACAGACCCTGTAACGAGGTCTGCATTGAGCTGTGATATAGTCAGAGAGACTCCTATCATAAGCTTTATTTTTTTGAACAAAACTAGAAGCTATAAAGCAAGTGAGTTTGAAGTCAAAAGAAACTCTAAAACAATTTGCTGTCATGTTGAATGAAAAAAAATTATACGAAGAGCATGCAGTTAAATAACTTTGAAAATTTTACTGTCAGCGTACAGTCGTACATAATTAAACAAGAATATTCTTACCTTATTCTCATCAGTCAAAGCTCTATTTAGCACAAATTCATCAGGAACTCTTTTTTAATTAAAAGGTTAGTAGCTCTGTCATTTATTCACAGAAATCTAATTTAACACATGTTGTTCACAGAAATCTAATTTAAAACTAGAAACGACACTAATACGAATATTAATATCAATAATGAAGCATTCAGCGTTCAATCACCAATATTTATAGCGAGTAAAATTGATCATAATTTTATTATGACTCTAATGTTCATATTCATTACGGCGAATGAACCTGTAATATGCTCAAAATTCTCTCCCTGCTATTGAATGAAATAAAATCACCTAAAAAAAGCTCGAGCAATTCAAAAACCGAACAAAAGTTTCCTCTCTAATCAAAATGTGCATCTGGAGCCTGCGGACCAATCACAAGACTATTCAATTTAAATTCCCGTTACTTGCCAGGGAATCTGTATATTTCTGCATGCACTGTGTTTCATTTATAGCAATGATTACACTTACTGCATTTATAAGAAACAATATACTTTGATAAATGTCTTCTATTCGAATAGAGGGTGAATGTTAGTTTCAGTAGAAACACTTCTTTACACAAGAGTTGGGTATGACATTTGCAGGTTTACATGTGGTGTTTATTGAATTTTCTTGTTCAGACACTTCAATAAGTCTGTCAGTACGTAATTAATTTAGATAAATGTACAAGTAAAACTGCAGGAGCAAAAAATACATGTACAATTATTTCAATTGGATCATTCACAGCACAGTTGCAATAATTTCAAATATTTTTATGTGATCTATAATCGAATTAGTAGTTTTCGTACGTTCTGAAATGAGGAACACAAAGAAAAAATCTGCGCCTTCAAATGAAATAGTGAACATTTTTAAAAATGTGTATGATAATAAAAGAATTTTATAAGCTACCAGAGTAAATAATATACATTCCCAAACAATTTCCTGCAATAAATTGATTTTAGAAAACAAATTTACTTTAGAACTTTCTTACATTCCGTGCACAAGCCTCTCCAGTTCTATGTATATTGTGTAATATATGCGTGTAAAATTTCTAAAAGCGAGAGACGTTAAACAACTACGACAATGTCTAATTTTACAACTATATAACTGTTCACTATTTTTTCATTTATAAAAAGATGAAACTTCATGAAATACTGTTTTATATCGTCAGTACATTTTGGAGCACAAATATACATGATATCCATGAAATCTCTTTTCTGTTCCGATAATTTATTGCAATAGCAAATAAAACTGTGCAGACGCAGAGGCTATTGCAAAAAGAAAATTTAACATGATAGTTTTTTATTTCATTTCATACATTTCTCTATAGAAGCCATTAGCTGCACGAAGCGCATAAACACGGTACTCGATTTTCTGTCATGTTAGCTGTAGCTTACCCTCATCAATGGCGGCAATGGCATCAGTAATCGCTTGCATTAGGTCAGTGATGTCCCGTATCTTTGTCCAATACACGTAATCTTTCACACACCCCAATAAGAAAAGTCCAGTGATGGGCTTTATGGGAGAACGAGCAATAACTTGTCTTGTACTATCGACGCCATCCTCTGATGTTCTTGAACGCCTGTTTCGCTCTTTCTCCAACACTGCCCCTGTCTCCATAAATTTCTTATGTGATGCACCAATTGACGGACGTGATGGTGGATTTTTTCTACACTTTCTTTCCTAGTTTCGCTCAGTCTGCGTATCAAATTTACTGTCAATAAACCATGATGAGCGTTGTGCATTTTCTTAAATTATTTAGGGCTCACTCAACCGAGATTCTGTCATTTTATCAACAAAACGCCTGAAACACATGAATGTAATGTAATTAAAAAGTTTAATGACCACTATATACAAAAAAAAGAAACCTGACTAAACATTTCATCAATTGCATTCGTAATAATTTTTTTTATATTGTGAAGACACATTTTGGACACACTGGGTATATGTACTGCTAATTTCCCTGTCACCTTTCAATTCAAAGTAAATAAATTGTACACGTGTAGACCTAGTTCAGTATAAACTATGTAGGATTTGAAAAGTGTTTTCATTCAAGAAAATTATTTCTTCCAACATAAAATAGCATCTTTACTTAAATGTTAACTTGCTCCGGTGCTGAAACCTGAAAAGCTTTTAAATGTTGATGCAGTCTCCTGTCATTCTGGAATTTTAGAATTATTTCCTCAAAATTAAATGTTAACACACTAAAGTTTTACAAATGAGTGCACAGAGATTTTAAACATTTTCTGTTAATATATTTTACCGCAATGCACCAATAATTCTTGTTGCAGGTCGAGCAGGTCCAACCCTAACTCATTGAACATAATTATTCTCTAAACAACGAATATAATTTATTAAATGCATCATCATTCATCCTATATGTTACCCATTGACTGCATGAACATAAATCGATGAACTTATACTTAGAATTACCCTCAAAACTTACTCTAGGTGAATTCTTGAAGACTTATTTCTTTTCCTGAAGTCAAACATACATTTTCCTACAGATCATACCGTTTGTTGGATGTTTAATAAGAGTCAATACCCGAATACCATGTAACTACTTCAAAAATAGGAAAACCTCAGTAACTACCAAGTTCGCTGGCGTGCATTTGCGAATTAACCTTTTCTCAACCTAGCTGGAGGAATGTTCGCTAGAGCAGTCAGCTTCTCGCTAGAAGTTTCAGGTTCAGGCAATCCCACGAAAAGCTTGTAGATCCTCCTAAATGAAAGCCCACAAAGTGACCTCTGCTTCCACAGATCACTTGTAGCGTCTACAAACTCATGATATTTCCTAGCGCAGAAATTCGAAGCACGTACCAGCAGTCAGAGATGAAAGAGCTTCTAAGGTTTAGTTCGTCGGATATTGCGAAAGGACTTTTACTGATCAAACGAATGTGTTTTACTGTGTCGTTAAGACCAGTGATTTAGATAAACGGGGCTGTAAAAAGAAGGGTATGTCGTACATAATTAAAACGACCATCGAACTATTAAACTAATGCAATAAAAATAGCAACTATATTAGTTATATCATGATTTCGTTTCTAATGATAATGAATCTGCCCATCAAATAATTATTTAATTGACTGAATAAGTTTAACAAGTCCGGTACTCAAGATAATTGTTTTCTGATGCGCGATTAGACAAATTGGCTCTCCAGTCAAACTAAAGTTTCGTATGTTTGAAAATGGAGTATAATCTCTAGGAGTAGTATGACGTCCATGTGTCATTACAATTCCAATATTTCATTGAATTTTAATCATACAATTACATCAAACATATGTATACGGAATGTGGTTTCTGAAATACATACCAACCGAGAATAACATTACCGAACACGGTTGGATCTCACAAGCTTGCAAAAGCTTGCAAGCTTGCAAGCTTGCAAAAACCAATGCTGTTACATTTCTTATGTACCAACTTTATTGGAAATATACGTTTTTGTTGTTTTGTTTTGTTGTTTGTTGCCTTTTCATCATTAACTCAGGCTCGAGTTAACCCTATGCAACCATGACAATTTTTTCCGGTGATTAATTTTATCTGCAGAAAAAATAACGGAACATTTAAATTTTTTGACCATTAGATGATAAACGAATGGCAGAATACTATAAATTTACCAAAGTTGTTGGCATGAATTTGTAAACTTGTTTAAATTTGCCACACTCGTTTTAGAAGATCATCACTGAGATGCAAGGCACCTCTTCGTCCGAGAAACAAGGATGCACATAAGCATCAACTTACAACACATGACATGCAATAAAAATCAATTTTTTAATTCATTCAACATAAGTAATGAAAACAGACTTTTTCTTTCGTGTATGTCTAAGCTGTAGACATTCAATTGCCATTTTTCCAGCCTTAATTGTGGATTTTATTTTGAGGAATTTTTATAATGACGATGTTTAGTCCGTACATTTCTCCTAAGGTTATTATTTTATCACTATCAACCCCATTTTATTTTTTCACCCTCCATCTGACGCATTTCACACCAATGTGCGAATCGTAATCGAAATTGCGACAGCAATTATTAACGCATCAAACCCAATTTTTTCCTGAGCTAGATTATCGAAATTCCTTCATATCAGAAAACCACTCTCAGAGTTGAGAACATCTGATTTGTTCAGAAGATGCCGAGGAAAAAATTGGCAATTGAGGGATCATTGTGAGCCCATTACCAGGATCCTTTCGTTTATTCCATGACCCTAATTTCGTGGGGGCGAGAGCTCAGTAAATCCTTTTTGGCGTATTCTTCTTCTATGAATCTCCAGTGCAGCGCGACAAATACGTTGAACCCCAGAACCACTCTAAGCTCACTGAACGTAATTGTTGAACGAAGCACTATGCAGGCTACCCATATTGTTCCAAGATTGCGAATTATTTGAACTCGGGTTCGGTTTCTCTCTGAGATGAAACGCAAATAAATGGAGTGGTAAGGTATGGTTTCATACGCTTGTATTTTCTTTGAGAATTTAGTTATTTGTCTTATACATTTGAAACCCAAAGCATCGTATCATTCGTCTTGGAGATGAGAGAAAAAGCTGCAGGAAGCTTTTATACTGAACAAAGCCATCTCACAAAGTTCTCTTCCACGGGTCGCGTTTCTGTATTGCTCGAAATCCCTCTAAATTTTCGACCTTTTTTGCCTGTAAAATGTTGAAATAAGCTATCTGTTCATAAACAGGTTCTCATCGTAAAAATGTTTTAAACCTACAACAATTTCCTTTGAAACTTGAATTTTTTTTAAATATTTATGCTCCTACAATTTGGATAGTTCTTTCTAAAGAAATGTAGGTACCTATTTGCTCGTTGTTTTAATATTCATCATCTATTCTTTCATGGATGTTCAAATATTTAATCTGAATTCAGATTTCAGAAGATACTACAGAGTATTTTACTCTTATTTCCATTCATAATTTAAAATTTCAGTTTTCACATATAATTAAAATTACCTCATACTCAAACTTCGAAATCGCAGTTTGTACTGTTAAATTATAATGTAAAGAATTAAAAATTTATGTATTAATTTCTCTAGCATTAGAGAAAATACTTTCAAATTCAAATTTTATCTGTCAATTTATACTGTTTATAAAAATTTGGGTCTAACTCAAATCTCATACGGTGATTCACAAAGAGCATTGAAAATGGCTCTAAATCAAAACATTTAAAATACAGGGTTTGACAATCACTTCAATTGCAAATTTTGCAAGAGAAATCGTCGAGTGCTCATAAAAATCATTAACAATTTTGTTTGAGATGGCGATTTGCAGCATGTTTGAGAGCAGAAATAATTTCGAGGGAAACATTGCAGAGCAAATAGCTGCACCTAGACACTAAAGCTACATTTTATGACCCAAACTGGAAGCACATGCACCATTAACCTGCTGCTTCAATATTTCAGGTATGTACAACAATATCAAAGCCAAACAAGCCTATCAAAAATATTTGTTGATGTGGCCTCAGTTTCTAAAATTCATTTGATTACATCGAAACGAATGCATGAGGCATCTTCGTCCAGACTGGACTAATTAAATTCAAATATTTACAGTGCTAGAATACCTTCCGAAAAACGGTATATGAAGGTATTCGCAACAGTAATTGCTAAATTAGTACAAAGTTGTTCAACCCAAAACAACATCATCGTCAGTATTATTTCTATTATATTACAGAACATAATTTGAAACACAATACTGACTAGAGTAGGATGACAATTGCATTACATAAGCTATTCAGCATTAGCGTAACATGATACACGACTTCTAGGTTTGTTTTCTGCAAGCCTTACGAATGCATTAATAATAAGTACAGAAATCTGATACAAACTCGTTCTAGAATTTTGAAAATACCATGCGTTGGTATCATGTAGCAGAAGTCAAACTCGAAGGGATGGAAGTGCAATCCAATTTAAAACCGTTCATAATCTTCGCTCACCAGAACCTACGGAAAAAATGATATTCTCGTGACCACACTGAGAAAAATTAACTTAATAGCATAAATTTATTAGCTTTGGTAGCTGTTTAATGTCATTCACAAAAAAACCTGTGTAATGGCATATGAGTCGTAATTTTTATTATAAAAATTTATATGGTAAATGACATACCTTCACAACGTTCATTCACACAAAGGGAAATTTGAAAATGGCCGAAGCTACATCAAATCATTTCTCGAAATGGTGAGCACTTGTACCACATTACGCTTTTTATATAAATATACGTAATCTTTAGGACCAAGTAGCGTTCACAGTAGACGTTTCCAAGAAAAAAAATCCCTCGTGATTATTGTGGTTCATACTGCTTGTGTTGAACTCTATTCCACGGAATTGTACTCGTGCGCAGTTTCTTTTGAACTGTGTTCCTTTTCTTGGTGATTAAGCAGCCGAGTACTGATAAGAGCTGTGGTTGGTGCCTTTAGCCTAGGCCCTAGAGGCACTCGCTCACGGGCACAGGTGAGCTTCTTTATTTCGCATTACTGTTTCTTTATAATTCTTGATTTTATTGTGTGGATAGAGTGGCTATTTGTTTATTGGTGACTATTAAGAGGTGACTATTATGCCTCCTCCCCCTTACCGGGGAAGGGGGGCCGCTTCTGGGCGTGTTAGCTCATCGAGCCGGCCGTCCAGGACCCCCCTCTCATTCCTCAATCCCAACCCTTTTTTAAATTCAGTACCTCCTCTCCTGCAACCGCCATCTCCTCCCAACCTAACATTAACGTACCTAACCGTAAACCTCTCACCACTCTACTACCCCCAACTCTTCCTTCAACCCCTGTTACCCCTCCCGCCCTGCAAAAGCACCCACTTATAGAGAGCAATTAAAAACAATTGATCTGGCTAAACTGATTGATAAACTAAGAATTTTTTAAATAACTTATCGTGAATTAAATGCACCTCCGATAAGACTGACAACGACCAGGACCGGATACTACGCTGTGACGGACGACGTTACCTCTATCGACAAACTGATTTCCAAGAAAGCTACAGCCGCATTTGAAAAAATTAACTTAACTCTAATTAACCCCCAGACTTATGAGCAAAGAGGTCTGTATTTTTAAGACAAGTAGACGCTGACATTGGACGAAAACCGACAGAAGAGATTAAAAACGAAATAAAAAGACAGAATGACTGACAATACCTAAAGTTATAAAAATAAAAAACTATACTCACTAAAACTTGTGACAACAGACACAACGACCACACAACGACTGCTGAGAGACGGATTTTACATGCTTCATACAAAAATTACACTCCAACAATGTGAACAGGAAAAATACACATACATATTGATCTTCTACAAATGTTACAAATTCGAAGACCATGCCTCACATCAATGCACACCTCCAACCCAACATTGCTCAGAATGCTCATCAAAAGAACATACATATCAACAATGTACAATCCTCCTAAAACAATGCCTCAACTGCCAAGGTCCACATAGAACACTTGCTGCAAACTGCCCATTCAGGAAGAACATCATACTACAAAAACAAGAAACCGAACAACGACAAAACCAAGAACAGACTCATAGTACTTACGCCAAAATAGCAAAACACGCCATACAACATACAAACCCACCATAGCACACTAACATTAACAAACCAAACACACGTCAAACTCACAGCCCTCATACTAGAAGCACACATAGCAGCATTAGACAAAACAAAAAATTCGTCGACGTACTATCACAATCTCTAAAACTAAACTTCGATATTGATGCTACGTTCCCAGACAGAGACCCAACAGCTATCTTTAATTTCTACTATGACAAAACCGACACGCAACAACCCCAAATGACACAGACAGTTTCACAAGAAAAACACACAATGAATCTAAAGATAGACATAGCAATGGACGAGACAGACGCAGTTACATACACAAACATAAGACAAAAAAGACGGGTAGGTGACGGAATAGAGGACTCTAAACTATTAATGGACAACAAATACACGACATACGTTAAACTTTATAGAAACTACGCACAATTCCTGAAAATGGACTGGTTTGCCGACGAACTAGACAAAGCCAAGGACAATAACATAGGACTAAAACTCTTCACACAGGACTTAAAACATTAGCCGGTGGTGGAAATATCGAGGAGAAAGAAGGCTCTGTTTATGGAGATTAAAATTAACACAATATCCCATGAACAATTTATTACACTTCCAAGTTACCACACAACCACCACAACGATAAAAAAACACACAACATCAGAGAAATGATCCACAGTAAACTAACCATCATTCAACACTACGCACAATCATGTACTAATAAAAGAATAGTCGTCTCTAATATCTACAATACAGTAGACCCCGACTTAATACTCATAAACGATCACTCCCTCATAAACAGCAACCCACTTAAAATTTTCAACTTCAATATTTTCTTCATCAACATATACAATGAACAACATGCTGGAGTTACCATAGCTATAAAAAGACACATCCCTTATTAACTACATGACACATTCCACTGTGACATGCTAGCCATAACAATAGATACACAACAAGGATCCATCACTATAGGCACCACATACACTCCACCCAGACCAGATTACCTCCACTTCCTAGATTTTGACAGTTTGTTCAATAGACCGCATCCAGTTTACTTTTTTGGAGACATTAATGCTGCCCACGTAACCCAAGGACTCACATACAACAACAACACATACAACCATTCTTCGTAACACTCATTACACAGAAAAGCACAACCTCCCCAGACATGGTATTACAAAATAAACATGCATACCATAACATCGATCTTAAACCAGGACCATTCACACCCTCTGACCACATCCCAATTATAGCAACAATTTCTGCAAACCCACTACAAATCCCCATCAGACAACGCAGACACTTTTACAAAGTGGACTGGGAGAAATACAAAAAATTACTGTCAACAGTCACACCTCCCACAGAACAAACCCTCACCTTAGAAGAAATAGATCAATACCTTGACACCTGGACAGAACACCTGCAAAAAGCCACTGCAGACTGCATACTATTACTTTCACACAGGAACATACCTGGCATCAAACCCACACATGAAACACTACCAATGCAAACACAATGCAGTACATACACAACAATGGACCATCAATGCAATTAAACAGACAACTTATATTTCTTAGAAATAAACTTCATTCCATTTACAAACAACAATATTCAGACAATTGGAATAGAATAATTCAATCACTTGACATACAAGAAAACCCCAAAATTTTTTGGTCATCCATGAAAAAGATGATGGGGTCAAACATTAAACAAAAAATACCTTATTTAACACAAATTAACACATACCTACGAACAAACAAGTTTATTACCAATCAAGTACACAGTACATAGACAATACATTGGTTTTTCAAATTCTTTAGGTTAACATTCTTAGAGTAAGGATGATGGTGAGCTCCATGCGACGATTCCGGGATGTGTTGAGGGCTTACCGATAAGTGCGAGCTCACGGCGCGAAACGAGAAACAGCTCGTATTCATGGCCGGGTTTCGAACCCGCGGTTTTTCTGCCCGAAGCAGAGACCTGATACCAAACACAGGCTGCAGACCACTCGACCACGGTGGCTGCTACACACACCATTGGATAAAGAACCCATCTTCAGACAACATTGGCAAGATATTTTTACAGATCACGACAATGAAAACTTTGACACAGAACACACTAACAGAATACAACAGTACATGAACAACAAAACACACGGAATAGCCCCATACAACACAGGTGATATTAAACAGACTTGATCCCCTTTACTTCCCTCCAATAACTCCTGATGAACTCCTACAAACACTGAAAACATCCAAGGAAAAAGCCCCCGGTCTCACAGGCATCACAACACTTCAACTTGAACAGCTTCCAAAACACGTGATCCATTACCTACTATACATATTCAACATGCCTATTTCAGCTGGCCATTTCCCTGATAAACTCAAACATGCCAAAGATGATAGTTCTCCCCAAACCCAACACTTCACAAAAAATCAGTTCAAAATTACAGGCCCATTTCTCTACTAGATGTACATGGTAAACTACTTGACAAGATACTCAATAGAAGACTCACCAATTACATAGCAACACAAGACCACTATAACATTAGGCAACACGGTTTTAGGCAATACAGAGGAATACATACAGCATTGGCAACATAACACGAAACTATAACAATAAACCTGTCACAAAAACACACAATAGATATTATATAGTACTAACAGATGTGTCGAAGGCCTTTGACATGGTATGGCACTCCGGCCTCATCTACAAACTCACACAAACAAACTTATCTCCACTATTTATCAGAATACTAAATGACTATCTCACAAACAGAACAGCTTCAATAAGAATAGACACACTCACATGGTCCCCATTAACACTGCATACAGGCGTGCCCCAAGGGACATGCCCGTCATCAACACTGTGCAGCTTTTATACCCATGATTTACCGCCCCCATTACCCAATACCGATTATATCTGTTATGCAGACGATATTATTCAACTAACTTTTAGTAAGTACCCCCCACATTATGAAGCCCAACAAAGCACACACGCAATAAAAAAAATAAATACATACGAAATTAAATGAAAAATTGAAGCCAACACCAATAAGTTCAAAATTATTCCCATCAACAGATACAAAACAGCAGACATCTTCATAGACGATATGTATTTCCCATACTTCAAAAAAGGTACAGTTTTAGGACTTCAATTTTCACCTTTTGGATTCAAAAATCAATGATGATGATGTGCAATAGCAAATAGATGTGCAATAGCAAACAGGAATCTCAAGAAATTATTTAGACTATCCCACCTCTCCCAATCCACTAAGAAAAAATTATACATAGTATTGTTAGATCCGCGCTGATATACCCAGTCATCCCCCTGCACACATTATCTCCATCAGCCATCTCAAAGTTACAGAAAGTACAAAACAATGCCCTCCGCTGCGTGACTAACACAAGCTGGACAGATTTTGAAACAGCCAAATCCCTTCACGAAAGGATAAATATACCACCCATCAACGTTCTTCTGCATGAACACACAAAGAAAATTTAGTCCAATTTACGGTTAATAGCCATACAACAATACAATACCCTCATGCTCCGGCCAGAACCTATCAACAAGCAGCACCATAGATTCCGTAGTTCGAAACTGCATGCCCTGGCCCCTGCACCTCAATCAAGATACCTATAGCAACAAATTACGAGCAAAACAGCACAAAAAGGTCGAGCGTGGTCGCGTTGTGAGACATAACGGGGTTTCAAGGCGTGACGGCGCTCGGACTAAAATGGGAGGGCAGTTGAAACCCCGGGTCCTGTGTGGAGAGTCAGACAGCATGACGTTGACTTAAATATGGCGACAGCGTAGTATCCACCAAAATGAAAGAAAAACACAAACAAAACTTCCCTCATTTCGGTCTCCTAAATTTTGCATTAAAAGAGTCAGGACACCCCAACCCCTAACCTTAACCATATCCTAAACATAATCTTATCTACCTGATAATATTCCTATCCTCAGCCTTGCCCTTTGTTATTCCTTAACCTTGGAAACCCAACCTGGAACTTACCCTCGTCGAAACTTGTATAGATGTAAATCTGTGTACATATGTACATGTGTACACATAAATCCTAACCTATCAACCTATTAATATTCCTATCCTCATCCCTTGTCCTTTATTCACTCCATAACCTAAAAACCTTGGTGAGCGACTGGTGAGCGAATCTGCTTGCGAGCAGAAAGACTCGGGTTCGAATCCCGCTGCCGACATGGTTGATGCGACTAGAAATACGGCATGGGTCTTGGGTAAAACAACCGAATAATTATCGAAGTAATTGTACGACCCAAGAATGGGCCCAAAGGTTCGTTCCTATAGCCTCATTCTATTCTATGCTAACCTAATCATTCTAAAACCAGCTCCGGTCAAATTTTGTACAAATGCAATAACTGTGTACATTTTTGCAAATATAAAAAAGGAAAAAATAAATAAAAAATATATTAATAAAAATAATAAAAAATAAACAAAAAATAAAATTAAATAAAACAAATAAAAATGTGCATATATTTGTATGTATACAGAATAACAAATGCACATACATGCGTCCGCATATATGTAATTGCAAATATATACAAAATGTGTACATAAGAACCACTATAAATACTACACATATTTGTAAATACAAAGCCCTGACGGGTTTGTGTATATGTGTATATATGTATGTATACATATACCCAACCACTAATCAGCCTCCGAGTAAAGTTTCATAGCCACCCAATTCCGCGCAATGCGTTTTTTCGCCTACTACTGTCCTTTTCCTTTTCACTTCCTGTTTCTGGTACAATCTGTGCCAAACTCTTTTCTTCAGCTCATTCCTTCACCACCAGCTTTCACTGATTTTCCCTGAAGTCACAATGCTGTTATACCTCCTGCACTCAAACATATCAAGGGAAAATGCAATTAGTCGGACCAGCCGTCAATCGAGGCAGCGGTAGAGAATTAGAGACCACAAATTCATTGCAAAAATAAATTGTGTTGAGTGAGTTGGGCCAGGACAGGTCAATGCGTTCAATTTTCCGCAACAAGTAAATTGCTGCTTACTCAGCCGCTACTGATGGAATAGGACTTTGTTGTAGGTTCAGTAGTTTTTTTTGAAATAATTAACATGAACAATGACTGCTTGTTATTTGCCACATGAAGTGTAATTAAAATATTCAATAAAACCCTTCAGTAGTATTCTTTTTTTATTATAAACGATTAGAATAAACCAGATATGAACAATGTCACCATTGATTACAGGTCCTGTGTATACATTATGATTTAGGAGACATCAATTTTCATTGAAATGAGAGTTGAGTTCAAAATTTTGCAGGGTAACTGTATTATAACTTTTTAACATGCTTATAACATTTTTTATAGTCATTTCCTTTACGATGAACTTAAAATACAGAAAAATTTTGACAAAAGTTACATAAGTTTATTACCCTAGTTGATAAATCAATTCTCAACAATAAACTTTCATGTTCCTTCGCCATCACTTGTGTATTCATCTCTAAATTGTTCGTATGATGTCGTCACCAAATCTTAGAGCAATCTGAGAACGAAAAAAATAAATAAATTGATTGATGATATAGCGTATAAATTTTTATTGACACACTTTTGCTTCAAAATTTGGCTGAATGAATTCAAATATAAAGTCAAATTTGAACTACCGAGAGAGGTTTATTGCTGATGTTCAATCCTTTATCTTTTTAAACTGCTTTTTTAATTTAAAAAACGTCCGCTTTCTTTACAAGTTAAATGTCGGAAAGAAACACTGCTGAGGAGAAGAGTTGCGGCACTGCGAAACTTACAGTGCCAAACCCATAATATTGATTTTTTGTGTTGTGATCATACGATTCCGTTTAAATCTCACTATTATAATGAACTTACTTTCATAGGCATAAAGATTTGTGCAACTAGAAATAATAGCATTGTGTATACACGTAGACCAGTGATAATAATGAGTGTTTTATTCAATGAGGGATTAAATCGAAACAACACTGATTTGTTGAAATATGCTCGAACGCGAGTAGGAAAATGAATAATTCAACTCACCGTGCCATATAAAGGCATTTGCTTCCGCTCTCCAAACTGTTAATGTTGATAGACATGTTAAGCTGCCCAGAATGAGTAATGAAATTACCTACCAAAAGCCAGCCAGCGTGATAACTCCTCGATAATTGTTTACCCTGTACACAGGAGCAAAGGAATATGACTATCCTTGTAATTAAGTCTTGCAAGCTCACAACAGTCTCATATTTCAGAGTGGCGATCATTCTAGACAGTAAATTATGATACAAACAAACAACGGAATTGCGGATTTGAATCAGCCGAGTCCATTGTGTTTCTAAAAGAATTTTTAGTTCCTGGGATTCAGGAAATGGAATTCACTTGAGTATTACTATAGCAACTGAACACATACTGTATCATAAAAATAGATAAATGATATAGTCACCTGAATACGGAACCAATAGTTTTTATATTTTTATTTGTGAGCTGAAGAGGTACCATTAATTTCATTTTATTTTTATTACAAAAACTTATTATCGTATCGAAATTTTTGGATTAGGCTCAGTTAACTTCCTTTTTTTTAATTGTGTAATTTTTTGAGGAATTAGCAACTCATATTCTTAAAAACAGTGCTATTACTTTTCCATTACTTCATTATTTCCATTATATTACTTCATTACTTTTCCTTAAACACTTTTGAGTTCAATTTTAAAACAAACATCAGAAAATTATTCTTATTCTCTGTATTTAAACAAGTTAGAACTTCTTATCTAGGAATGCTAGATGCAAACATAATTTTTAAAATAAGATTTCTATGTAATTCGTAAAATAGTCTTTAAATTGTAATAAAAACAAAGTTGATACTTCGAACCTTTCGGAATGCAACTTTACGCCTGAACACTGAAAGACTAAAATTTTTGTGCGTGAAACTCTTTTTGCTATTTTTAGGACCGTCGTATTTTATTTGATTTCGTGCTACTAAAACCAGGGTAGGAGCTCACAGAGTGGCGCCGTGAACTATTTTTGCCTAAAAATTGGAACGAAGTTCGATATCGTCAACTCGGCCAAGGTTTGCATAGCAATATGCAGCGCGGTCTCGGACGCTACCTCAGTGCGGTCCAGCGAGCATCAACTGTCTGTACTTTCCTCTAAAAATTTTTTCAACGAACACCAATTGATGGCAACTGAAGAATTCGGAATTTTGTCTTTAACCTGTTGAGCGTCACTGATGTCATATTTCATAAGCTATTTTATTTTTTTCATCAATTTTAACCTCCACTGAAATGTAAAATATAAAATAAATAATAAAAAACAGTGTATTAAAGAGCTCAAGAAAGTTAGTTTAAAAATTTGATGGATTTCGCTCAAAAAACGAGACAATTTTCGAGATGCATCGGCTTAGATGGGTAATGCTTAACGATATAAATTGTATTTACTCATGAGGATGAAGTCCATGAACTACTCCAGGTTTGTAAGAGTGATAACAACAAAATAAGTTCAAGAGTGTCAGAGAATAATTTGTGCCATCACAAAGAACCAATCAAAAGAGCACAATAGCTACTCATTGCATTCTCGAAATTAAGTTTAATAAAACTAGCAGTGATTTTTTCGTAGCTAATTTCACACAGTGCGTAATGAATTAATATACGCTATTTGAAAATATTATTCTACCTAAAGTAGATGCTATTCTATATAGTTGTAAATTGATCTTCTTCACCATGAAACACTAGCTGTATATGATTCAGGAAATCTATCGGGTGTGCTTTTGTTTGTTTTTACGAAAAAAATTGGTGCCTTAACATTCTAACATTTATTGGAAATGATACAACTCAGACTCTTATGTATTTGCATCATCATATATACAGTATATCATATTTACACTTGTAGACCACTCAAAATTCGTTATCACAAATTACCATTGCAATCCGTGCAATTCTTCCCACCTTCAAGCTTTCAAATTTAACGCAAACTCTAGAAAGAAACAAGGCACAAAAAATTATATTCAAATATTTGACAGGCATCACTTGAGCCTCCAGCAAACACACCAAAAGTGACAATAACATAATAAATAAACTCTTGTTTACGGGACCAGTTGGAAAATTCGTAAAATGTTTATCATTTTAAAAGTAACAGGCAAAAAATTTATCATCAACAGCACCGTCAAGTGTGTTTGCAGCCCCGTAAAAATACGCTAACTCAGAACTTGAAGCAATCAAATGTTTCTTTCTGGTAGAAGCTTGAAAAAAACATAGCAGAGTTGCTCGACAAACATATAGTTTTTGAAGGTATGATGACTCAAGGCTTGAAGCAATAAAATGTTTCTTTTAGACAGACGCTTGAAAACAACAGTTTATTGTTGATCGACAAATACAATAGCTACTGAGTTTAGATTTTTGAAGAATATAGAAAAATTTTCAATGCCACCGCTTAAATCACTGTGATAAAGAAACATTTATTACGTCTACTCGTCCTCATCGTGATGAATATTCAAGCGTGGAATCCATTTATTCTCTCAGTAATACTTTTACTAAGAATAGTAATACAATTTAAGTAACATCAAAATATTCTTCCCTTTCATGTACACCTGTTAAACTGGTGCACATTTCTACTCGCATTATTCATAAATTGTTTTCATGCAATCAGAAGCTTGTAACTCTAATAAATTTTACCTAACCTAATCATGAAAGCTGCGCTTGGCTCAAGGTTACTATCTGCCCTACTCAACTTTGCTCTAAAACTAACTTGAACAGTAACCTTTATCTTAATTTAATACTGTTAGCCTAACTTCGTTGTCCCAATTTAACCCAATAAAACTTATTCCAACTTATTACTCTTTCTTGTTGGAAACAGTTGGCATATAAAACTTACGGCGTTGGTCGAAAACAGTTAATGTAAAGGGAAAAAGGCTAAAAATTTACCTAACACATTATATGTTCAACGTTTTACAGTATAATTTTTGAAAAGTGTAAGAAACGAAGATAAAGAATACATTTTCTGAATACTTTCTGAAACATTATAGTCGGAATGTTCTAATGACTGTGCACCAACTGTTTCCGTAGCATAATTGAATGTAAAACTCTTTTCCTTTTTTCCTCGTGAAACAGTCATGTACCAACAACTAGTGGAAACTCCATGCATTTTACGAACAATATATTTTTTGTATTAACGATTCAGATGTATGCCAAAGGCCGCCTCAACTGCAAGAGCGATAATACTAAAACCTGAAATTCTAGTAAAGTCAGTAGCCTTGAGCCACGAAAAAAGACTTTAAATCACGTGTTTCCATTAAAGTTATTATCACCATCGAACAATCATAAATGTTGCGTATAAAACCCACTGAGATCTTTCTCTTTAGCGGGAAACAGTATATACCGTATATGATGGCATATATTTGACCCACTTTTTTTACAAAATTTTGGCTCAAAAAATCGCCCTGCGTCTTATACATCGTAATTGAAGTTTGAAACCTCCCGTAGGCCTAGGCTAATCTTCTCTCTGACGCTCACTAACCCAGCTTACGCTCGGTTCTTCGTCTTATTTGCCGTCTTCGTCTTCGCGTCTTATATGCCGTCTTCGTCGTCACGTCTTATATGCCGTCTTCGTCGTCGTGTCTTATATGCCGTCTTCGTCGTCGTGTCTTATATGCCGTTTTCGTCGTCGTGTCTTATATGCCGTCTTCGTCTTTGCGTCTTATATGCCGTCTTCGTCGTCGTGTCTTATACGCCGTCTTCGTCTTTGCGTCTCATGTGCAGTCTTCGTCGTCGCATCATATATATCATCTTCATCTTTGCATCTTATATACCGTCAAATATGGTAGTTCACGAGAACTATTCTCTTCTTCCCAGTTATCTCGTCTTGAGGCTCTTTCTTTAGCATTACGATAGCATCCAGAGTAATACACACGCAATTGTACTTCCTTGTTTGAATGAAAATCTTGCCCATCCTCGACCGTAAGCCCTAAATCCTCCACTAATTCTTAGAGGTCTTGTGAATAGACGTACAAGCTCTTTAATAACTTAAACATCAACAAAATGATAATAAAATCTTTACAGAGAACAAAATAATATTATCAATACCTATAATCAATACCTATTTAGTTACGTAATAAAAGATTTAAATGCTTTTCGTTTCTATAACAAAGGCAGTCGTTTATAGGAAGTGCTTCACGATAGAAAAAGTCTTCAGTTCTTTCTCGGCCAAAGAGTTATTGTTCCTCTGGATTAACAACAACGCAAGACTTCAGCGTTCGGATCATTAAAATTCAACTGCCATGAAAGCCTCGAACCAAAAACCAATAGTTGTCTCTACAACTGATGATTCAGGGTTCTTTAATACTAGTGTACCCGCGCCATCAAAAATGGCAAATTTAGTGTATAATAAACACTTAGAATACAGTATTTTTGAGCCGCAATGGAAGTAGTTATAGCCATTCGTGTCATATCCTAGATACAGAAATTCAGCATTACTGAAAGCAACTGCAAGCTTGTGTATGTATATTGTAATATGCAATACCCACCGAACTCTGTGTCCACGATATGGACTCGAGTATATAAGACTCTGGATTTCTCTGATTTTTTTGAAAGTGACTTATTATAGGGCACTTGTACAGCGAAAATGATTGTATTAATTTACCAGTGAACTGAAACCAAGGCTGCAAGTGATAATTTCTTCCTATCTATTCTTAAGAGCGTAACAAGAAACATATAAATAAATATATAAATAAATAAATATATAAACACACGACAGTCATTCTTAGTATTAAATTCTTTAACCGCAGGCCATTTTGGGGCAAAAACCATTGATCTATGAAACTAATGCGACAAAATAATTATGGTACTAGTTACTATATGATTTTGTTGTCAGTAACAAGAAGTCTTGAGATTTCCATGAAGCTGCTGACCATGCTGACCAAGTAGGTATATGTAGAAAAGCTGCTGTTCGATAAGACTTTTTAACCCTCTATAGGTATAGGTAAACCAATAGAATGGAATTCGTAATGATACTATTCACGATACCATCTTTTTTTAATATTGATGAGTCCAGACTTTGCCTTCAAACTTCAATCTATTAAATCAATAGAATGGAATTCGTAAAGATACTATTCACGATACCATCTTTTTTTAATATTGATGAGTCCAGACTTTGCCTTCAAACTGCAATCTATTAAATCAATAGAATGGAATTCGTAAAGATACTATTCACGATACCATCTTTTTTTAATATTGATGAGTCCAGACTTTGCCTTCAAACTGCAACGCAGGCACAGGCGAAGCTGCTGTTTAACAAGCTGACGAATTTTATTTCTTTCAATTTCTTCGTTTTTCATGACCCAGTTCCTAGATAAAACTGTTGCGTCTACTTTCAAATATACATAGAGAAAGCAATTTTTTATCATTTGCAGCCTATATTTTATCATTACGGCACAGGAATTGCACGAGCCTGATTTCTTGCGCAAAATATGTATATTTCGACATGAATACATACATGCATATTGCATATTTTATACACACTATCAAAACTTTAGTCGCAAGTTTCACCATATTTCGAAGAAAACCTTGAAACACAAGAATGATTTAACTACCTAATCTAACCATATAGAGACAATAAGTCGTACAATCAAGGAAATATCGTTAATCATCTAGTCCAACTTAGAGTTTTTTCCGTATTGTGCATGGCATCCTAAATAAACAGAAATGTATTGTCTTACAGTCAGGCAATTTAGTTATTTGATGGGGCACACTGGAACTTTTTTTAAACATTCAGTAACCATCCGTGCAATCAAACAAAAGTAGCATGTTGACAATATAGAAACATCAAATCCTAAAAAAGTCTTACCTGATTCCTGAAGCTACCGCTGAGTTACCTGGATAATTACTGTAAAAATTCAACTCTCAGAATCACAACCTGGTCTGGACGTGGAATAATCAACTCGTTTGTGACAACTTTCGTAGCTCATAAAACAATTACGATGCATTTTATTCAATGGCACAACTGGTCTCATATGAATACCTATGTTTCTCGGGGACAAAAAGAAACTCATTCTATTTCTTACTTCTTGAAGCTTCCATAAAATTGTATTAACCGAACGATTCGACCATAAAATCTTCTCCACAGACCATATTAGTCATTACTATCACATGTGAACACTTGTTCTCATTGTACTTACTGAGCAATCCAACCACCTAACCTCCTCCATAGGGTCACTATCAATCATATTAGATGCCATCATCGCACTTTAACACTTGTTTTCTTCCCAGTTAGCGCAGAGAATTTCCCCCGATGAGAATATGCTCCTATATCTCCGACATGTCGTAAACTTGCCACCCACATTCGAGAGAAAATGGTTGGTTTGGCTTCGAAAATTGCCGCTCATGAAGTCAATGACCAGGTGAAAGAGGTCATTCACGAGGTAGGTTTGTCGCGCCTTCTGCGTTAGATTGGAGCTAAAGACATCGGTGTTACTGCTCGATTTTATGAAAAAGTACACAAAGTGGCGATAAAAGCAGCATAATCAAGCCTGTTTTGCTGATATTGAGAATTGCTCGAGTGAACTTGATTGACATATACTTAACTCAAAGTTCTTAGATAAGTAATCCTGCGTAAAATATTGGTCAGCTAACGCCGACAAATTTCGACCTGAGTTCAGAGATGAATTTTTTCAGAGCTTCTTTCGTATTGATCAAAAAATCTTACTTTTAAATTGACTATCAGATTTTACTGATCTAGTAGAGGCTTTTAACATTGTTAGCAAAAATCTGAATTATTCTGTCACAGAATTCATATATATATATATATATATATATATATATATATATATATATATATATATATATATATATATATATATATAAATATATATATATATATTATATATAATATATATAATAATAATATAATATATATATATATATATTATATATATATATATATATATCATTGTATAAAAATTAGTAGAATGTTTCATATCGAAATATATTCTATTTTTTCTAGTTTAGGTGAATGGGTTTTTTTCAATTATAATTATTATCATTGTTATTATAATACATATTATTTTAATTATATCCATATTATTTAGTTGCGTAGCAAATGATTCCATAATTATATATATATACTTAAAACTCTATAATGTCTATTTATTCCCTCACTCTGCACGTATTAAAACAAGACGCAGCTAGACATGCATTTCAAAGGCACATAAATTATTGTATTTCTTCTCCATAAATTTTCAAAATGATAATTTTTTAGAAAATCTATCAGGTCTTTGCATTGACATGCAAATCTAGGATCCTATTTTTATTAACACGTCCATAAATAATTCGTACTTCAATACAGTTTTTATTCATAAGCTTTTCCCTGCTCGGGAAGTGCACAGTTTTGTAGAATTTTTATGTCACTAACATTTTAATATTCAACTTCTATAGCCATGATGAAAATCCCGACATAATCCTGAATAAACCTCGAGTTATTGTTTACTGAGCAATACTTTTACTGGTATCTTCCATTTACCGACAGTCTAAAACCAGGGATATTGTTTCGTCTATACTAAAAAGTAAGTTACTTTTACTGCATATCAACTTACACGCTTGTTCCATCGAGTGTGAGCGTTTGATTACTGCAGTTGTGTTGAGCCACACAAGTCTTTCTTGCAATAATAACCACCAATAAAGAATCTTCTGACTTAAGATTGATGTCTTCCGCGCGATTCTTTTCACCATTATTAGTACAAAACTGAGCAAAGAATTGTCTTCGAGGATTATTGTTGTAGTTCAGTAATGCAACCTGATAATCGAGGTCAGATAATTTGAAAAATATTTTTAAAACTACATTATGTAAAGAAACTCTTATTCCCAAATATTTCAAAATTACACAACTTCACTAGAGTTGTAAAGAACATACAGTCTTTTATATCCAGTTTTTAAATCAGTTCATCAGTCATTCCTATGACGGGTAGTTGTATTTTTTAAAATGTTTACCGAAAACTTTAATGAAAAATAACAGGAAAAACAAGCTTTTCACTGGAGCAGGTAATGTACATATTTTCATTCTTTTCATGCTAGCTCACTTCAACTGCTGAAAATATTTAGGTCTTTCATTAGAAACTTCTATGAAGTAAAGTTTTGTATTCATTTTCCTAAGTTTTGTGCTCTCCCCTTGATGAGGTGAGATGAGATAAGCGCGTTATCCGAGTGCAGAGTTGGGAGTGGTGTGAGACGTTTTTTATTTACGATTAAAAATAGTAGAGTTAATGCTTAATAATAGAGTTATCTTAAACTTTTTAATTCAATCACTGAAATGGAAAATAGTAACAGTAATCACGAATATAGTTGCAAAAATAATAGTGATAGTAATAGCTATAGTAATAATAATGTTATAGACCATAATAAAAGCGTCAAAAATGAGAGGTCTGGTCATTTGGCTTCATGAAGTAGCCTGAAAAAGAAGCCAAACAAAAGCATACCAATAATAAGCTGTGGATACTCTTATAGCAAGTAAAAATTGCAATAATAATGTAATATTGTTAATATTAATACTTGTAAAATAAAAATAATGATAATTATGACTTAATAATAGCGTTAAAATTGTAATGATATAATGCAAGGGCACAAGAAATCCCCTTAACAACGGTATGCAAGATTAAAACAATAATGCTGACTCTGTAGTGATCTGTATTATAATCACTCTTCAGTCCCAACCCTCTGAGATCTCTTATCTCCTAGCAGGCATTGAATATCTTTATCTTACTCAGAGTGAGGGCCTGAAGAAGTTAGGGACCGTCGAGGAACCCAACAGAAGAAAAGGCAATTAAAAGCAGGATGAATTTAATAGTTTGTATTTAGACATTTGAATATTATATCAATTGTTGCTTCTTCTTTCTTCGATGCGCACGTCTTGCCGGCAGGACGCTGGGACGTATAGAGTTGAATCACGTGCACTTCTTGTTAGTGCATGGGTTGTTTGTGCCCCTTCGTGTCCGCAGACAGGATGGCTGATTTCTTCTTCGTTCCAAATGCTGTTGGCTGTAAGTTCATTTCTTCAGGTAATAAGTTCTTGGTGGAGATGTTAACACTGGAAGTGTTTGGTGGAGAGTCCGTGACGCAGAACGTTGCAGCCACCTTATATTGGGCGGTTGGCTGGGCTCTGCTGCCTGAGCGTGACCGCTCATTGGTTAATGTCGTGCTTCTGGTCGTAACGGAGCCTCGCCTCGTCGCTGGATTCACTTCTTCTGTCCTATTTGCTCATTAGTCGATGAAAGCTAGCCTCGTCGCGGTATTCGTTTGTAGTAGAGCCATGCGATTTACTACAACCCCTCCTACAATGGCGTATGTAGTTTTGGCAAACCGTGGGAAATAGTGAAAATTGCAGGCTTTAAGATTACCTGATTTCCTGCATCCCAAAGTCAACCAGAAGACGACCGCGAGTGTGGCTAGAATTTTGATTACTTCTTCTTGAGTTACGAAGCACAACTTGTAGAGAAAATGAACGATTGTTTACAAGGACCTAGTGTTTCTTCTCTATTGGTATGGGGACAATATAAGAATTCAGCCTTGTAAGGATTTAGTGTTTTTCTGGATTGATATGCCAATATTGTAACCATTCAACTAGGCAATGATCTGATAATTATTTCTGATTGATATGATATATCAAGCAATCAAAATGGCGATACATGTTTTTTGTTGATTGATATGGCTAAAGTTTTAGCATTCAACCTGAAATAGTATTGATGTTTGACAGAGTAAAAATCTCATTTGCCATATTATTATCTATGATGGAAAAATAGATACCAAGATGGACGACATTCATTTCACGATAGAGAAAATTGGCACCGTGAGGAAAGAAATCAATTCTGTGATGAGAGAAATTGATCCCATGAAGAAAGAAAGCGATTTCGCGATGGAGAAAATTTATTTCACAATGGAAGAAATCTATGCCATGATGGAAAATATTAATTCTATGGTAAAAAAATCAGTTCCATGAGGAAAGACATAAATTTTGTGTTGAACATCGATTTTGAATGAAAAGAAATTGATTCTGTTATTAAAAGTCGGGGGATTACGATTACTCTTTCTATTTGAACAATGTGCAT
The DNA here is from genome assembly GCA_006783055.1 of Trinorchestia longiramus. Lineage (NCBI taxonomy): Eukaryota > Metazoa > Arthropoda > Malacostraca > Amphipoda > Talitridae > Trinorchestia > Trinorchestia longiramus. Next base: position 612,943 of record VCRD01000061.1, read on the forward strand.
AGTAAGCTAAAAATGAACAAGTTGTAATGAACGTGCAGGAATGAAAATATATAGCAAACGCAATTGGCGCTCGATGTTCATAAAAATTGTTCAATTCTTAAACGTGTTCAAATCATTCACATTATTTATTGACGTGTACGTCACCCTAATTCTGAAACTCAGTCTATATTTTTGCGTTATTTAACTAAATTTGTTTGACGAATTTTTCAAACCAAACAAGAACATACGTGCTAATAACGCTTAACTTAGATGCATTGGAAATACAGTGGCCCTACTTTGTATGCCTCTTTAATGAACTCTCTGATGAGTTAGGTCTTCTGTCAACGTATTTTTGTTTAATATCGCAAGGCTCAGAAATCTCTGAATGCCCTCATCAAGCTCTCAGAAATTAGTAGGGGCTAAGTTTGGAAAATGTTAACAAACTGACCTGACTTTTACTTTTTATTTGCTGAAAACAACTACACGAGACTTCAATGCAATGCATATAACATCAAATTTTTTGAACTAGTTGACGTAGTAAATATTACTGAAAAAAGAATCAGGAAAAACAAGAAAATCATGGGTAATACCTGTGCTTTTCTTCAGTTTTTGTAGTAATAAATGGAAATACTGTATATGTATAATGGTACATTTTGCGAAATACTGCACATGCTTTGTCGGCTTCTATTTTTCTTGATTATTTGATATTGAAAAATCCGGTGTTTATTTGTTAGCTAGCCGAAAAAATTAGGTATAAGCAAACAAAATATTTACTCCTACATATTTATTATTTATCAGCTGACAGATAAATCAAAAAAGGCATTACCTTTTAAGCATTTAAAATATCAGGGGCGAGAAATAAGTTCCTCAATCTATGTACGTTCCAATATGAATTCCTAGAAAGTTCTTGTTCACCAATTTTTATAAGAATGACTCTCTAAAAGTGGCATGATGAAATTTGACATTTCCTTTCAGTGCACGAGAAAAACGATAACACGGGATGGCTTGATGGAGAAATCTCAGAATTTTTGCGTCCGTGTCGGTGTTGATATTTTCAGCACCAAGACAAACACCAGTGATGTGTTTGGATGAACTTATCAGCCACGAGATAAACTTTTTACTGTTACACAGATTTTATTATTTACACATCATAATTTGAAAACATTTTAAATTTGAAAATGTGAAAACACAAATCTAGGTTGTCTTGAGTAAGGACGATACAAAGTGAACTAATATTCCTACGTTTCGAATTGATCATTATACAGTGACTTTCATATATATCATTTGTATTTTGATTTTAGTGGTTTCAGGTATATATTTTTTTCAAATATTTGACTACGTACAAGAAAATCATGTTCTGTCATACATGAGCGAATTTTAAATTTTGTGTGTAAACATTTTTAAGTATTGCACAGTAACTTAAAATATCCAAGGAACAAATATTGAATAAATCGGACTTGTTTTGCAAAATGACATTTCTGCTCATGTATTCTCATGTGAAGTTAGCAGAGTTAAAAAAAACTGTTTATCAGATCGTTACGAATGAAATTTCTTATTTTCCAGTCCACCAAGTTTGACGGTTGTTAACTTTCATGCTTCATGTTATAAATAATATTTTTATTTAACATCATTGAACTCATGCACAGTTCCCCTGATGTAGGGTGACACTGTGTGTTTCCTCATGCAAATGAATTATTTTGATATCATGAATAGATCAAAAAGTTATGTTATTTACGAATAAGATTTCTGTGGGACAACCAATGCATCGCAGACAACTCAAAACATCAATGACGTTTATGGAGAATATGAGAAGTCGATGTTGTGAGAAGTTTCAGTCCGGTGACTTTTCTCATGAAAATCAGCCTCAATCAATGCAACAAACCTAAGTTCAAGTATTTCAGACTTAGTTCGTTGAATACAGTAAACAAGGGGAGAAAAAATATTTCTGGAATAAAACTATGAATTTCACACTTACGAATTTTTAACACATAATTTAATATAAAAAACTGTAAAACCACAATTTCATGTAATGGCAACATCATAGGAACCTTTTATTATTTTCTTCAACCAAAGTTTATCAACTTTCAGTCATTGCAGGTGTGAGAACAAGTTACAGGCATTGCAGGTGTGAGAACAAGTTACAGGCATTGCAGGTGTGAGAACAAGTTACAGGCATTGCAGGTGTGAGAACAAGTTACAGGCATTGCAGGTGTGAGAACAAGTTGCAGGCATTGCAGNAGTTACAGGCATTGTAGGGGTGAGAACAAGTTACAGGCATTGCAGGTGTGAGAACAAGTTACAGGCATTGTAGGTGTGAGAACAAGTTACAGGCATTGCAGGGGTAAGAACAAGTTACAGGTACAATAAAGAATCATTATGCAATATTATGCAATACAAACGAAGAGAGTACCTACTTATATTAAGCAACCCATGTAAGATTTCAATGGATATAATAATAATTATTATTATTATACAGGGAGTACTTACCTTTGTGAATCATATATTAAGCGATTAATGTAAATAAATCATAGTTTTCAGTAATAATGAGATTCAACTGAACAACATCCCTTTAATTAAAATTTTTGATAGATGAAGTTGTATTTATGTATACATATGATGTATTCTTTTACCACAATTACTTTTGATAGATGAAGTTATATTTATGTATACGATGTATTTTTAATCACAGATTTCCATGCAGTTAGTATTCTAGATAATTCAACAAACGAAATTTCGATCAATATTTTAGGGGGAAAAATAAAATACTTTCCGACTAATCAAATTTATTTTTCACGGTTTCAAGAACCTGTTGTTTTTCTGAAAAATTCTAATTTTTCCCCAACTGTTTAACGTTCAAAGCCATCGCATGAAAATTAATTCATGTCATCCCAAATCGCGACCCAGTGATCGTTATTTTTCTCCGGCCAACTAATAGAGTTAACAGAGCACTTACGAGCCTGAGGCTCTACAGCTCGAGCAGAGAGAGCCTCTTGTCCGCACACCCTTAACCTCTCACAGCAACCCGCAGACTGAAGTACCGACTGCTAAATCACGCGGAATAAATTGCCCAAGAACAAAGCCCTATTTATTCCGCAAGATCAGTTGATGCAAGTTCCAATAACTGCAGTGAATAGAAATGAGCGCTTCCGCCGAATTAAGGTGCCATATTTCAGAGTAAAGAAGGAGTGTCATATGGAGGATAAATTATCACGTTATTGAGTTTATCGAATTTTAATTTAAAAAATTAATAGCCTTATTAATAGATTGTCGCTTAAAATGACGTTTCCCAACCAATTACCTGATCATCATAAGAAGAGAAACGAACTTACAGAACTGAAAATGTTTAGCAATCTGTCAAATTGGTTTTGAGAACAGATGAACATAGGTTAGTATTCCTGAAACACCAATAAATATTTTTATTTCCATCCAGGATTCCAGATTTTAGATAACCTAAATTATCTACTATTATTTTATTTTTTGCTTGATATAGTCTTATTTCTAGAATTGGGTAAAAAACTGTTGTTATCATAAAGTTATTTTGCTGATAACTCTTCTGGCTTGTATATCTCATAGGAATTTCATGCGTGTAGGCCCACAAAAATAGAAGCAGGTGTGTCGATATTGAAGGGAATTCCTATTGGTTACTCCAAGTAAAATTGTTGTAATAAATAAAAATAGTTGTAATCAAAATATTATTACAAATGTCAACACTAATGATAATAATCATCCACTAGGAAAAACATTTTCAATGAAACCCTTTGGTTATTTAAAAAAACTGTGTCTTTTGGAAAGGCCACTTAGATCTGCTGATGAACTGTTATTTTTCAAATAGTTTTAAGAAAAAAATGACGGACTACATGCACTACTACTGTTATTTTATTCAGATTTCATAAGCAAAAGCTGTCTATAATTATTTAGGAAAAGTATGTTCAAAGCATAAGGTCTTTCTTGAGGATTATTAAAGGATGTAGAATTTTTTCCTAAGTGACCTAAGTTTTCCATTACAATAACCTTCACGAAAAATTCTCATAATGACATCAAATTTTTTATTTGGATACCTGAACATGACTATTTTTTATTGTAGGATGCGTTTTAATTTCTTAGAAAGTGTATCCCAGTGTTATTAGTAAAAACATTACACATGCAAAATGTATACATACAAGGGTTTTTTTCGATTCTGACAACTCAAAGAGCGAAATAAAAATGATATTTCTAATGACTAACTATTCATAAGTCCTCAGAAATGTCACTGTTGTTTGACAGCACATAAGAATAAACTTTATAGCGGCAATAGAGTTATTCCCGTACATATATATATATATATATATATATATATATATATATATACATATATATATATATATATATATATATATATATATTTATATACTATGGTATGTTCAGTTACACAAGTTGCGTACTAAATTGCTCATTTAGCTGTATACGTCAGGAAGATGACTTAATACAAAGGAACACAATGATTAAAGATATTACCCACTGACAGGACTCATTGTGCATCAAAATTTCCTTCGTTCACCTGATGACGCGCGACCAAAATCAAATTCACAAATGTTAATT
>VCRD01000062.1:0-103705 GCA_006783055.1 Trinorchestia longiramus
AACACACCACATGCAACACACCACATGCAACACACCACATGCAACACACCACATGCAACACACCACAGCACTCACTGGAGGCAGGGTTCGTTTGGACAGACCCGAAGTACATACTCCAGCCCTGACCCTGCAGGTTGCGGCCAGTCACGTAACGCAGCGCCACCCTACTGCTCTGAGCCACGTGCACCGCTGGTACCTCCTGTAGACACAACGCATTCTGTACTTTGTGCATGACCAACATTTGTCCTCTGTGTTTAGAAGACATTTGTGCTCTGTGCTTAGAGGACATTTGTGCTCTGTGCATAGAGGACATTTGTGCTCTGTGCATAGAGGACATTTGTGCTCTGTGCTTAGAGGACATTTGTGCTCTGTGCATAGAGGACATTTGTGCTCTGTGCATAGAGGACATTTGTGTTCTGTATATAGGACATTTGTGCACTGTGTATAGAGGACATATGTGCACTGTGTATAGAGGACATTTGTGCTCTGTGCTTAGAGGACATTTGTGCTCTGTGCTTAAAAAACCTTTGTGCTCTGTGCTTAGAAAACATTTGTGCTCTATGCTTAGAGGACATTTGTGCTCTGCTCAGATGTCCTCTAAGCACACAGTTCATGTACACAGTCCAAGTGCACACCCCATGTGGGAAGTGAAATGCTGAGGATGACGCATAAAAAATAAGCGTATCGTAACCAGTACAATGCAGCCTATAACACAGAAGTAAAACTCAAGGGAGCATTCGAATGTAGACTCATAGTTATAGTATAATAGATTCTCCCCATTGCACAAATGAAGCTAGGAGAATGAATGATAAAAACATGTAATGGGATATGCAAGTAGTTCACTCTTAGGTATTCAATCAGAATCAATAAATTAAATCAGCACAGGTGATTCTAACATTCGATAGCGGGGACTAACTATAACAAAATCTGCTCAGAGAAGAAAGATCCCAGTTCACCTGTTCCAGCCTCTCTATACACATTTTGCCTTGCACGTCTTGTCGGACGTCGAACAATCACTTTCAAGTCCGCAACTCAAGTAGGCTGCTTTTGAGAAGAACAAATAATTTTAAAAGCATTCTCATACAAACACAGTAAAGCTTGAGAGGGAAAGCGCTGTTTTGCTATAAACATTTCTAGGGAAACGTATTCAGCATTTGTAAAAAAGAATTAGGCACCAATAAATTCCTCTACTGCTAATGAATTTCCGTTAGTATTTTTGAAACAGTTAACAAAAACGCTAAAATGAAAACGCACACCAATAGCATTTCTCAGAGTTACCACCTAATCTTGGGTGAAATCTGCGCCTGACAAGTCTAAGCAAGGCATGTGCCGGTGTGCCGGCCGACGCAGCACGTGTTTCGTTATCTTCACATCAAACATTGTTTCGATATTGACGATTGTTCAAAATCCCACCTCTGAGAGAATATCAGCCCCAAAGAAGTAAGTTGTCCTTGCAAGTAGAGAGTGTCCTCTAAGCTAACACCACGGTTTCAATACTTCGTTGATATCATCCGCCGAAAAAGTACAGCACTTTCCCATTACTGACTGTGAGCCTCCCTATTCAGACAACATGATCTGAGCAGTATTCCGTTTTCCCCATCTATCAGCGACTCAATTACAAGTAAAGGGCATGTCACAGACCTGAGCAAAGTTCCTAATAGATCAACGAAGTCAATCATTACCATTTCCTCTTGCTCGAGAATGCAGAAAAAAATTCTCTCTGATTAATATTCACGAAGAACAGTTGTTAGACTAGAGTGGCTAGACAATATACAAACCTGACGTTAGCACCACGCTTGTTTAAAAAGAATGTATTGAAGCATCAATTACTCTCGAAGGAGTTCCATCTCTTTGCAAATATGGTTTAATCATTTAAATAGTTTGCAAATTAATATTCACCCTTCTTGTTAAAACAATCAGTGAAATACTCCCCCGATGATCGAGATAGAAATCTGCTTTTGCATCTCTGCCTTAATATAATGATCCAATTAGAAGGCGACTTGATTATCTTAAGCAGTTCAAAAGTGTTATACTCGGATGTTCCTCGAACCAAGGTTCAACCTTCTTAGCAGTGAATGAGGGGGTATTGTCATCTTCTAAAATTGCTATGTTTGGTGGCAATATATTTGCCATTGTAAAAACTTCACCGTTGACGTTACTGAGATCTACATGTATTCACAGTTATCCGGACTACGAAGATACAAATGATTCTTTTCGAGGGCCCCAAGATGGACGCCAAGGTATGGACAGAATTGCTCTGGTGTTGGACTGTGGGAAGAACGCAATACAGATCATAAGCTACTCGTGATATTCTCTGAACAGAATCCCTACTGTTTGTAACAATGAAAATGGGTGAAGACTTATCAAACCCTACTGCATGCTTTCATTATTTCATTTTTTAAGACTATGTCAAAAAAACTGTGAAATTGTAAATCTTCCGTAAATATTCTCTTTCTGGAGCTCCCGTCGTAGAACGCTCATTGGGGCGATATTTTTTGTAAATTTTGAGGTCTGACGTTACATTTTCCAATGTAGTGTCAGGAAATGAGTTCGCAATTAGAGCAAATATTTAGAAGTTGTAATAAGTTACATATGATTTCTGCTCCCCACTGCCCCATATTCAGCTAGTGGGACACTTATGGGACTTATCTTCATGGTGTACGACAAGGACCGTCAAATACACGTAGGAGACTCACATCGCCACAGTAGCGTGCTACAAAGCTTGCAGTGTCGTCGGGTAGGACGTCGTACAACTCCAGGTAGGTGCTGTTGCAGCCCTCGGCCCCGCTGAAGTCTATCACTGCAAAATTGGTCACACTTCATAACGAAAGATTTCACGTAGGAGTAAAAATACGAAAATTGTATTTGAAAAATGTTTTAGGCACGAAGATTTATATGATGATGATAGTCTTGAGTCACCTCTTTATTTAGAAATCTTGTTTTTTCTAATGAGCAATTATATAAAGTATTTGATACCGATAAAAAAGAAGTAATATTTCACAGGATTTGATACGTAGATGAGGCCACTTTAGACGCCATCGTTTCCCATGAAAAGCAATATATTTTTAGACAGTGTTACACATGCATGTTTTTGGCTTTTTTCAGCTATAAAATCGTTTCTAAAATGGGCTATGGGTACGTTAGGTAAATACCACCAAATGTGTGCCTCTTAAATCCAAGATCTACGCGAGATATTATGGAACAGGTATATAAATTCCCGAAAATAATTATATCACTGACAAGTTTAATTTTTATACAAAAATACGTTTAATTTTTATACAAAAATACGTTTCATTTTATTTGGACACACATAGAACTATTTCTGAGCGAGAGTCTCCTGTATAAAATCCCCCATAAGATTTTCTTGAGGTCCATTAATTTATATAGGAGTAAATTCTACTTATATAAATTGATTAACCTTGTTTCTTGCGTAAAAATCCTACAGTTCATCTTCCGACAACTTCAGTGCATCTAAGAACACAGTTTAAATCAAAAATCCATCATTACTGAAAACGATCCAATCTCTGACAATTCTAAGAGCTTCACTAATGACTCGAAGTGAGGTTTTATTTCTGACGAAAGATAGATTTTTATGAGCATATAAAAAAAGCCTCATTTCATACATAAAAATGAAAAACAACAAACAAGTTACGCAATACAAACGATATTTTATTATGGTTTTAATTACCTTATTAATACAGCAGAAATGAATTCAAAATAGCGATTCAATGATGTTTGCTTAATAATTCCCTGAGACAAAAACTTAAAGAGAAAGTAGAGATGGTGTAAAATACTTCCCAGTACAAGTTCCTTAAAACAGCTCCTGGCTAATTACATTTGCCTTATATCTCCAGCAAATTCGTCAGTCTCTAATAATGATTCATTGATTTTTATCTCATAGATATTGATAGTTTAGATTACCTAAGTACTTTTCTATCAAATTCGTTGGAAAAATTTGTGAATAAACAAGCCTTGAGCGTCAAAGTTGAAAAGGATTAAGAATTAGTTTAAGTTAACTCTCATTTCTTGTTCGTATCTTCTAGAGATAGAAAGCAAACTCTTTCTGTGCGTATAATCGTACATACATAAATACGTGTGTATGTTATGTACTAATAAACAATATGTACATCAAACAGGTATACATATGTCTATACTCATTCATACGTACATGCATACTAGTACGTATATAATCATACATATATACGCAAATATAGGCTCATATACATACTCGTATACATACAGTACTGGTCAAAAAAGCATTAGGACAAGAAATTTTTTACTTCTTTCGCATGTACATTGTACATAAGGAAAAAAAATGAGTTATACGAATTATGAAACCTATATACTATATCCAATGAGTGTCAGTACATGGATTTCTAACTACTATACAAAACAAATAAATAGCAACAGTATTTAATATTGAGCATGTGACCCATTTGTGACCCTTTTAAATATTGTTGCAATTTATTTGTTTTGTAGGTAGAAATCTATCAACTAACATTTATTGAATATAGTTCATAGGTTTCATAATTGTTATTACTTATTTTTTCTTTATGTACAATGAACATACGATAGAAATAAAAAATGTCTAGTCGTAGTAGTTTTGATCAGTACTGTATACCTACATGTATGTGTACTGGATCCGTCAAATATCATGTATATACACTTCAGGGAATGAAATCACACGTTTGTCACAAAATGTCCACCGCACAATGTATATGTGAAACAGAAGTGAGCAGTACAAGCAAACAAAGCATTCTTAATAGAACTCAGTGAACACGTTACATCCTGCTATTATTTAACGCAAATTACGAAGACAGCCAAGGCCAAACAATCAAGTTTTGTGAGCGATTTCAACATATCATAGACGAGGATTAAGACATTTCTAGACTTTTATCTATTGGGGACTCTAAGGAATATCGTGCATCGCAGAACATACTATATTAGTAGCTCTTACATTAGAAGTTGAAACGCATGTGCTGCAATTCTGCTTAACACATTGATGAACGTTGCCCCAAAGAACCGTTCACCGTACACGTAAATGTCTGGAAGCTAATAATAATAGCCAACACTCTGAACACCTCTTGTTATTGTAAAGGTCAAAAAAACTTGTATTAATGTTGCAATGTCGGAATAAATTGAGCAGTAAAATATTTATACAGGTTTTTATCTTCCAGAAAAGCGGATACATTTTTTGGTGTTCCCTTTATATAGGCATACAACTTCGAATGTTGGCAGCCGTTTTTAAGACACTTCTCAAAGCGAGACACGTGCATTTTGTTAGTTCTAAAAGAAAGACACGTGCGTTTTGTTTGTTTTCAAAGTGAGACATAGGCGATGTATTTGTTTTCAAAGCGAGATGAGTGCGTTGCATTTGTTCTCAAAGTGAGACGAGTGTTTTTCATTCGTTCTCAAAGCAAAATGAGAACGCTGTAGCTGCAATACTAGCTGGATTAAATTACCACCTCCACATCAGCAGCATACACCTACGAACATCATTATTGTTTGAATGTTTCTTACTGCCGAATTGGACGATGACCCTGTAAGGGGACGGCACGCTGACGGTGTAGTTGCAGTTCAGCCCCTCCGGAGAAGGCAGAGGAGCGTTGGGACTCTGTAACACAGCGTTGACGCCCGACAGAGCTCCACCGCAGCCGTAGCCTGTGTTAGGGCAGAGGTTTTGACTCGGGCTTGTGACCTCGTGTAGGTTCTGATAGGATCTTACGCGTGTGATTGCAAAACTTATTACACAGATTATATAAGCTCATGTTTGAAAATTAGGAAAAAAAACCTCGCATGAATTGCTTCCGTACTTGTGGGCTGCAATTTGTACGGAGACATAATGAGCATAATTTACGCGAGCATAAGGCGCTGCTCGAAATATTGTGCAGCAATCAAGGTACAAGAGACAATAAGCACCTTACACACTATTTAGCCTGCTCCAAAAAAATCTAAAATACCAATTGCGGGCATAAGGTATATGTTCTATTTTTCATGAAACATTTATCATAAGAAAACATTTATCCTATGCTTACAATTGGTACTTTGGATACTAATAGATAATCATAAAATTTCAGTTAACTTTTTTAGGATACCTCTGAATTACAGCCTCTAACCTAGTACTAAAATTCTGAACTTACTATATTTTACGATCTTCATGTTAAATGACTCTCGATTTGCTTTCTGATTGTACAGCCCACAATAACAATCGTTCCACTACAGTGTTACATTGTAATTTAGTAAATATTCATACACATTCCAAAGTTCGAATACTACAACAGATATTTTGAACTCATTACAGATTTAGACAAGGGGAGTAGAAAATTGTATTCTTGTTTCGACGTTTAAAGACTGCATTAAAAACATCAAACTAATCCCATATGTTGAATGCAGTTGAAATATTTGCACACATTCCACAATTCAATCATCACATTGGAAATTTTTACTCATTGCAAATTTAAACATTGAATTGAAAATCCTTTACTTATTACAAAATTTGAACACCGCATGGAGAAATTTTAGGCATAGCAAATTTGGACATCGTACTTGAAATATTTAACTCAATGCAAATTTAAGTATCGGAATGGAAATCTACGAGTGGTTGAACCATAATTACGTAACTGCCTTGCTATCAGTATTACACAGTTATGCTAAGTTACTCACGATTATGTACAACTAGTTATTTAGCTGTATAACCTGTTCTAACTCGTCGCTTTAACAAACAAGCTGTTCTGTTTATGTATTTGTTATAATTAAGCATCCTAACCGTCTAAACTAGGTACCTATTTTAACTAAACATTATGATCGTTTTTTGAGTTATTCCTTCTAATCACTCAATTGCTCACTAATTAAGAATTTATCAGATTATTATTAAGTAGTGCAGCCTTTATACCGTAACTAGTTATTACACTTTCCTTACTTCTATTACTAACAAACCATTCCAATACAATATTCCAAATATCCTGTCCCACAAGTCCAGCTAGTTAGTCAATCATGGTCACAATTGCGTTGGTGCACAGAAGAAACATGAACACCGCGAGAAATTGACTGACGTTGCCGGGAAGTGACATAGTAGGCCAGGTATCCTGTGAGGTTGTTGGAGGCTGAGAGCATGAGGGTGAGTGCTCTGCCTGAGGAAAACACGGGACTGGGAGTGTTGCGACCACACAAGGTCTCCAGCAGTGTAGCTGATGTGCTGTCTCCGTCGTAGACCTGCAGCGGGAAGAATCGGTTATTCGGTATTAACGTAGCTCAAATGAAGCTTTCACGTCATAAGGATGAGAAATAGCGTCGAAAAAGAATCTAAGTGAAAATAGTCAATACAGAAGAACTAGTCAAATGAGATGAACGATTGCCATTTATTTGTGTACATCCTAATAAAAATATTGTTTTACTGCCGTGGCATACCAAAGGCTGTCTGTCTCTCTACATAATTATAACGTCTCTGTAAGCCTGTATGACGTGTCCGTTTGTACATTTCACGTGTCCGCTTGTCCCCTTCGTGTCCGTTTGTCCACTTCACGTGTCCGTTTGCCCACTTCACGTGTCCGTTAGTCCGCTTCACGTTTCCGTTTGCTTACTTCACGTGTCCGTTTGTCCGCTTCACGTTTCCGTTTGCTTACTTCACGTGTCTGTTTGTCCGCTTCACGTCTCCAGACGTGTCACACCGGACGCATTCGTCTCCCCTATCAAGACGACTGAAACCGCCGACGATGAACGAGCGGCAGATTTCCTCAAGTCTCACCCTCACAGTTTAAACAAAACGATTAGAAAGAAATTAAACCTCTGCACGTTGTTCTATTTTCTGTCGCCCAACCCACTCAACTAACACAGACTTGTATAAATGAGGGGGACGCACGAAAGTCTAAATTATTTTTAAAGATGTATAAGATTCTGAACAGCAGGGCAGTAATTTAAGCGAGTGAAACAGTCAACATTCCCAATAAAAAGGATAATTTAAAGAATAAGTGTACTTTAAACTAAAATTACACTCACAAATTGTTAGCAACATTCGTAATGATATGAAGTCATATAAAAGCCTTCCTTTTTATTGCACCTACAACACGGGGTATAGTCATATATAATACATCGAAATAGTACTCGTTTATGAAGAGCAATTAGATTGAGTTTCGAGCTTAATGCACAGGTATAAATAATGAACATCAAATGCTAATAAAAAGCCATTTCCTACTAACAGTACGTGAACTCACTCAGTCCTATGGCATAGTATTGAAAATAGTAATTTAATCACCATCTCCGCTTGAAGGGCATTTTAACGATGACAGCAAGCATTTTAGGGAAACTCAAAATTGAAGCATAAAGTAGGCTGATAAAGAAGCCATATACGAAGCCCTTTATTTCACCGAATTGTTGGAGGCAAATGGATCCTGCTTGTAGGATGTAGGACTTGAGTCTCCATGACACTTGGTTGGTGAATGCAATTTACTTCTTACAATAAGATTGTTGAAGTGGCGGAATAGCACCAGATCACCAGAAAATGAGCTACTCTGTTTATAGATTTTTAGAAGGAAAGACTTCGAACTTGATGGGCATCTTAGGAAGGGGGCATCTTAGTCAAAAGCTTAAATGCATGGTTCGACGAAACTAAGCGCAACATAGTAGGTAGAATTGGATTTAAAACACATTTTATTCATGTACTTGTTCTCATTTTTTCGAAATAATGGGAATTACAGGGGGTAAATAAGATTTTTCTGCATTTTCGACCCAAATCGATCTCTTATTACAGTTTTTATGCTAGAACAAAAATAAATAGAGTTTTGGAATTAGAAAATCAACATCTACAAACGATCGTGCTCGTTTTTACCACCATAGGAATCATAATTGAAAAACCGAAAACGAAAATTTTGCCATTTTCACTAAGATGCCCCCCTTAACAAGGCTACTACACCCTCCGTACCGTTAGGTTGTTAGTTGGACTGCATTCCTCGCGTACAGCAAATCTCTTGAAGTACAAAGCCACGTAGTGCTCTGGAGGCGCCAGTATGACGGCCGTGGAGGGATAGCTGTTGTTCTGACCGTACTGTGAAATAAGCCCCGACTGCTGCGTGTACGTCCGGTTGTAATCTGGGTATCATAAATAACAATTATACTACATTATTTTTCCTCACGCCTGAGGTTAGCCGTTACGCTACGCATGTCCGTTGACACGTGAAAGAAGCGTAACATATTAGTTTAAAAGAATAAAAAGCTTCTCCATTATTTCAATCATGAGGCCCACCTGTTGATTGCATAAGCATGTGTGATCTGAATACTTTTCAACCACTTTAACGATTGTGGAGAAGCTGTGGACAAGTTGAACTTTTATATGAGTTTGTCACTTCCATCAGTAAAGACGCTCTCCTAACCACTTATAACCTATCATTGCGTTTTAAAATACATCAATTACATATAGCATCTACAGACCAATATATAGTATATTCAATCACGGTTACGATATGTTTTATTGAGCTATAACTGATCAATAACCAGAATGTAGCAGATCATATGGATCATGATCTGTCTTAGCTTACTTTTTCTGACCATCTATGAGGAACGATGTCTATTGGATTGAGCCAGGCCGATGGGTTAAGGTTTTTGTCTCACCTGCTTAGCCTGACAACTTGATTACCATCCCCACGTCTCAAGGAAAATTATTATCGAAATATTATCTTTTCATATTTAGCTTCATTTCCGCTCTAAATCACTTCGTACTGACAATCTGAAAAGAAATGTACCACTGGCGTCTATCAATTAGATGGCATAGTTGCAGTGGTGCCGGTTGGTGCTTGTTCGTTTTGATGTATACATAAGAGCAATTGACCTTTCAAAATATACGGCTGACAAAATGCACATTCATTACACTTTCTCTCTGCTAATTTTTAAATTGGCTTAAACGTTTACTATGTTAATCCTCAGCGTTTAGCAATCACTAGTGATATGTGAGCGTTTGTCAGACATGCCATGCCCACATCATGGAATATTGCTGACTCTTTCTACTTCTTACCGCCATAATAATATTTATTTTTAACAAAAACTTCCCACTAAAAATAAAAGGTTTGAGACATCACCGCTGACGAAACACTGACCGTAAAAGAGGAAAAAACTTACGATCATACTTGCTTACACACTTGTACGAAAAAAACGGTTAAGTTACAAAGAAATTCTTTGGAATATATCTATGATGCGTTTGTGTGAATGCTTGAGTAATCATAATTTCACACAGTGTCTTCAGTAATATCCGTTCCTTCATCAACTCAATACCATCACGATACCAGTCAAAAATCTCAAGTCACTTGCAAATAAATAAAATACCAACTTGAAAAACACGATTTTATAAGTACTTCACCTATAACTGGTCGGTAGAGCATTTCTTTCCAATGAATTTTGATTGTAGTTGTAGATGAGTCAATGTAGAATTCATTTTTTTCGAGAATTTTTACGGCATCTCTTATCAAAATTGCGTTATTACGGCATCTCCTATCAAAACACTTCAACAGTCTCAGCCTCATGTTAATTAACATTAACCAGAGCTGCTCAAACTAACTATATTGAGAAGTCATAATATTTACTTTCAAGTACTTACCAATGAGCGTCAAAAACTGGTAACAAAGGGACATAGGGGCAATATTATAACTGTAAAAAAGCTAGAGCATGATCCTCTTAAAATACTGTAGTTTCTTTTACCTCCAATGTGTGGACTTCTTTGCATGACAGGGGCCGAGAGACTCACAGTACAAGAGATGCTTACAATACAAATATTTTCTTGATCAAAAATTAGATAAGCCATTTACTATTTCGTAAATTTACATCGAGTGTCTCCAGAACAGCATACATTGAAAAATTCTTTCAAGATAATCGGAGACTTCTTTGGATTTGACACGATCTAACGTTCATATGTATTGTAATATGACCACACTGCATACAACAGTAGGTTGACAGCATTTTCAAAACTAACCTCGCCGAAAGTAACCACTCAAAAAAATTATTTTCCCTACTCTCTGCGTTGATTGATCTCTAATATCATAATTACATGAAAGAGTGGTCTAAAGGAAGAAACATATCAGTTTCAATGACAAGACTGACTTAGGTAACGTTGTCTCGCCTGTCAAATGAAATTTGAACACCAATTCAATGCGACTCACGTCCGACGGAGTAGTGAAGACGGAAGCCGTGGTCCGTCGTGTCTGAGTCGCTGACGAAGGAGATAACAACTCGTCTTGACATGATCTGCACCTCATGAGGGTTGGAGGTGCCGCAGAACTCTACTGGGTCAGTCATGTGCTGAACAATGTAAGTCACCGTTAAGATTCAAAGTATATCGTAACCTCATCTCCCAATATGTTATAAAGCAAGTGTTCATACACTGAAATCGTTTAAAACAGGGGCTTATAATCTGGAACATTGTCTTACTGAAATACACAACTAATTGTTATTACAACGAACTTTTAGTACCATTTTAGGGTTTGGAATACGTAATCGTGGACAAAGTCGTGGAACACGGCTGTGCGTATTCCGACTAGATGAGCCCTGCAACTCAAGAACTTGTAACATGCTATGGTAGGTCCATAGAGTTGTCACTGCTCTAGCACCTATACGTGAATTTAAATCAATGTCAGTTACTTACGATAAATCTAAAGGAATTTCCACCGATGTTCAAAAAGGAAGACCAGTTATTGACAGGTTCGTTGAAAGTGACGTCCATGATGTCACTCTGAAAAATAGAGAATAATTGACTAGAACAGTTTATTTTACTTTAAAATCACATTGAACAAACTTGAAAGGCATAACTAGACACATAATACCACTGCAACTATATATAGTAGAGGTGACAGCAAAAATTGAGCCCTGATATCGCTGCCTATGGTCTTCAAGAGGCACATAAAAACAGTCTGTCATTGAGAGGAGGTAGGTGCGTCAACACACTTCCAAGAGATAAGAAATTAAAAGATTCAAAAAGTCAAAGTAAAGTGATAATTCCTTCGAATTAAAAAATAAATTCCATACGTACTTATTAATATACACCTATGACCATTACGAACGAAATAAGACCAGAAAATAATAAACGATCTTGTTCCCATTTAAAACTTTGCCTAAACAAAAGAACTCAGTGAAATGCAAGAGAGAATTATTCTAAAATTCGAGGTAAGAAATTTAGATAAACGAGTCACGTCGTCTGACAGTAATTGCTACTGCAGTATTTCAGTCTTCGAGCACTTCTCACCTTCTCTCTTGATTATGAGACTAATTTAATAGGCACCTTAGCTTGCCCAGTAAAAGCGGTATGAGATTCACAAAAACTATAGTCGTCATATACACCAAATAAGTGACAAGACAACTCGAATGACAAGTACAGATCAGCAATTACAGGTGCCCTAGGTTAATGGATTAAGACTGAACTGAGCTGAGATTATATTCCAAATGTATTAGATCATATATCGTAATACTGGTGTATCACAATCATTTCACCAAGCACAGTACATCACAATCTTCGCCAATGGATCTCTATAACCAATTATCTCCCTCGGACGATGTGAATTACCCTGTCACGCTGCCACCATCGCCCACCATAATCCTAGAGCCTCGTAGTCGCAACCCTAGAGTTTTGCAACTCCAAAGTGGACCGTAAGTAAGGTACCTTTACAAAAGCAATAATAGCAATAATAATAAGTTGTCTTCAGTTTTTTTAGCATATCAGAGCTGCTAGCGTAGTAGTGCTCCCGACAATCCGCATCCTTCGTGGTACCTTACTGATAACACAACCTGTATATGTAAATTACTCCTTGTTGAAGGGAGATTTCTGCCTCAGTCGAATAGAGAGGTACATTTCATTTGTATTCCAAATACTTGAACGTTATATGCATAACTGACAATAGTATATTGATGAATATTCATAGTGAAATAACTACACACAACAGATATGTTCTTTGTAATGTTCTCCAGGAGTAGTACTGACTATCATGTATGACTCACAGAACTCATTGGCTGCACTACAAGCTTGTCCTTCGTGCAGTGCTCGCTGCTCTCCAGACGCACATCATCGAAGCGGATGATAGGGTAGGAGTCGTCGATGGAGGTGATGACCCATCGGCAGCGCAGAGACACTGGATAGTTTTGCGGGTACTGCGGAGACTGGAGGGCTTGAGGGACGCTGGTGGCACGCAGAGACGTCACTCCGCACCGGTCTGTACGCAGATATCAGCTTATCACTGACGTTGACGAGTTCAGTGTCAGGTTGCCCAGAGTGAAAATTGGAAAGTCTAGGGAACAGTGATCGAGTTTCGAAAACAGATCGGCTATTTAGAGGTGCAGTAGAAAGCTGGAAAAATTCATAAGAGGAAAAATTTAGAGCAGACGAGAGATTGATCTGGAAGGAAGTAAAAAGGGAAAAAAAAGAATCAGGAAGGATCCAAACTGGAAAGAATGAAATGGGTTTAGTGAGCATAGGAGTCAGATGCATGATAATCAGGCATTTGTGTTTAGGTACACACATGAGAAATTTTTAAGATTTTTAGATTTGTTTCGGGTGTCCATGATTCCAGAGAAGCTTATGATAGAGGTAGCGTGTTGAAGCCATTCGATCTAGATGCAGATGACAGTAGGTAGCTGAATGTCACACAAAAATTATTGCAGAAGTAATACATTTACCAGAATCAAGAAAGAGTAATGTGATTTGGATCTGGTGCAAGTGAGTTTGAAACAGAGCTTCGCAATGCCACAATAATTGTTTAACATGCATGTGGATGTTATAGAAGGAGTAGTGAATGTTAGAGTTTTAGACAAAAGTTTCGAACTTTTTGGAGTGGATAGTGATCCACTTGAGCTGAGTCAATTACTTACGCTGATGATACAATACATGCAGCAGTTTCAGGAAAAAATTATCTGAACTACTAGGTAAATTTACTGAGTCATCCATAAATTCTGTGACGAAGGTTCAATAAAATGATTCTACCAAATCTCAAGCAATTCATTTAAAATTTTGCACGCATGTTTACAACATTTTCAGCGATGGCACAGCAAAATATTATTGGACGATTACACCTCATTTCTTTATTAAAGCCTTATATCTACCAGGCACTGCTTCAACAGCAACACGCAAAACCTGTGATATTTTGTCCCAATCACCCTCCCGAGACTTCAGAGCCATCACTGAACGGCGACACTTTGCACAAGCGCTGACCTCTAAAATAAATCAGATGCTAAAGTCCATCGGGTTAAGGTCAGTGTAGAAGAAAGGCCATTATTCTTTCGAAAAGAAATCTGGGACATTGTCATGAAGCCACCTCTAACTTCTGTTGACAGTGTGTGCAGGCTGGAGGAGAAATGGTTCATCGTTGCACAAGTCATGGCTCAAGTACTACGAGCAATAAGGTCTTTATAGCTTATATTCTTGATCTTTACTTCTTCAAGCACAAAAACAATACAAGTTTGGTCTCCTGAAAACACTCAAGCCCAGACCATCATAGATGAAGGTTTTTGTACGCGGTGGATATTTTCGCATCCTCTGGACTTGACTGACGATTTTTTGCGCGCACCCTGTCATTTTGGTTGTTGTGAGCTTCTTCCGCAGTAAAAATCTTCTCCTCTGTAAAGAGAACGTTTTCCAGACAGTGAGAATATAGCTGCTGAAGCAGTGCGTGGATTCTGGCGTCTTTTCTCCTTTGCAGCAATTGTTAAGCTCTGAACTTTTCTCAGTGTAAAATAAGCAAGTCCAAAGTCACTTTTCACGACTCACCTCAAAGACTTTCTTGCAACATTCAGCTCTGCAGTTATCTTCCTTACTGAATGACGGAGATTGCTTGAAATTCTGGAACTGATTACTTCATTGAGCCTGAAAGCCCTGACTAACCAGGGACGACGAGTTCTCGCACGATCTTGGATTTTTGCAGCATCCCAGAACCGGTTGAGGGTTCAATAAATAAACCTTCACCAATTTTTTGGCCGGTTGAAAAGATTCGGTATCTTTGATACGGGCTTGCCAGTTTTGTGTAGCACAATTAATGCTGAACGTTCATGCTCCATGCCAATTTTATTATTAACTATATACCTTATCTTCAATATGAAAAAGTATAAGAAAGAATAAAATGGCTGTTTAATATGATATACTGGCATAATAGAATTCTTATTTGTAGGATAATAATAAATATTCAAAAATGTGACAGAACTTATGAGTCACCCTGGAAAAGGGCGTGCAATAGTCTTCATTAATGTATCTGTGTAACGGTGTAGAGTATTCTATGACTAAGAGTACTGGAGAACTAAATCGAAAAAATATCAAGATCTATGAAATATTTATGATCGTATCTCGCTCCAAGTATAAGGATTGAGGAAGAGGTAGTATGAAATAGGAAATGTATATCAGGATGGCCAGAAAGGGTTTTACGGAAAATATTGAAAAAGACGATGTAAGTTGGGGGAAGCCCTTTCATGAGTGTGATTGTTTCGACCATTGATAGTCTAAACTTGAGATGTTATGGGAAGTGTCAGTAGGACTAGTACGAATAGCTAAATCAGAAAATGAGGAGGTGAAATAAAGGTTAGATGTTGTAAGCGAGTTGTCAAATAGAGTCGAGTGGGGAGTAGTGTGTTGGTTTGGGTACACGAATAGAATGAGTGAATGACCAGCGTCTAGTTGATATAATGACAGTCAAAAGTGTGAAAAAGGATTAACTTCATTGTACGATAGCAATCTATTGAATTAGTCACTTTTAAGCATAAAAATTACTAGGAGTAAAATGACAACTAAAAATTTTGAAAACACTCATTCTGAACGTTCATACCCTGGCTTGTATGTAAGAACAGCTGCAAAATGCGACTTATTTTGCAATTAAATCATTTCTAACTCTATTAAACTTCTAAGGCATCTTTGCCACTTTTACTTGACCAAACATATGTCCGTGATTAGCAAATTCCGCAGTCGTGGGATACGCCTGACTTGCAGAAAGACTTGAATTGTTCATCCAACTCTGAACACTAAATTCATGAGAGACATCGCCTCGCTAGTGCTACATTCCTAATTGTGTGCCTCACATCTACTTACAGTTCCAAAAAAATGTACCACCATTGCACTTTTCAGCGGCGACACTTTAATTTTCAAAATTTATTGAAATAAATATGTATAAAGCTCAAAACTTATCGATCAAATAATAAACTAACATCAACAGTGTAGACTGGAACTCGCTATGAGACTCACTGCATGTCTCTGGAGGTCCCTTTACTTCCTTCCTCCACCTGACTACCGTGACTCCGCATCGCGTGTGTCTCAGAACTCTGACAGATTGCTTACCTTCAATTTATAGTTGCTTAAGAAAGACTTTCCTAGTCTAAAACGAAAAATTTATAATTAAAAAATAAAAGCCATTCAAATATTAGAAGGTAGCAAGACGATTACAGGAAATGAAAAATGAAAGTGCAGCAATGGAAGTAAATCATATGATTTCTTAGTATAAGGAGTTTCAAGGAATTAATTTCTAGGCCCCAAATACCGTACCATTCAGTAAAAGTATTGAATGATCCATAAATACCTTAATCTAAAATATGTTCGCCTATGACCTACTCCTAATGCGCAATTATATTTTTATATTCTGGAAAGCCAAATCATTCATGAGTGTTATAAAAGCAATTTAAAGGAAATATAGTAAATATTTTAGGCATCCAATGTGGCAGTTGTGAGAAGATGTAGGCATAAAAAAACATTCAACAAATCAAAATAGAGTAAATACTGCTGTCAACATGTTACAATGACACGTTTTCATGTTGCCTAATAAATGATTTTGATGAAGAAGACGTCCCTCAAATTCTCAAAATTGTAATGATAAAAAATTTCACGAAAAAAACTACTGTAGAGCAAACTTTTAAGTACTGAAAGAAGTTCTTTCAATGAATTGCAACTTTACTTACACCGAGTAATGTAAACATAATTGTTTACTCCTGCTTAAATCGATCATAGTAAAAAAGTTTATCGTCAATGACTCGCTAGTTCAACTGGCTGTTGCGACTTGCTTCGTGCTCTGGAAATTCACTGATGCACCTAATGACTTTTGTATTCCGTTAAAGCCCACAAAACAGAGAAACATCGTAATAGAGAGTAACAAATTGGCATATCAATAATTAGGTCAAATGGAAATGTTACTCTGGAGTTTATTTTTTGACTCAGCCTACTGGTCAATGTAGATTTGATCCCCATTGAGCTGCTACGGAGGCCATTAGGAATGTTTGTGTATATTGCATTGTTCATCATGGGTTGCGATGATACACTAGTCTAATATTTTGCGTATCGTAACATAACAAAGTAGGCCAACGAAGAAACAGACATCAAACACAATGAAGAAAGAGAGGCAACACACTACACCTGACATGAGATGGAAACAGACAAAAGACACGTACGAGCCCTGGATGACACAGTCGCTGTGAAGCCAGCAGTTTGGTTGGCGCTGTCAGAGTTGAAGATCACAAGCATGGTATTCGAAGAACTCGAAAGCGCCGACGGCAACTGGGATCCGCAACCGCGGAACAGCCGCTCGCTCTTGTGGGTGACTCCGTCCAATACCTGACAACAACGGAACTCTTCTGGGTCACTGTACACAGTGCGTCTACCCTAGAACACTCATTTGTATTATTGAAACTACAACGCTCCTCCTCTAAACATTGACAACACATGCATACATTATTAATTGAACTGATATCATGGTACCAATGCAACGAAGGTTTGCTTCTCACATGAGGCTTCTCATGTGTAATTATGCAGAATAATGCGATTCATAACATGTAAAGAAAATTAATTTTTTATTAACGTTCCTTCCATACTCAATTTCAGTTGGATAAAAATTTAGTTTCACTTGGAATAAATTCAATTTTATTTGAATAAAATTAGAATAGAAAAAAACAGTAGAATCGAGCCGTTTGGCCCATTCTTGGGTTGCTACCCAAGTCCCATGCCGTTATTTCAATTCCCTTTGGAAGAAATTCAGCTCCTCTCGGAAAAAAATACATTTCCCTTCGAGGAAATTCAATTTCCTTTGGCATATTTCCTTAGCATATTCGATTTCCTTTTGAGGAAACTCAATTTCCCCTGAAGGAAATTTGATTTACCTTGGAAGATATTCGATGGAGGAAATTTAATTTTGTTCGATGGAAATCGGCTTGTAGATGGTGTAGAAGCTGACTTGTGAGATTAGTACTGGGTACAACTATCATCTCTTGCTGGGTACTATATCTCCATTTATGTACTCCATAGTTTAGTTTATTACTCGACGGCTCTGTGAAATTATTTAAAAATTGTCTATTTAGAGTGAGCCACATTAAATTTGCCAAAGGTACGTTGTCCATCACCGCAGTGACGTCTTCCAGACCTTTTCCAAACTTTTTTTAATAGAAGATCATACCTAGAACACAAAATGGATTTGTGAAGTTACATCTCAATCATGCAGCTAGGATGAATTATTATTCGTTTTGATCTACCTTTCAAAATCCTGACTCTGCTTTTCCTCAAATATCCGTGTAAGAGCCCCAATGACTTCAATGCATGTTAGATTTAAATGCTTTTTAATTTATGTGACACTTTTTCTGTAAAATCTAATGGCATTCTTAGTAAATTCTGTCATAGCGAAAACCTGGACGCTAATTTTAGCAACAGTTTCAGGAGACCAAAACTGCTAATTTTAGAAGCAGGTTCAGGAGACCAAGACACTAATTTTAGCCGTAAATAGTCAAGATACTGTGATTTTAAAGTAAGTAGCGCTGCCACAAAACAGTGACAATGTTAACACCAATATCACAAACCAGTGAGAGATAGAAAAAAGCATTTGTGGTTAAAAAATATTCAAGTTAAGTTCAGCGCCTGGCAACTTTAAAATTCTTCCTGTGGCTCCGTATTTGGCCTATGTGACTTTTTTAAAGCTGTACTCGGTAAAATTTCCTCGTCACCACAGCAAGATGGTACTCTTGCATGACAGTTCCACTGAGGCAAACGGGAAAATGTAAATTGATTGCTTCATTGCAATGAATCAACAGTTGCTAGACAATTCGATGACTAATGTAATATGTACCAATTAACTCTTGCAATTTAACAAAAAATTCATTTACTAGTAAGGTAATCCCCCGACTACGCATATTAACATGAGAAGTCCCATTTACAAACACAGACGAGTATATACAAGTGAGAAATGAGCTCTGTAAATTCCAGGCCTCGAGGTACTCAAATCTCACGCTCCCTTAACAAGTGGAAGCTTTTCCAGAGATTATCGATGGTTGTGTTTGATGTTACTAAAAGAAACAAATCGTTTGAAAACCATCCTGTGACATACGAGAAGTTAAGTTTTTCCTTTTGCAGAATTCACTCATGGGTGGATTCCAGAGTCCTTTCTGGACAACAAGATTCGTAAGGCGAAGTTTAGCCTTCCCTTTTTTTGGGGTGTACATAAAATATCCTGCATTTCCCCAGCGTGAACTTGACTTACCTCAAGATAATCGAAAGGACAGTTTCTGGTTTCATTCTGGGGCTGAGGTTCTAGATCGAAGCGAGAGAACTGGAGGTAGACGATCTGGTCCGTGGGTGCCAGAATAAGCCAGATGCAGTGTAGCATCGGCTCGTAGTTGCCTGGAAAACATAGAGCCTGGTACAGTAATCAGTCAAGTAGTCTAAGCTGAATAGACTGAGCTTCTCATCCACGGTCAATGAAAAGATATTATTATAAGTAGCCAAGACGCGTTAAACTGCATTTAATAAACTGGTCCAACAGACTCGCCAATTTCTTAACATGAGCTTTAAAATTTTAATTCTAATTTATTGTTTCCATTGCTTCTTTTGACACAACTAAATTTTTTAAATAGTTTTATCGAATGAAATAAGTTTAACACATTCGCTAGCCGATTCAATTTCTGGATTAACTGTTACGACAACTGTTTATTTTTGAATTTTTTTAATTTATTTTTCCCGAACATACTCATTTTTGTACAAGTTAAATAAGTATTATAAATTTTTTATGTATTTTGTAAATTCAAAAATGAATTCCATTAAGCTAAGCTAGGTTCCATTAAGCTCACAAATATAGGACAGTTGAAATAAGTGACATGACCTAATGGCATGAGTTTATTCATAAGATCTGGTCACTGTGTTATGAATGACATAAAAAGTATTGAGAACATTCAAGATGAAATTTCAAGAACTTTTAGTTTTGTAAGCTAAATTCACATTTTATCTTATCTCAAATAAAGTGGAAACGTCCTAAAATTGTCGTTTAAGCAGCTTCTCTGGATTCAAATGAAATATATGTATGTACATACCTGGCTGTTAATACCTGCGTCATTTTAGACCTGTCAACACGAGGCGTGCTGCATGTATGAGTGACACTGTGTTAAGAAAAAGACTGTCACTCACATGAGTGAGACACAGTTCGTTTCCAAAATTAACTGTCTCTCAAATATGATTCCTGGGTAGCAAACGTCGTAAGAACTGACCGAAATTCATTGCACCAGTCATCTTGCATTCAGAAATTAAACATTAAGTAACCAGACGTTGAATTAATAGTTCATCAACTTTTATCTGAAATTGATAACTCGAAACGATATTTGTGCTAACAAAATTTGAATGAACAATAAAAAAATTTTAACAGTAATGTGCGAATTAGCATACGAGTGTTATAAACTTGCACACTAATAGGAAACAGTATCCATGGCCTGTCAAAGGCGTCAGAACTCAGGACTCAGTGTCTATCGCACAAATCAGCTTCTTTACTGAACCGAGAAATACTAAGGAACACAGCAAACTTGCAGCCAAACTAGTCACACGCACGTGTGTGCACGTGGCAGAGAGGAGGTACGCATTAAAATTGTTTCACGAATGTATGAAATTAAACTTTGGGTTATAGAGACAAATGTATTTTTTTGTTGTCCTGCTATCTTTCCAGTGCTGCAAGTAGTTTTATTTCAACTGCTTTGGTACCGTGAACTAAAAGTGAAAAGATAAATTTGGACAATGACTCACCATCATTGTCAGCATCGAGGGACCTTATTGTTTCGGACTGCTGCGAACTGGAGATGTTGACGGTGCCACCGCACGCTGGAGGCAAGACAAGATTGTCAGCGTTTGCATCTATTATACATACTTGCGAAAAACCTACATCATGTGTATTAATTTAACGCTCGCTTCAATTTCATATTATGATTGCAATAATAAGCACATTTAAACATGTGACGGTTAAAAATATTTTATTCGGAGCATCTTACTCGATGGTTATTTTGTATTACTCGGTGATTATAACTCCTAGAATATTCTATATGAGGTGGTAGCTAAAAGCTTAACTTTAATTCCCTGCGATATTTTTCATAGATTATTCACCTCCAGCTCCTGAATTTCAATTTTATTCGTATGATCATTCGTATGATAATTTTTAAGGTTCACGAGTGGCTCGTAAAGAACGATTCATTCTTAATCATTAAAATAAATATGCCTAGCATCTGGCATACATCTCAAGTTCATGTTTTTAAATTTATAGTTTCATCCAGTTCGTCTATAATACTTTATCAACGATAATAGCATTAATTACAAGGCGTGAACAAATTCCTCCTTACACAAGACAGGCAAAGGATAAACGCGTACAACTCGAGTCCGTGCCTAAGTTGCTCACCGTAAGTGAAAGACACAGCCAAACGGAAACCCTCCATGGTCACCGATGAATCGCTGCTGAAGGCCACAGTTGCTCTGTTGCCAGACGACGCTCGAATGGGCAGATCCGCCGTGTGGTTGCCACAGAACGAGCCGATCAAGTTTTCAGGCTCTGTCATGAAACCGTTGTAGATCTGCACTCGATCGAATGTGCAGGAATAACCTCCCTCCAAGTGCAGCGAAAGGAACCTGTGGGCGCAAATATTAAAACATCAATAATGAGTAATGATTTATAAAAGAGTCATGAATTATCTTTTATGTGAAATGGCCACAAGCGTTCCATTCTGGCGTTGTGATTTGATCAGCAGCGCCCAACCGCTTACACTGCTTTGCCCAAAGCATCCTAGTCACCGTCCCATGCTTCTGCAGCACGATCCGTTATGATAGAGCCAAGTCCGTACCCAATAACGATCAGAGTTGTGCTAAATTTCATTACGTGCCAAATTTCTTGAAATGTTGGTATCTATTTTACTAAAAATTTTACTAAGCTATATCAGTGATACGTTTTGATTTAACTACCATCGACAGACTGCAGGAATGCCAACGAGCTTCAGTTATATTTCTATAATGCAAAAACAATTCCGAGGCAAAAGTTAGACTCTCTGCAAGAAAATATACCTTCATATATTGTTATGATGACAAAGATGGCTAAAACTGCAGAGCAATTTTAGCCATTGATAGACATGTGGATGGTGCTGTATAAAGGAAAATACTGGTAGTGAAACTGTTCCAATGTTCAAGAAATTTCTATAACCAGTACGAATGAATATTTCTGTAATATAACTACCTGAACCATATGGCGGAATTTCTAAAAAAATCACTCACCAGAAGAAAATTCTTGTTCCCAAAATAAGAAAATTCTATTGGAAAAAATGGCTCTCGATCGAAACACAATTGGGTCATACAACCTAATATTAAAAAATAATATTTTTTAGGCTAAATAATTTTGTCTCATGTAGAATTTAGTTTCGTTTATTTTGTTCATCTACAGAAAATTTTACAAGTCCTGTATATTTTTGTTCAAATATACAGTACACGTTTACTAAGTTCCACCTAACTCTTCATCCCAAATGAAAGTCCGAAATTTCCAAGACATGACCAAAATTACGTTGTCCATCTCTATTTGTGTATGAAAATAATAGGAATAAAATTTGAATGTGCTTTCTTTCTTCTTGCCGAGATCTCGAGTTTGTTTGTGTGTTGCACTTACTTGAAAACGATTTTCTTGTTACTAGGAGCTGTGATGTTCCAACGGCAGTTCATGTTATGAAAATAACTCGTAGAAGATGGAAGGGTGATGACCGTAGGCTCATTGATGTTCCCACCGCAAGCTGTAGAGGAAAAATTTGTATGCAAATCATTATCAGATCTACGATTCATGCCAAACGAATCCAAATGCCTTTGATATCCTAGATTTATATCATTCGATCAATATTCGACATACTACGATTAGATAATACCTTTTTAATATATGTTTCTTGTGAATGAGGGTTCTCTTTACACGTACAATTAATCATTAATATACTCTCAAAACTACTGCACCAATCATTTTTCCTCCACGTCGAACGATGCGACTAAACAATCAGTCTTTCCAATTACTGTGCAATGCACCAGTGACCAGAAGGACTTCTGTACAGCTGCTGAACTATGAGCCTCAGTAGGAACGTTCAATAGATGAAGCCATTGTATGTTTTATCTTATAATTAGAACGTATTAGCTAATTTATGAATGCTAACCGAATAAAATTTTGTAATATGATATGATTTTTTTCATGCCTTGCTTATATTTCTTTTTGAAAAATATGTGAAAATACGATTGTATCAGTCAGTTTAATATATTATTACGTACACGTCGTGATAAAAGTTTAAATGCCAAGATCGTACAGCCTAGTTTATCATATGTACTGTAAGCATTGAGACCGAAGTGTATATATACACATATCTAACCCACATGACCTCAACATCAAATGAAGAAGTCCATAGACTGGTGTAAGGATAATATACATAGTGTAACTTAGGGTGGCTTTACGCCAAACTACATCTCTTCATCCATATTTTATGAAAGTTTAACCAATTGTCTATCAAGAACCGTTTTTTTAAATCGAGATACAGCTAAAATTTTTCGTTCAAATTGTTTTATTATCTTTGATGTCAGTTGTATTCATTATCACCTTATTGATGTCACATGCCGACTAAAATAGCAGAATTAAACCACAGAACAATTAACCATAAGTACAAAAACTTGATGGCAAAGTACACAAACACTTGACAAAAAACAACAGAAATACTTTAGACTTATGCAGAAGTGTCTGTTTTTCACATTTTTTACCTACTTCTTTTTTCTTATTTTCAATTCTTGTTCTATTTTTCTCTTACTATAATCTACCTCCTCCGCTCTATATCTCTCCAATCACCGAAGCAGACAAAAACTGTTGTACGACGTGAAACCAAACAAAACTGTATTTAAACTCCAACTTGAAATTCACATAACATGTTTAAACGTTGTTGCTTTACATACAGCAGATCCAAGCTTGCCAAGCCTTGTTCCGTTGAGCTTGCATGTCAAAATACTGATTTTAAACATCTATATCGACCATGCTGCTTCCAAGTCAGTCCCAGTTAACGTGATTTGTATTGTGGTAAGGGATGAGTCGTGAAACTAAGCCAGACCTGACGGCTTAACTCCCCGAATACTCAAGGAAACAACTGAAGTGATCGTTTAACTCCTAGCGTTCATCTGCAATAGATTGCTTGAAAGTATACCTATGTATCTAGCTGGTTTGGAAGCAGACGAACGACACCCCTGCGCCCAATAAAAAGGAACTAACAAGCATTCAATAACTACTGCGCTATCAACTTGACGGATTATCAGTAAAAAATTGGAAAGATTACTCACATTCCAAATAACAGGACACCCCCCAAGACCAAAAAAATAATTAAAGACACTCAGCACGAATTCCACGAAAAACGTAACTGTCTCACGAATCTCCTCGACTCCTTTGTATCAACGGTATTTACGACAGTACAAAAGCCGTAGACCTCTTGTACCTGCACTTTGAAGCCCATGATGTGCAAAATAGCTACTTCCGATGAATAAAATCTGGCTAACTGGTCGCTCTCAGAGTGACGATTCATGATCAATTTAGCGACTGGACACATGAAACATCAGTGGTCCATCAAAGGGGTTTTCGGTCCGCTTCTCTTCACTTATCCGCTTCACCACTTATCACTATTTTGACTTCGGAATCATCAGTAAAATTAGCCAGGTCACAGGCATCAAGAAACTTTGATTAAACTTGAGTTTAATCTTATTATTAAATCTTATTATTCTCTTAAATCTTCACTTATTTTTCAACGGACATCTTGGAGAAAAATGAACGTCAACATGAATGAATATTCAGTAATGCAGATATGTAACACTTCTTCTTCTTTGTACAGATATGTAACACTTCTTTAACAATCCTTGTAGAAACTTCACTCACATTTTACAGTGTAATTCGCCAAAAATCCAGACCGCTGCAGGCTTCTGTCGGTGATGAACCTAAGTACAGTGCGACCCCTTGCACTGATGCTCGGCGGGATATTAATACCACACAACTTCTGCGACTGAGTCTGGTAGCCATTTGAAGTGGTGTGGGTGACCTGCACCCAGTCGTAGTGGCAGCGGCTGCCTGAAAACCCTGTGAAACACGTCAAACAAGTCATATAATGAACGTAATTGTGTCCAGTGAAGTTTTCCTTGTCTTGTACAAGGAATGAGATACATTATGACTAATGTGACACGTCACTGGCGCATGCATATATAGCTTGTATATTATACAAGTATCCCTCAATTAGAAGCAAGAGACAAAGAAACAGAGAGATGTTTGCATCGTACACATAGAACAAGCGACGTAAAAACAAGCGAAACATTAAGCTCCCTTTCAATAATTTTTCTGATAAAATGATTCGCGTACAAAAGGTAAAAACACGTGTTTCCAAAGTATATAATGTTCTTTGAAACTCCGAAAGAAGACTTTAGATACAAAAAATGTTCAATTCCTTAAAATTTTTCTAACATGTATCTACTACATAAAATTCATCTGAATTATACACATTACATAAAATTCATCAGGAAATCTTTGCACTAATACCCTTCTCTTGAACATCATTACTTTATTCCTATTGCCATGACGCCATGTCAACTCGTAAGATTGAAGACCCATCCAGCTTTGAGGTACCTTTTTATTTGAATCACAATGAACCTATCCAAACTGCCGAACTCGTGTCCATATTAGTCGGTGGGATGTGCATACCTCCTTCAAGGTCGAAAGCCTGGAAGTTAATTATGACGAATGCGTCACTAGGAGCGATGATACTGTAGGTGCAGTTAGCCAGCGCTGGGTAGCGGCCAGGGTGGTTGGGTGACACCAGCACGCCCGAAGACGCGTTGAACACTCCCCCGCACACTGATTCCCAGCGTGCCTGCATTCAGAAATTACCAGCAATTTTTAATATCAAAAAGCTAAGAGAAGTGGGATCAGAATATGTGACACATCCGACTTCCTTCACAAACTTTCAACAAAAAACTACTTAGATTGCAAAATAGAGATTTCCATCAACGAATTCAGAAGTAAGGCAGTGACCGGAATATAAGTATTTCAGGAAGGTGTATCAGCTTTATGTGAATTGGCTGTACAATGTCGTGTTCTGAGTTGAGAATTTACATGGACTGTCAAGGCGTTGACAGGGTGGAACACTTGAAAGAATTCCACAGTATAATGTGAAACGACAAATGGCAAATGATCTGTCACTGATCTAAATGTATAAAGAGAAAAGAAAATGTATTGGGAAAATAACATTAACGTATCAGTAACATCAACATTTGCAAGTGTTTTATTTAAGTGCATCAACATAGCAGTACACAGAACTAACGATTAAATTGATTGTTCCAAAAGACACAGGAAAAACTAAGAATTTGACAAACATGATTCCATGGAAAACTCAGTAAGAAATGAGTGAGACATAGAGAACCACTTTTTATCCGAAGGTTTTAATTTTCACTCTAGAATCACGAAATGACGTTTTCTGTGAAAAATACAATATATAGTGAAACCAAGGTTATAACGTCAAAAAGCTAATTCTCTTACTATAGCATAACAATCAATAAAAACGATTATATGCAATGCAAGTCTTTTTTTCATGTTTGATGCGTGCATGTTGCGACCTGCATGTCTTGAAACGACGCTCCTGAAGGCTATGTGTAGACTGTAAAGTTGTTTACAACTTTTTCCCCCACTCACCCACAATTAGTCATCAAAATGGGTAAATTTATTCACAGAGTGTTACACAACTATTGCCAATACGTCAAGCTAGAGTTATTGATTTGCCAGAGACCAGAGACCGGACTATAAGCAGAATAGTTCCGAGTTCTAGGTCGTTGAAAAGTTACCAAAATTAAGCAGTGAATTGTGTTTTCATATTATATTCTGAATGTTAAATGCATTATACACAGAAAGATGTGCACGAACAGACCAGTTCCAATGATGCTCGTAATATAGTAAGTTCAAGCATGGATTAATATTTTTCCCTGTCTCAGTCCCAGTTTGTTTGATTACTCAAATGAATTCCAGATCAGCTGCCTCATAACATTTTCATTGTCTAAATGAACTAATGTATTAACCACAAACTTGTAAAATCAGTTCTTTCATAACCCCTTTCACCCTACATAATTCACTGATATACGAATACACAGACATGGAACAAGCAAACTGACACCTTCGTGTCTCAAAATTTTTTATCTAATCATTTTAATGTTTTCAGCGTTGTAGGACCATGAACTCTGGAAAATCCATTGAAATACTCAAGCAAGGACTGCATCTGATGATGTATAAAAATTAAGTTTTATTCTTGGAAGATAGGGCTTCATGCCACACAGCGAAAAGAACTCAACAATGGCTGGTTAAAACCGAATTTGAAAAGCTTCCTTGGCCGAGCCAATCACCAGACTTGAACCCAATTGAAAATCTTTGGAGCATGTTAGATGGAACTATACGAAAAATTAAACAGAAACCTTCATCTAA
The DNA here is from genome assembly GCA_006783055.1 of Trinorchestia longiramus. Taxonomy (NCBI): domain Eukaryota; kingdom Metazoa; phylum Arthropoda; class Malacostraca; order Amphipoda; family Talitridae; genus Trinorchestia; species Trinorchestia longiramus. The sequence goes on from VCRD01000062.1 coordinate 27,723, forward strand.
CGATGAATTGTTTCGATTGTTGCGGGGAAAGTGGGCAGAAATTCTACAGAAAATAATTACAAAGCTCATAATTTCAATGCCAAAAAGGGTTTCTGACAAAGACTGCCAAGGGAATGTCTACTAAATACTAAAGCAAGTAGTCCTACCAATCTATTACATTTCAATTGTTCGCTTTGCGTATTAAATGTAGAATTTTGAAAGCTAAAGATATCTATTTACTTCCTGCATATTTGTGTATCCTCACAGAATGCTAGGCTAGTTTTTACATGAGATATTTCTGCCAATCTAACTTGTAGATATATGCTCGTAGTTATGAAGGTATGATCACTTCAAGATTTCGATCCAGTTCAGGCTCATTGATGCCCATTACCATGACTTGTCAGTTCAGTTACCTTGAAGCCCTTCCCCTGCACGGCAGAGTTGGTTCTGAATCGAAGCCTTATTTTCTCCCCCATCGTGGACACAGAAGGAGGAAGTTGTTTCCCGCACCATTTTGAAGACGCAATCCACCGTAGAACCGGAGGATCATCGCTAAACTCCGATGTGGACATCTGGCCTTCCATCACCTGAGAAGAAATAGACTACACTTGGACAACTCTGTCAATTCCGTGTTGAGCAAAACAAGACCGCATTTGTTGAGCAAGGCAAGACAGTATTCGTTGACTAAGTCAAGACCGTATTTGTTGAGTAAGGTAAGACCGTATTTGTTGAGTAAGGTTAGACCGTATTTTTTGAGCTAGGCAAGACCGTATTTTTTGAGCTAGGCAAGACCGTATTTCACAACTATATTTTTACATAATAGCAGCACTCTTTTGAATAATAATTTTTTCGTTAGAAAACTATAAAATATTAAGCATGCTTAAAGGTTTTGCCTTATATGAGCACATTTATATACAAACATACTGGAAAATATTGCACTTAGGTTCTAGAAAGATATGCATGTCGCTTTCCTCTCACTAGCATTTACACTGTAACTTTAGCATTTTAAATTTTCAAATATTTTAAGACAAATCTATTTTCATTTTTTGATTCTTAATATATAGTGAGTAAGATTTCCGAAAATGCGACCAACTAGGCCAATGAACATTAAACTTTTTGCATTCATGAATTAAAAAGTCTTTCATTCAGCAGTTGCACGAGGTTATGAGGTTAAAATCACAGGGTAATGAAATTATGTGATTATAAATATCAACAATTTAGATTCGAAATCTAATGTATTCCAATGCATGTGATCAAGACTGTTTCTGCCCTTTTGCCACATCTTGGGAGTACAGTGTTGCCCGGAGTCAAATTTTCGAAATTAACTTAGTACTCGTATCTTCATAAAGTGCCGTCTCTCATACAGTATAGATTAACTTTACCTCGACAAAGTCATTTTCGCAGTTGGCGGAAGTTTCAATGTCGAACTGCTGCAGGAAGGACAGCCGGATACTGTGACCGGGTGAGGTGGTGATGGTCCACACACACTCCACATCGCTGGGATAGTCGTTAGGGAAGCCCGGGCTGGAGAAGTTGCCGTTGAGGCCGTGCAGCACACCGCCGCACCCTGCATTCAAGCAGACCATCAACAACTGTCAGCTATAAAGTTATTGATGGTAGGATTGAAATGAAATTGATATCAAAACATGCAAATTTTGTGAAAAACAAACAAATGCTGCATGTAAAAGTATCATGGTTTAATTAGCAGCTTCCTTTCTTGAGAATATTTCGTGAGATGAGACGAGTTTTAACCATGGTATTATAAATTCTAGTATTATTTGCAAGGAAAAGCAGTGCGTGTAAAAGTTTTCTAAATATAATCTTACAAGTTGAATTAAAACATCAGATCCTAGCGAATAACACTACACATACAATGAACATTGATGCTTGACAGAAATAAGAACACTAGTGACAATGCGAGTCAATCCATGTACGAATATTTTAATGATAAATTTCATTGTGTTCCCGTACTGATTTGAATCGAGAAATATGTAGGAGTTAACAGCGGTAATTTTGAGTATAACTCTCGTTTCTGTCATCGCCCATGCACTCAGAAACAAAAGGTACTTAAAGACACTGTTGCTTCTGCACTCTGAATCAGTTCTTATTTATTCATTGCTTCCCGTGAGGTACACTTCTATCTCAAAGCCAGCCATCTCATCACTTTCTTCAATTTAATGAAGACTAAAATGCTTAAACCGAAGCCCTCAAAAGCAGCTCTTTGCATCGACCTATGTTGCCATGCTGACCAGCGTCATGCTGGCTGGCCACAGCCCTGAAGCCTCGCGCTGTGGTGGAGCTGTCCGTCATGAAGTAGATCATGAGTGCGTTGGTCATGGTGGGCCCCACGTTGCCGGGATTGGTGTCTCCGGAGTACCGCCCGAGCTCGGGGGACGTCGAATGAGGGCCGTTCAGAACGCGCACGTAATCATGGTGAATTGAGTCTTCCAAGTTGAAGTCCGTGAATTCGAACTGCGGAACGAAACGCACAAAAGTTCAAAATTTGTTAAGTAAAATTCACAAGATCGGGGAAAAAGACAGCCTATTTCATAAATGTATCAGGTTGGTGCAAAAGTTGTTGCCGATTTTGAGGACAAGAATTCAAAATGATCTAAATTGATATTATGTCTATTTCTATTGCGGATTTATAATATCATAAGTAATTTAAATCCCTTTCTTTCAGACTATTAAGGAATCATTCATATTTCGCTGCATTTTTTGCACCTATGTTCAACCCAACTAAAGAACATATTAGACATGCTTTACTCTACGAGTTTCATAGAGGTTTCAGTGCAAGTGATGCAGCACAAATCGTCCAAAGTACATATGGAAATGATGCTATGAAGGAGAGAACTTGCAGATAGGGGTTTTCCCGTTTTCGTAAAAGAAATTTCAACTTGAAAGACGAGATTACAGTAGAGGGGGTCGCTCAAAAAAAGCTTAATTTGGAGTTGTTGGAAGCCGCTGTTACTGAAAATTTGACTGTAACCTCGATTGAACTAGCTAACCAATTTGATGTAACCCATACAACTGTAGTACGTCAACTGAAACAAATGGGAAAAGTTTCAGTATTCGGAAAATGGGTTCCGCACGAACTGTCTCCTGAGAACCTGTGCCAACGTCTTTCTTGTTGCGAATCTCTGCTTTGATTGCAACTTGATTGGGAGGTTTTACCCCATCCAGCATATACTCCCGGCCTCGCCCCTTCTGATTATCACTTATTTCGAGGATTACAAAACCATTTAAATGGCCTTAGGATGACATCACGGGAAGAGATTAAAAATGAGTTAGATTCATACTTTGCATCAAAACCTAAAGAATTTTACAAACGAGGCATATATAAACTCGTTGACAGATGGAATCAGGTCATAGACGTCCAAGGATATTATTATTGTGTCATCAAATTCTTCAAAATTAACTATTTTTTCATTCTGAAAATTGAGCTCACAAATCGGCGAAACCTTTTGCACCAGCCTGATATAAAGACAAGAAATAAAACATTTTAAAAATGGACCCTGATGATGAAATTCGTGGTTTGTTATCCCAATGTCTCAAGCTGTTGATAATTCCTACAGCTCAATTAGTTTCGGTTTTTTATTTTCGTGTTCCTGTTCTAGCATTTTTACTTTCGTATTCTTCCCAAATGAACTCCATCCCTGGACGCGAATCTTACTAAACTATATTATATTCAGTCTAGTATTCACCTTCACCATCAAACGGTCTTCTTAAATGATAGTATCTCAATTTGACCTTCACTACTCTACACTCCTTAACAAGCAGCTCGATCTGGACGATGCACCTTCAATGAACTTTGTACATCTTCTTTCTATCTATTTAAAACACTTCCAGTTCATGGCAGATAATTTCTTTCCAGTATAGTAATACGCTACCTTAACATTTATTTCCACCTCTGAAGCCCCATATGTAATACAGCTGAAGTTTAAATTCTAATCATTTCATCAATTAAAAGTACAGTGTTATATAAAAGTACCATGCTCTCTGTCATTGTTAACCGTTCGTCACGATTGGCACTATTTATAGCGCATCGATTCAGCAATGATACTCCTTCCTAACGTAAGTTCACAACTTAATTATAGGATATTTCTGTCGATTTTGTTATAATACACAAAATTTACACAAGTTTAGGGAAATCCATCTGCTAACAAAGTGGATTAGCATGCTGTAGACTTAACGTCGTCCTCGTTACCAAGTTGAAGTTCCTCAGTTGATCCAAGAGACTCCAAACATTCGAACGTCTGTGGTCTCGTATTCCTATCAAATTCACTCCAACATTGCACTTTCATATAGATTTCTCTAGCATTCACTTTAGTAACAAAGCATTTTATTTGCTTTTTACTTTATCGCAAGTTCATTACGAAGATATTTTGCATGACTTCCTTACCGTATGATGCAACCATGGTCCACGTCGTCATACACGAACATCATATCAAGCTTCAATCTTTCTCGGTGAATCCTTTTGAATACAATATCATAGTTGTACAAGAACAAATGTATTATGTATGATGACCAAATTTGTTTTAAAATCATCGTCCACACGCAAATAATAATTTTAATTTAACTTCTCAGTTAACCTTACCCAGATTCACACTAAACATCTGAACCTAATAGCTCTACTTTACGATTGATCATTTTCACCTACCAGCTCCGCGGTAACTACTGACTACCTCCCTGTATTCACAATGACTCCAAAACTTGCTAATTCCTCGACTGGTGTATCTGTCATGCACTTGTTTGCACCCACTGAATCAATGAACAACTTCACTTTTCCAAAACAGCCCAAAGTGACTCTGCGCCAGGGTCATCTGTATAAAAATTTGTACGCTGGAACGAATCAAGTACTTCTCTACCATATATTTTAGAACAACCCAGCAAGAGACTCATGTCTCCTCTGTAGTGATCAAATCTAATTATAAATTTAAACATATGCCTAGCTATCACATTTAATCTTCGCTTATAAAAAATTCGCAGCACGTGAAACTGAAATTAAGAGAGGTCAACAAGGTTATGTCATCGATGAGATGACTTAGTTGGAATCATACTACACGTACTGCTACAGCAGTCAAGGGCATCAAAGATAATTTTTCATATTTTCATGCAGAGTGGTTAACCATCGAATAATCGTTTGTTCGGTCACGAGTTTTCATACTTATATCTATGCAATGATAACGCTCATCTTCATTGCTAACGAGCCTCACGTTAATCCAACTGAATTAACGCTTCATGAGCGAATTTTGTACGGACGAATGAATAGTTCAATGCTTCAAGTTCAGCAGTGCCTCTGTACAGACTTATTGGCTAATAAATTGATATCTTATTAGATAAGGTTAGATCTCAACAAAGGTATTGTGAGTAAAATCTAAACTATTCAAATCCCGCCTAAGGCAGAGTTTTCTCGAACATGATACATTTTGTCCCGTTGAACTGATTCTCATTATCCAATTCTAAACCGTATATTTTTGAAATTCCTAACTTCTAAGCAACTGAATGGCCATACGTGACTAACTCTAAGGAATTATAAAGCTTCTTTTTATTTTTACTATCATACTTATGAAAGAACAAAGAAGAAATAACGATGTCTCAATTCCCTTGTGTGATAATGTGTAAAAAGTGTGATTAGGACAATGTGCAAACGAGTGTAAAAATGTTAATGCATGACCAAGTCGATAGAAGCTTTTACGGATTTAATTGATAAGGTATACGAAAATATTAGAAGCTGTAAAACATAACTAGTTATGCCATACTCGTCTGCCACACTGCATGCCTCACATCAATCTGACTGCCGTCCTGATACTGCAACAGCCAGGCACAGTGCGCGTCATTGGGGTAGGCGGAGGGGTACCCTGGCGAGGTCAAAATGTCGTTGGGGCCTGTGAAGTATCCGCCGCACGCCGCTTGTGAGTACGTCATGTTCCAGCCAGTGAAGTTAACAGAGTAGTCCGTCTGAGCAGAGAATATGCACGGGGTGAACTCAGAATAGGATGTTCCGAAGGTTCAAACAGTCATGGCACGAACATAATGGACGAATGAATCACAAAAATCTATAAAAATTGTGCAAACAATGAATAGGGTTCTGCCTCGGTAGAAATGAGGAAAATATTTCACAAGTAGGCTATGAAACAAAATACTATATATTAAAAATGAAAATAAATGCTCTACCTTTATGAAACAGTTTCTGAGTGAATGTTATCGTACATGTACTCACCACAAAGGATACGCGTACAGTGGAGTAAGGCAGTACAAGCATAGTATCATCATTGCCGTTGCAGATTTTCTGCCCAAACTGCTGTTCACCTTGCGCAACTGTAACACAACAAGAATGAACAGAAAAGTGAGGCACAATTTTTGAGAAATAGCCTCAAGTTTTAGTATCATAGGCTCGAGTTTGGCCTCACTAGAGTAAGATCAGGATTAGTTGTGAACCCATAGCCACAATGAAAAAGTTGCAACAGCCGCGAAGTAAATAACTTCAAAAAAATGGAAAAATTGAAGATCACTGAGAAGACCAGTGAAAGTGTCCAATTTCTGATTTGTTAGTGACTTGCAGGAAGAAAAGGAATCACGTACGTATGGTGTAGATCCTTCAAGCTTAATGATTCTGTTAAAAGTAAATACAGATGTGTTGTCGTAATGTGTAATTGAGTTTGAACTTTGGATGCATGCAAACACACAATCGTAAGTCATATCATCATTACTCTACAATTACTCTAAATCATGGTTTTTACTTCGAGGTTATTGTGATGTTAAAAAAATCGTGTGATAGAAATGAAAAGTTATGAATGTCATCACATTTATAGCAACTAGCAACCTCTCGTCAGTCTAGTGAAAAACTTTTGTGATTTACATGGGTCACACATATTATACAACGTTACATTTCTACTGACCTACATTTACTAGTCTCAAACAGATCAGGCAACGTAGAGCTACGATGATACCCTCTTTTTCTATTGAATTCAAGTCGTATCAATCAAAAATCATGTACCTTACTTTTACAAGACATATGCAAGTCGTGCACACAAGAACCAGTTTATATGTAAAAATTTTTACAGAATGATGTCGCTCCGGCAAGTAAGGGTGATATAATATCACTGACTTTTTCTTTGTACTAGAAAGTTTGACTGGCTGATTATCAGCACTTCACAACTGCCTTCTACGTAAATGAATTTGATCAGATAGATAATGGCCAAATTGTATCCTTCATTTTTCTTTTCATTTTTACTTCTTTCCCTCCTGTCGCAAATTTTACAACGTTAATTTAACCTTTGAAAACAGGGATGAAATCAGATGGTCAGGCATGGGTCACAGTGAAGTTCAGTTTGTCCAATTACGGTAATGGTCATCACAAACAAACACCACATTTTCACTCTCTTCGTTCTTCAAATAGGAATTTAATTAAAAAGAAAAGGGTTAGTTCATAAAGAAGTTGTTGGTAAGCTAGAGAACCACAATAACAATTTCTGTGTCGGAAGCGGCAGAAAGGAAATACAGACCAGAAATACGGATAGAGAGAGTAAAAGGATATACTTGCGTGCAACTGTAGTATTAAAACTAACAGTAGATTTCTATCCGCTGACAAAAGTAAAACACGTTTGAGCTTTCCTTTTATTATCGTAATATCGGTAATTGTATATCTGCAGTATTGTTGGAAAAATTGCGGAATAAATAATTGTAAGCCATCAATGAAAGGTTTTGCTCAACATCTATAATATTGTCTATCCGACGACACCTGTCAGCCCCCGGTCTAAGCCACAGGATTTTTACTTAAAGACTCGGGTTGTTTGTGTCGATGCATTGGAATTTGTTTGGGTTCGAACAATGATTGAAGGGTGAAACTAGTTGGCAATAACCGAAAAGAAAAAGAAAAAATAAAAGTGACTATTCAATACGCGCTCACAAATGAACTGGCTGAACGATGCATTTGCAGTTCCAGCTGCCAAGCTTAAACCTCAACCAAAAGTAAATGAGTGAATAGATGCTTATGTTCGCCTTTCCCACCTGTTCCTGCTGAAAAGCATCACTATCCCAATCTTGCAATAAATAAAATACAAAAATAACGAAAATGAAATCGGAAAAATCGGTAGTAACTGAAACCTATATTTATGTAATAATAAAAGCATTGCTAAACAAAATGTTTATGTTTCGCCTCCAGCCCTGAAGAGGAGACAAACCAGTCTTGCGTTCGAACTGTACAGGCTAATTATTTTTAGCGCTATCACGCTTTCTATTTTATATTATTTAAGCCTTTAAAAGCCAGTAAAGAGCAAGCTGGTCCTTGCTGTAGCTCACATTCATGGGGCTACGTTAAACTGCAGATATTGAGGGTAAAAAGTAGGCGTCAGATAAATACACATCATACATCACACCTGTGGTAGACGTTATCAGTAATAGGAACATTAGAATCTTTCGTTGGTTGTTCTTTTGGTAGAAAAAGATCTATGAAATTTAGCGACGTCATTTTCTGTGTTTTCAGGTTGTATGTGCTTCTTCCTACAAGCCTTGGTACATAAGTTGAAGCTGGTTGCAATGTTGAAAGAATCTAGATTTAGTACGAATAAGTTTGTTCACATCAAGTACGAACATAAGCTAGCGTTTTAAATATCTTACAGTGCGTAGACGGCAGTGTTGAACACTTTATGAATCGGAATTGTAGAATAAATTAAGGATAACCTGTTAAAAGTTAACAGTCATCCTGTAACTTTTGTTATTGAACGTTTTAATCTGACTTTTTTTTTAAGATGGTCATGACTATTTCGACTCACATCGCAACACAAAAAGTAAACGCAGTTAAAAAACAGTTTGAGCAAAAGATCTTGTGTTTCCTGGCACAATGGTAAAAGCACGGTTGAAGAGTTTCATCTATTTTTGCTGATTTTGGGAACCGTTGTATTGTAACTCATGATTAGGCAAAATTTCTGAAACATCTTTATCAGATTTTTGGTCATCACTATGTTCCTATAAACCAAGTAGGTAATTTGGAACAGCTACCATTTCAAAAATACCACTTGGACAATAAAGTATTAAACTACCTCAACTGACAGTATTTTCTGCAGCTTTTCGATCCTTTAAAAATTGCACAGTAAACTAATTAGAGTACAGTGAACATTAATTGTTGACAATAATTTCGTACCCAAAACCTGTATCCCATTATTTCAAGAATCCACGCCTCAACTTACTTCCTTCAACCAAGATGAAGTCCAAACATCGTTGCTCGAGGTGCAGGTGGCCGATGTTGAGTACTAGCGAAGTGTCCCTCGGATTGCGGAACGTCCACACGCAATTGAGGCTGTGATTATAGTAACCACTCGACAGGCCTGGTGACGACAAACTGCCCGATGTACCAGTCAACTCTCCACCGCATTCTGGGGAATAAACCATAATTACTTACAGCTAGTAGACCTCCTCGAGAAAAAAACTACATGTTTTTAATGAATTTCTTTCTTTCATTTCCCATCCGACGCCGCCTTTCAGAAGGAGTTTTTATGTTTATGAACAAGACAACCAACAAAAAATCCCATATTTTAAAGTAATCCAGTGCTTTTGACATGTATAATATATTGCTAAAAATACACATATGCCCTTTCCATTGAAAATTCAAGACTTAGCCTAAAGAAGCACTTCATTTCAAGTCTTTAGTAATGCCTTGTTTGAAATTAAGATCCTATACCTAATTCAGCAATGATTGGGCATAAAAGACATTCATGAACACACGACAACTTATATTATATAGCATAAATATCTAATAGAAAACGAATCCTCGGTCGAGTTCCGATACTATAAAGTAAGACATCCTCACTTACGGGAATGAACAAGTACAGCTTGTCCGTTTTGTGTGTTTCACCACATTAATACAAACATACCATGTAAAAGTGTGTAAAAATTCTCATGGTACTCCGAAGTTTAGAATCTCACCTTGGTCTTCGTCAGTGGTCCATGTTGCGCTGAAGCCCCGCGCAGTAGAGTGGCCTCTTGTACGGAAGATTACTTTCAAACCAGCCATGCTTGAGTTGAACGACACGCCTGCCTGCTCAGTAATCAAAAATTAGCAAATTTAACACAAAATGGGTGAATCATAGAAACACAAATTCGGGTTTAGGGCCAACAGTTTATACAACTTCGGCAGGATCTTCTGATCTCTCCAAAATCTACCTGTTTAAGTTAAATTTACATTTTCGAAAATGGAGAACTGTTACGGGACAGAGTTGGGATAGAGCTCGGAAGGTCTAAGGATTGGAGCACGAGTTACGTGCCTAAGGGTTATGTGTTTAATATTTATTTATTAGGCTGGAGTGACTTCTCTAGCCGCAAGTTATTGCAACTTAACTTTGCATAGATATAGCCAGATGATAAATGCATTTGGCAAGGCGTGTATGTGTGTATACCCCCATTACCCAAACATAAAATACTGCTTCTTAGCAAGTAGTTTGTTTACATGCAGTTTTAGATATTTAGCACCACGAATCAGAACGCATTATACGAGTGAATACTGAATTTATCTCAGCAATATAAGATTAAACAAATCTATGTACGAACTGCATTGAATTCAATAGACAAAAATCGTTAAGCGTGGCTTTGGCAACATACCATCAAACTATGTTTTCAAAAACTTTTATTTTATAACATATGGAAAAACTTGCCATTAGACTGTATAGTTTAAGAATTTCAGAAGTATATTTTGGTATGTGGGGGTCCGGGACCTGTGTATTTCTGGTGACACATATGGCAGATGCAGTTACTTAGATAAGGTAATACTAATCAGTTTCAGAACTTTACTAACGAAAGGTTACGATTCCTTCATATATGAGAAACGACTATTATGAAAACACTGTCCGTGTCCTGACCAATATCGGTATGGCATAATAATTTGTTTTATTGCATCAATAGATTGAAAGCTAATGTACGTGCTCAAAATCAGTCACCAAAATGTCAATCAAATACTAAATGAATGCTTGGAACCGTTTCCCACCGTATTCTAAATAACTCACACATGGTAGCCCGCCATGCAAATTCTTTCGCATTGTACATCAATTTTCTGTATTCTAAATAATATCATTCAATGGGCCATGGCTTCAAAACTGATAGGTACAAAGGCAAAAGATTCAATTAATTATGCACCTTTGATAGCATGAATGCTCCTGCTCAAGAAGCAACAATTATTCTAATCAATAGCCACATCCTACAGAAGCTCCCATCACTGCATCTCTTCAGCCCTCTGACAAAAGTATTTGATTCCTTAAAAGGATCTTGCGAAACAAAAATTAAGACCTACGAAGTTTTTAGACACATAAATGCCAACTGTTTTTCAGTGTATTCAAGTATTTAGTCCTGTTATTGCACAGTTTCACAGAAATTTAGTTTTATTGAGCTTTGTGGGGCACTGTTCGTAATTGTTAAAGAAGATTTACTTAATCCACGTGACATTTCGAGTGCGACATACTATCCATCACTGAACATTTGTCTAATTAGTTATTTAGAGCACGAATGTCTAATTTTGATTGAGAATTGCAAACTGATAAATGCTTAATTTCGTAGTCCGCAACTTAGGATTATCGTCAATGTACAATATTGTCAATATCCGAAGCCTTATGGTTTGAAGCAAACAAATATCTTAACAAGGTTCGTTGCCAAGTTTGCAACAATCTCATCATTAGTAAACAATACAAAATAGAGTTTATGTAACAAAAAGTGAGATTTCTTCTTACCCTCGCCGTGCAGAGTGCTCGAGGAGCGTGCAGAAGAGGTGCGTGCTTCTCCACGCCGTTAAACACCTGCAGAAATGGGACAACTGATGATAGAAAATGAAAACTCGGTAAAGATTTGATTGCCCTCAGTTTTTCCATTTTTTGCTTCAGTGAGTATGTGTGAAAATGTATTCATATATGAGGGTGTTATAATACAACACAGATGTCTTTGATAACTTGGTGAAGTATCTATCCGCTAATTTAGTGACTGATAACAGATGTTCCATCACTCTCTTGTCTTGCACTTTACTTACGAGTGCCAGATCAAAAAAGAAGTGTATTCTTGCATAGCAATACGTTGGAAAAAACTCAGTTTTGAAAGGATTGAAATCCTCTTTAGGTATAATAGACCTCTTATGAAAAAAGCTGTCTTGATGAAAGAAGGTAAAATACCAATGTACTCCTACGCATTGCTAAGTAGACATCTTTAAAGGACTTTTCAGATGTGATCAAATGTTTGGAAAAGTCACTTGTGTGTTCTTTGTTCATCGTTTTAGCACAAGAAAGTACTGTACTAATACATTGGTTAAAAATATTTTTTAAACAGAAACTATGAATTTGAAATTCAGTTTATGTTCTGGAAAATCTTTAACGCATCTAATGAGTGCTACGAAACTTAAATATTTGCGCAAAGAATATTAGAAGAGCACAACGGGATGAACATAGCTTTAACTTGAGACCCTGGATCACCGAGAATTGAACCCTGGATCTCAGCTGAGAACAGCTTGTAATATCATACGGGGAAAAAGATGCACAATTATTTTGTAGAAACGATCTTCTTGTGTACGAGACTGCATCATAAATAAACAAATCATAAATAAACTAGATCCGCATCTTGCTGCCTGAGTTGCGAGTGCCACCTGAACCTCTGCGTTGCTTGTGAATCATTCACTTTCATGTTAATTCAACAAGATAAAAAGCCCAATTGTAGTTCATATAGTCATTGCTTCGTGAAAACAAACCAGGCATTGATTGCAATGACCATAATCTGATTAAAATTGCTTCAAAAATTTGCAGTTTCTGTAACGCCATTATAGATAGCCTCATTTTCGATAAGAAAAAACTAGCTATATACCATCGAAAACTAGTATTTACTTTTTTTTAAATATTATGCAATAACGTGCAGTCTAACTTTGTCATTAACTTATCAGTGAGAACAATAAAAACAGACGAAAATCAGACGCCGTGAACAAGTTTTACTGGTACTGAAAAGACGCGTGCATCACCCCTGCTATGACACCTAGAATCTTCATTCTAGGTGTCATAGCAGGGGTGACTCAATCCATGTTGTAATTTCTCTAATAAATAGACTCATAACCCATACGCCACTGAAGTTCACCACTAGGTTTCGGCGAAAACCAGCCCATATGCAGGTAAAACTATCAAGGAAAACTATTCCAAAAATAAATATTTTTGGTTATGTTTCAATTATATTCCTAATTTTAAGTGCTCTAACTCTTCACACAGCTCAGTAACATAGATGCACAAAGAAACTCCCGTCCTACCCAAATCGACTTTATGCCTCCATGACCCCGCGTCGAGTTCTTCCAACCCAGAATGGTAGGTATGAAATGAAATTTTTCATTTCATACCTACCATCTCCGCTCAGCTTCCCATCGCATACATTTGATCAGCGGAGTCTGAGCTAAGAAAATAAATAATAAGCTAAGATTGTCCAGCAGCTCACCAGTAGATAGTCTCGACAGTAGCGCCCTCTGTATCTGTTCAGCTCGACGTCCGTAAACACAATGTGAACACGCTTGCCAGCAGGAGCTTGGATGCGCCACTCGCAGCGCCGGCGATGAGAGTATCCGTGAGGGTACCCAGGGGATACAAAACTTCCTTCTCGGCCACTAAACTCGCCTCCACACTCTTGTTTAATAGGAATTTCATATATATATCTTAAAACTTGAGAAGAGTATCAAATGGCATCTTATAGTGATCGAGATAAAAGGAAATCGAGTTTTGGAATCGTAAAAACTTATTATTCAAAGGTGTAACTAGAATATTTCAATAAAACAAATATGTGAGTAGATCACTACCCAAAAATTTTACCTAGTGTGAATAAAAGCCAAAATAACTTTTCAAAACTCATTACCATCATAATTGCCTGGAATATAAAAAATTTCAGTGAGCGCTAGGCCGAAACTCGCATGGTTTATGCAGTACTTCTTACTTTTACCATAAACCAAGAAAATGTTACATTCGAAACGTTCCAATCAGTGTTGCACACGGACTTTAAATCAACAGTGGACATTTTTCACTGAATTGTTACCAAACACTCACCCTCCAGGCTAACGTTGTACATGAGGCTGAAACCGGTCGCAGATAATGGATTGGTGGCTGCTAAGAAATTCACAACTGCCACATTGGACCCTGTCTCGAGAGGGTACGGCAACCGGCTGCCACAAACACGGTCTAACACTTCACCTGGAAATTATAAGCAGTCGGTCATAAGAAATTACCAGCATGGTACATTCAATCTTTTCCTTGAACTTATTTCAGTGCAATACGAGCATGAGAAATTTTCGCAGGTGCTCTAAAAACTAGAGATACGCATGTAATCTTTTCCTTGAACTCATTTCAGTGCAAAACGTACATGAGAGATTTCCGTAGGGGCTCTAAAAAGTATAGATACGCATGCTGGAGTACATTCATGAGTTAACTGAAGACTTAAGTGTTGATATTATAGAAGCAAACACACAGACATCTCTGTTGAAATGATGTCCGTTCGTATATTCAAATAACTAAGTTCTGCACTCAGTATACAAACTGCATAGCTGGCTAGTCTCAGGATATGCAGATTCACCTGAAAGATCTAACACCATATTGAAAAATTTGTTAGGGATTTTAACATATTCTTTTTGTGTCTACAGTAACAGTCATTCATACAACACATCTTACAGCTATACGTTAAACGTAATTTCTGCAAAACTCAAGAATAACCTATAGGAAAGACATCTGTGTACAGCCCGTTAATCACAAGATTGACTATGTTCTATGTATGTTCTACTACAATTCATAAAAAAGACGATAACACTTCCTCAGGTCGTCAAAGCTGATGCAGAAGAAGTGCATATAATATTTTCGGTAGGCATTAATAATTATAATTCAATTATTTTAGCTTCATCTTCACGAGTGTCTGATGTGCGAACTTGAGACAATTTCTTCACGGATGAAAACTCCTTTTGGAGAACAGGAATGGTGTCTGCCCGTTTAATGTAGTCAAATAACTTTATTTCTGAACTTTATATATCTATACTCTTTTCATTCTATATAAATTTGAATACTTGATTTGACCTTTCTTAACAGTAATTGTCTTTGTGTACATCTCCTTTATAATAATTTTCAATTATGTTAGTAGTATGCGACGATTAAGCGAGTAGAACTCGAACTTACGAAAAACAAAATTCTCTACTTCTATTGTAGAAATTAGAACAGCTGAAATTAATTCAAATAGAGAGGCTTGTCGTATCACTTGTATCTTGGAGTATCATTTTTGTAAGTTTACTGGCCTATTCATCACATTCTCGAGATGCTTGATTATACTGAATGAATTCGAGGTCCTCAAAATATGAACTAGTATGAGAGGAAGGTCGAGGGCAGACGTGATACGGCCTTGTAACGCACAGGAGCGTGAGAACACATGTGTTGAAAGTATTCAATTTTAATTTAATTAGGATCACTATTCACGGTGGTTTTTTAAGTTTTCAAATGGATTAGAATGGCTATTATTGAAATTGTAATTTCTTTATTGATTATAATTTTCAACTACGGTTTCAATATTATTTTACGGAAGCAAATTATTTTGAAGCTATAATATGTCTGTACGGTATCGGATGTACAATAATTACCTAGCTTTCAGAACAACTTGACGTCTTTTCAAGAACCAAATATCAAACATAAGGAAATAAGCACGAAAAAAGTCTCCTGATTTTCATCCCTGTGATTCACTGACGAAATGTCTATGAATACGCATAGTTTATGGAATTAACTAATATTTTCATTAAGCACACGAAAGTTATCGCTGGAAACGATGTTGAGTCTCTTTCTTCTATGAGACTACGCCATGAAGGCTCCTGTCACTCTCCGCCTCGCAAACTATCAGCAAATTTCTCACAGTCAACAAATTGTGTCAGAAATTACGTATTATTATAAAGTATTACTTTACGACGACAATTAAACATAAATTCTGCAATCTCAATCAGTTGACACAGCCTACTGTAATGACCGACTGACCTGTTGCGTTGAGCTCGCGGAATTCGAGCACACCTCTCGGGGCAGAGCAGTTGGGAGAGGCGCTGTGAATATTCAGCTGCAGGAAGTGGAAAGTGATGTAGTGACCTGCAGGAGCAGTCAGTGTCCACGAGCAGTTGATGTTTTCTTCGTAAGCTGACGGGTAACCTGGAGACGTGATCACCCCGCTGCGGTCGACGATGATTGAACCTCCACATGTGCCTGCCAGATTAAATAATTATGACTGAAATAATTAGGACGCGCACTAATGATGATTATTTACTGCATTTTCATCATATTTGTCATTGTGGCTAGGGATTTTGACATCCATTAACGAACATTTTTTTAAAAACACTTTATGCCTACCCGCATTATCTGGTACAGTGTTAATAGGGCAGAGAGCTCACATTACAGAAAGCACTGTTACAAACGTCTGTTTCTTTATATAATGATGTGTATTTCTACTTTGTTGATGAAGTATGTTAGAGGTTATGGTAAGTCGTGAAGTTTTCAAAATTGCACGCGAGTCCACTACTGCAGCCATTCCAGTGGTAGGTTGGATTATATTGGTTATCAGTGTTCACAAAACTTTACGCAGCAAAATTACACATCTATGTGAGTCCATGTATCACTGGTCGGATGATGGAGTTTGCCAGACAATATTTTCAAAATTACTCGTAATATAAAACAGTTATATCAATGAAACGAAATATGGCATCCCGGTTTCACTTTACAATTAATAAACTGAAGAAAACGTGTACGCTTGAGATGGAAGTGAAATAAGAGATGGAAATTCCGAGGATATCAAGACATGCCTTATCTTTCCCCACCGATGTGACCCCGCCTACAACTCGCTGGTCACAGGAGGAACTCCGAAATGAAGTTAACGATACTCATCCCAGCTTGTAATAATCTTCTAAATTTAGTCTGAAGATCGCACACGCTGTGATACATCAGTTGAAGCAAATCCTTAAAAATTTCAACTTGATTGCTTGCTGTTAAATTTGTGGTTTGGAAGTGGACTCAGACTACATGTTCTGACTGGTAATGAAATGAAATCCAACAGTAAAATATGAATAGAAAAACACTCACAAAAGGCAATAAAAGAGCAATATACACAATGAATATATTCCTAGTACAGAGTACGGTAACATAACTTCCTTTTTTCAAAGGAAGTTCCTATAAAAAAATGAAGTTAAGTTGCCGCACCCGGCATATTCTCGAGACATCATTATTGTCACTGGTCCTAGTCGTTGTTCGGAACGATTTTCATTTCTGGCCAAACAGAAAGATCGCCACGAGTACTTAGCATTAAATGAAAGTTTCGGTACAAGCCAAAAATCAGCTTGAAGCTGCTATGAGAACTTGAATAAAATCAATTGTAGTGTGAATTTCAATGGGCTTTGGTAAATTATTTGTAACAACTAGGCATCCGATATGATGACCAAGTAAATAAAGCTTCAGTATGCCACACAGTTTGTGATGTACTGTTCTGTGATCTGTTTTTGGCTTGTTGTAAGACCGTCTGAAAGGACGAAAAAGGCTACATATATGATATATGCCCACTGAGCGAAAGACCCGCTGGAGCAGGGTTCGATTGTTCGTGCCAGTTGAATGGCTTATACATGCGAGTCAGGCAATAGAAACGCGTATGACTTGCATATTTATGAGATGGCGATAAAACCTCGTATCCGATAGAACTGAAAGCCTATCGTTAGGCAAGCAGTGTGTTCGTAATATAAGCTCAAAATAACTAACGAAGTGTATAAGCTTAATAATCCAAGGGTATAATCCTTGCTTCCAGTTCAGTATATTTATTAGATACTAACTCAGTTGTGACACGTTTTAACTTGGCTTGAGTATTTGTGGGCACTCACCATAAAAATTAGGTTTCATGAATAATAATACACAGACATTTTTCCTTTTTAGCAGGTGCAGTGCTGTTATGCGAAAGGAACTCATTTTTATAGCAACTGAGGCTTCTCAAATTTGTCAATTTCTAGAGTAAGCAAATGATTGCATGAGAGCGTTAGAGCTGAATACATCGTACGAATTTAGCTGTTTTCCTGTAGAAAAACTTCCCTCAGTGAATTTATCTCTAAGTTGAACAGGAATCTGGTTACAGTCAGCGAACACTGTTATTCGTAACTACGAGTGGATCTCTAAAACCTATTGTACCAATTCATGCACGTAAACACTGTTGTGTACGATAAATGGTGAAATAAAATGAGAAAATTGCATAGAATGAGATTCCTCTAACCGATTGAGGTGTCAGCCTTGAAGCCGCTGTGAGGGTCAGTGATATTGTTGTAGTACCTCACGAAGAGCACGGAACCTGTGGACAGCACAGAACTGGGGTTCTGAGAACCACAGTACTTGCCCAGGGTGGGCGCCAGTAGCGTACCACCGTCCCGTACCTCCACCCACGCCTGGCGGCATGAGCCGCTGCACGATGCAAGGAAAAACAGACACTTCTTCAAGGCTTGCATTAACAGGAGGCTCGACATGACTAGAGAAAACATGACAAACAAAACAAAATAATATACATACCTACGTAAATGCGACAGGATAAATCAAAGAAGTAACCGATTGATCATACGTACAAGCAAACTTGCTAAAGTGAACAAGCCCTACTGCAGCTCATCGGAAGTCACGAACTGACGGAAAGCTCTCATACTCCTTCTTCTCTCCACCCAAGACGAGGTGGATGTGATCAAGATAAGAAAGGAAAAGAAATGTTTTAGGCGTGGGATCAAAGAACTAATCAAACGACAAGATCTGGTGGCAGAACGCGATAGCTTAACTATATATAACCTATTAAAGAAGTAAAAATTCTGTACGACCATCCCCTATTCCTTAGTCATAGACAGAACTTGAATTCGGACCCATAGTAGTTAGTATACAAGAATACATCAAGTAATTAATTACTACAAAAACAACAAAGTTCTATGAAAACACTTGAGGTGCGACTCACTCGTAGGACGCAATATCGAACTGTTCGAGGAACGTCATATTGATGACCTGGTCGTGAGGTGCAGTGATGACCCACGTACATTCGGTGTGTGGATGCGGTGGGTGGGGATATGATGGGGTTGATATTATCACGTTTGTGACATCTGAGCTCAGACGGTGAGATCCACCACACGCCGCTGATACTTCGTAGTATCGTAAATGAAATCCCTAGAAAAAATAGTTTTATACGTGAATTGATATGTTGTGGTAAATCGTTCCATTAAAATGTTATATTAAAAGCAGAGTCCAGTATTACACGCTTGTCTGCCTTTTGGAAAGTGATCTTCTACCGCCATATTCGTGTTTTATGGCTGTTTTCAAAGGCTTGAAGGGAATACAGGTTAAAAGTAGTATTGATAATTTTTTAACTAATAAATAATAGTTTATAATAGTTTATTAATAATAGTTTATTAAGTATTGATAATGTTCCATAATATCCCAATTTGTCAGTTTAATTCATATGTCAGAAATAGTGAAAATTGAACTGGATATTACAAATTAGTTTAAAATCTATAAAACATGAGAAAAATTCCATATTGCTCATTAAATTACAGCAGATTTTGGTTCTTCAAGCAATAGGTGGAGAAAAACTATGTCGCCACTAAACATCTAAGTTATTAACAAAAAACTGAATCAGCATAATTTGGGCTGAGTCCCAGATCCTCTTATAAATTCCGGCTGGTTTTGAGTTATCTTATTCGAACTCTATGTGTGTGCTTACGTATACTAGACGTAACAAAAAAATTGTTGATTACGGTTATACCCATAATTTCATTCCAGCAGTGGCAACTTTCTTCTAACGCATCATTTATTTAGTGTAAATGTGACGTGTAAACGTCACAAAGTTCATACATAAAATACGGTTTTCTGTTAGAGCTTCCTCAGTCTCACTCTGCCGTTGTTGCTGGAGTCAGTTTTGAACTGCAGAGTAGCAATATTCGAGGCGGTGACCAGAGGGGGAGGCGAGACGCGTCCGCAGTAGCGACCTTGCCCAAGGTACGGGGACGATGGTGAGTCCCCGTTCCGGATCTGACGGAAATAACGAAGTGTGTAGCTATTAAAATGTGATGTAATATGTAGTGCTCTAAGAAAACGTCACCCCTTCTACCCTTTGGAATTTGAGTAGTTGCATTACTGGAGAGCTCACACATCAAATACAGCTCGCATCCTTCCGATGTATCTAACACGTTACTGTACCCATACAAGTTTTCATATTGTGTCATAAAGCAGTTGTAACAGAACACTCAACAATCTTCACGTGACGTCATATTCACATACATAGTGAATGCCAGCTACTACTGACTACTGAGATTGCAATTAACGTTCCAGCTATCAAAGTTATCCGCACAAAACAGATACAAACGCAACAGCAGTTCCTACACTCACACAAGGCTATCAAGAAAAGAATATGACAACAAGAACGAGTCAAGTGGACTACTCTTAAGTTGCTACCCAAGTTTCGTCTTCCCGAGAAACCAACCACGCACCAGCATCAGAGTGGAAGTAAGGTGAGATAAAAGAAGGAAGAGTGACAGTCACAATAACTCAATTTTCCCTCTATAGACACTCAATACGTTTATTGGTTTATTGGTATAGAAAAATGTGACCGCTCCTCAAGTGTAGGATTTTTTCATTTGACAGTTACGTGAGTCGTTCACAGCATCAAAAACATTAGATTTGTAACTTTTACTTTTCCTTCATATGGTGTGTACAGGCTCTCGAATGAGATACTACCGTATGTTGTAAATACATATAGATAGTTTGGAGACAGAGACAGATTTTGGTGTCGCTGGGCTAATTGTGCACGTTTTTTACTCGCTCTCACTCTGTAGAGTTTCAATCAAAAGAAGATTTCCGACCAGACGAAGATTTCCAACCAGACGAAGATTTCCAACCAGACGAAGATTTTTGATTAAAAGAAGATTTGCGATCAGAGGAAGATTTGCGATCAGAGGAAGATTTGCGATCAGAGGAAGATTTGCGATCAGAAGAAGATTTGCGATCAGAAGAAGATTTGCGATCAGAAGAAGATTTGCGATCAGAAGAAGATTTGCGATCAGAGGAAGATTTCCGATCAGAGGAAGATTTCCGATCAGAGGAAGATTTCCAATTAGAGAAAGATTTCCAATTAGAGAAAGATTTCCGATCAGAGGAAGATTTCCGATCAGAGGAAGATTTCCGATCAGAGGAAGATTTCCGATCAGAGGAAGATTTCCGATCAGAGGAAGATTTCCGATCAGAGGAAGATTTCCGATCAGACAAAGATAAGTATGTAGTACGAAAACTTTCTCCGGCAATCAATCCTGTCCTTGACAAGTTGCAAGCATCTTTGAGCAGTTCTCCTTTACTTACAGTTCATAATAAAAAGTTGTATGTTGCCTTGCCTTTTTTCCGGACCCCATTAAGAAGAACTTAGAGAAGAATCACGGTCCCCTATATCTAAAAATTTTACCCATATATTCAAAATAGTCCTGGTTAATATCTATCACGTACAATCAACTTGCAATTACAGAGATAAATTTATTAAAAGTATACTCTACTCTGTCATTTATAAACAAAATTGAGCCCATTGTACATCTGAATAAGTGGCTTCTACGTCTAGAGAACTAGCTGTTCGTGAGGCTGAGCAGGCTGGAAGTAATTTTCATACTGACCGTCTCTTTCTAACGCTTCTCAATCTGCTGCACGTACTCACGCATAGAAATGTAACCTTCCTAATAAATTAAAAGATTCAAAGTTATCGCTACTGCATCTAGTACTTAGATCTTCGCACTGTAGAATTTGAATCTCTTTCAATTTCAATCTCTTTTGAATAACATAAAATTTGCTTACTCCCTGCAAATAGTTTAAGTATTTTATTCATTAATTAAATGTCAATTTTTATCTTTTTTTCATAATCGTTTATTTTTTTACCGTTTTTTGTAAATTTTAGTTAATAAAGTGTTAAGATTGTGATTGGCGTTCCCTACTTTCCCTTTATAGGTATCTTTGAATGTGTCGGAACGACTCAATCCACACATGGCACAGCATCACCATGTTTTAATAACGTTGATCTGACCCAAAAATAATGGCTGCTCCTTAGAATCATTTGAGCCTACCAGTGTGACAATCCGAGTAATATACAAGAGACAGAGCTAAACACGCAAGTTAATAGGAACTATGACGGAATGAGCTTCGTCAGACTACTGCTGTCATTGCAATAAGGCAGTATGCAACTGTACGTATTTCACAAACACTGTTTTTCAAGCACAAGCACTGCTTCACATACACTGCTTTACATACACTGTTTTACATACGCTACTTTACATACACTGCTATACATACACTGCATTAAGAACATAAACACTGGTTTAAAAACACAAACCTTGCTTTATAAACACAAATACTGCTTTACAAAAATACAGGCAGGCCATAGTTTGTAAACACAAACACTGCCTTACAAACACAATCTGTCACAATCCTACAAACACAATCCTACATTACAAACACAGTCATAAACTGCCTTACTGCTTTGTGAACACAATCTTTGTTTTGCATACACTGCCTTACAAACACACACACGGCCAAGGGATTGAACAATTACAGAACAGTTCCACACAGTCAGAGGTAAAGAATGTAACACTCTGCTCATTTTTGCTGGCTGTGATTCCTGTTCGTCAACCTAACTTTAGCTGAACAAAAACAAAATCATTAGTAAAATTTTTAAGAGTTGAGGATAATTTTCTAGTTACTAATAGTGAAATTGAAGGAAAGCAACTAAAGTCAGCCCCACTCTCTGAAATTACAGAACAGTAGATTGTACTATAATAATTATAATTAATTCTAAGTATAAGCCATTTTATTCTAATAATTACGCGAGTAAATCCATCGTAATTAGTAATTTGTACACAAAGAAAACAAAAAATCGAAAGCAAATAGTAGTACTGTTGGATACATTTGCACAAGAAGGGACTCCCTTTAAATACGAACCATTCTCATGATAGAAAAAAGTAAGTTTCTCAACATTTTTTGTGTATCCTTCAGAAAGGGAAAATTTACACCGCTTCCTACAAATCTTTGAGCCAAAAACACTTAGATGATATGAAGGAAAACTTCAACAAAAAAGATTTGTACAACGAAAGCAACGATCATATGCCTAGAGAAAGCGCGCTATTTTGCTCAACCTCTACTCGAGAGAAGCCACAACCACTGCAACACACCAGAAGGTAGTCGTCCATGCAGTTAGGCGTGGTGTTTGCTATCCTCATGACATCAAACTCGAGCCTGATCGTCCTGCCAGGGCGGACCTTGATGGTCCACAAGCAATCCTGGCGATTGGGGTAGTTACCGCGGGGGAAACCAGGGCTTGAGATGAAGCCATCAGCCTCTTGCAGGATGCCACCGCATACTGGACCGATATAGTCGTAGTTTCATTTTATTTTACAAAAAAAAGAAAATTTTCACGTGGTCAACTACAGAGTCTGCAGGAGGGCAAATGGTCATAACAAATTCTGCGACACGTTCGAAGATAATTGGAGAAACGAAATCAAAGCAACTGCTTCTGACTTTTGATTTGGTATGTATGATTTCACGTATGGCCCAAGTACAAACCGTAAATACACAGAGAAATTGCTAGAATGAGCAAATATTTAATAAAATGTTATTCCTACACACAGAATTTATCCAATAAGTATTGGACCGAAATTATAGAAAGAAAGTTATTGTAGAGACATGTAAAGGTACCTAATAATGTAAAGGTACCTCTAGAAGTTGGCAATCTCAAAGCTATTCAGATGCCTCGTATAAACCACTTGAACCGCATCAATTGTTTCGGAACGATATTCTTTCAGTCTTCTTTTGATCCGAGTGAATAAAAAGAAGTCGCTGGAGGACAAAGCTGGACTATAGAGAGGTTGGGGATGTAATGTGTTTGGTACCTTCCTCACTATCAGCAATGTGTGACTGGGGGCATCATCGTGATTGAACATCCAGGTATCTGTGATTTCCCTTCAGACGCGGTGGACCCTAATCCTCAAACGTTCGAATACATCTGCGTAAAATTTATCGTTCACCATTTTTCCAGTAAAAACAAACTTCGCGTATACCACATTCTTCGTGTGAATGAAGACAATGAGCATCGATTTCAGATTTTTTTTGCTCAGGCGGGCTTTTTTTTATCGATGAGAGACGATTGTGTGCCACTCAGCACTTTACCTTTTGATCTCAAGATCATACTCAAAAATCCACGTTTCATCTCTGGTTATCCCCCCGTTCAAAATATTTGGATTGGTATTCAAACGTTCTGGACAATTGATGCGGTTCAAGAGGCTTCGAAAGGGTGCCTGAAGTAATTTACAGTTACCAACTTCCAGGGCACGAATGAAGACTGGAGAAATGATGGCATCGGTGTATTGATGCAAGGTCATATTTGGGAAACTTTTAATTTACTGTACATGTATCTTCAAAAAATTTTGTTTTATAACGAGTCCCGATATATTTTAGACATAATCTATCAGTTAGCAGCACTTTGAAAAAACGTATTTGAATCCACAAGCATATGTAGACCAAATTCATATTTGCGTCTAATAGAAATTTACTAGACATAGGGATCATTATCTTCACTTCCAAAGCCCATATATGAGAGTGGTCAACGAATTATTACAATTAGAACTAAGTAACACACAAAAGTAAAGCCAAAATATATTATCTATTTTAGGTAAATCACAACAAACACAAGTGTAAAAAAAGTTTAAAGTGTTTACAATGTATACTCTATCACAGAGTGAGACTAAAGGCATTTGCACAAAGGAATGCACTTAGAGGAAGTAATTATTTTTAAAACCGATCAGCTGTGACGACATGGTGCGAAAAATGACTGCATGGTAAGAGAGTTATTAAATAAAGTGTATGTAGAAGGCTACAAGAGATTCAGATATATAAAGTAAGACTAAAAGACGCATAGGATTGAAATGAGAAATCAAGATAGAGGCGAGTGGAAACTATGTGACAGCTAGAGTGAGATTTGGATGACGTAAGGGATGTACCGAAACGAGCTCTGAAAAATACAAATATGCACGAGGAACTTTATAGGAGTGCACCAGAAATTGAAAGATATGATGAATGCCTCGAAAATAATTTCCTATAAAAGGAACCCAAGTGTGTTTAGTTCTGCACCTAGTTATTTCGTTTGAAGACTATAAGGACAAGCACTAAGGCCATTATTTTTGATGCTGTTCCCAAAGCTTTGTTGAGTCAGGAAATTTACTCCTCGAAGAAAACAACCAGAAACTTAGGATCAGATCTAATCTGTTGTAGAGCGATGATGTTGCGTTTATACAAGTTGCGACAACATAACTTCCTTGATTCATAACTTTTCGAAAGGCAAAAAAGGAAGTCGTGTTGCCACACCCTGTCTCTGTGAACCACCAGGTTCTGACAGTCTTCAACAAATTGTGTTACTGAGAGAAACAATGCTAAGGTTTTTTTAATAAGTGTTTTGTACTTGAACAATGAGGGGTGATGGCTGGATTTGAGTTAGGAGCTGATCACTGCTGAGGCTGAACTTAACAGTCATGTTTATGGGCTAGAAATGTTCGGAGGTTGGACATCTGGCTGTATCTTCGTAACCCCAGAAAAAAATGAGTTCTGTTAATATCACTGCAGATGTGTTTCGAATTTATCGGGTAAACCATGGGGATATTTGCGCATGAATTTAGCACTAATTTTATTGTAGCGTGTTAATTAGCTGTAAGAAAATGGGCTAGTTCCTACGTAGGTAGCAAGAAAGGTTGTTAGTGTTGTGCTTATGCCAAAAGATCAGTATTTTAGCATGTTTTGGTGCTGCTCGACTATCAAGACATCTGAATAAATTTGGAGAAATGTCTAAAATATTCCCTGAAGAAATGCTTCAAATAAAATTCTGTAGTTGAGTGCAGGACAGATGACAGGAAGAAAATGCACTGCTTGTGAACTAATACTTTTCATAGAAACTGTAGTTTCTTATGATTTTACATGCGCTAAACATAGAAAGATTTCATACGATATGGCGGACAGCATTGCATGGTATGGTGACATATGTGTGAATATATATGAGGAAATTATATCAATAATCCGAGCATTCGTATGATGACAACTCGCTTAAATCACCCCCATCCAACCTTAAATCACCGCATCGTAGACCTCACAGATCGCTGTGAAAAGCTTTAGCTTATTGAGCCTCAGCGCCAGTGGAGTCTGTGAATTTTGACTTAGAAGCAAATGATACCAACTGAGCCCCCAGTCAGTAGCCCCTACCTCATCAACCTCTGCCCACTCACCTGACCGAGCTATAGCTACGAATCCACGTGCTGTGACACTGGCGTCGCTTACAAAGCGCACTTTCATCAAGCGGCCGTCCGAGGGTGGGATTCGGATGTACCTCTGCTCACGGCGACACAATCGATGTGTGTGGTTCCAGTTATCGACTCCATTCACACCTGTCATGTCATGCATTCAGTAAAAAATTTGTGTAATAGGAGCTGAATTCATAATTACTCGATTACATACGAATACAGTCGCTAATACGTAGCTCTACATAAATGCATTTATGTCGTCTTGATTAGGTATAGCTTATTCTATAGGCGTGTTAACTACTAAATGTATCTACTCTGTATGTCAAAAATTTACTGCGTTAGCATTTGCTTTTCCCCAGTTACAGTAATTACGGAACTAAATGTGTTTTCTACCTGATCTTTAGAGTGGACAAAGTTGGTGCTCGAATATAGAGGAAATTTCTGACCTCTGACGAACACAATCTAATTATTTGACCCATCAGTACGGACAGTGTTTCCGATAATTACGAATGATTGTCAGGGAAGAATGTTCATGATTGCAAATGAAAATTATTTACAATGACCGCCATACATTGAAACAAATTAAGGTCTAAAATTAGAAAACTAATGGAGAACGAATGTTATCAGAATCAAATAACCCCTAAGCAGAAATTTTCCAATCTGTACAAAACGACGAGTACTCCAAAAAGCTGATATTCACGGAAAAGCTGTATTTTCTCGACCATTAAGTTCAGTGCTAAAATGCAAAAGAAATAGAGTATAGGCTACCATATTTGGATAATTGAAGAATAAAAGAATGATAAATGGTACAAGGTGCAGCAACTTAACTTCCTTTTTTAGTTCCTTTCAAAAAAAGGAAGTTATGTTGCTGCACCCTGCATAATGCGTTATCGTTCACATTGTTACCTATGAACGGCCGATTTCATGCGGGGGAAACAAGCTAAGCCGATGATTCGGGCAGCATGTTACATCAGTCAAGCACGAAGATAATTCCATTATGATTTCAGTGACTATCTTGCCTCCCAATATTCGGTTGAACCTATTGTTACCTTCAATGGTAACATCACTAAGGATTAATGTTTGTATATCCTCGCTGATGACGTCCTACAATGACGTGAAATGCTGCCAAATGCTTCAAATTCAAAGATGATGATGCGTCATTACCCACATCAAAGAAGGTTAAATCTTGGTTCGAGGAACATCGAAGTATCATAAGGAACTTTCCCTTTGCAGCGCAATCGCCAGATCTCAACGTTATTAATAGATCAGCATTAGAAATGTTACAGCATAGACCAAGAAACATTTTTCCACCTTCTTCATCACAGAATCATTAACTGATGTTTCAGCAAAAAATGTGAAAACATTCCATTGAAATGTAATCACACTTCATGAACCTATATGGAATAGAATTGAAACTATCCTGGGACGAAATAGTAATTCAATACATAAAAAATTAAGAAATATCATGAACATGTAAAATGTCAATTTAATATTGCCAAATCCCTGTACAATTTCAACGTATGCAGTAACATTTTTACTTACACTCAGAGCCAATGTAACAAAGTAGTTCCAGATACACACATGCGCTTAAACGTTCAAGTTGGAAAAGCTAAAAGTATTAGCTAAATTAACCTGCATCCTATCACTAATACTATTCGATAACATGTGGCCTGATGATAGAGATTCTTTTGCCAGTTCATGTGTTGTTTTTCGTTCAAGATACACCAGTAAATAAACGCTATGTGCAGGGGTACTTTATGCACACTCCTGCTTTTTACTGATGAAAAAATTAATTGCAAACCACATAGATGCCTCCAACAATCACGAGTAAGTCGTATTTCAGTAATAAGAGAATTTTTTCGTACCCAGTCGAAGAGTAGACTCGTATCTTAAGCAGTAGACTTTATTTAATGCATTTACTAATAAATCAAAAAGTCTACGGCTGCTAACACATCCAATCACTTTACTGAATCGATACAACACGATCCGATTCAGGATCTACTTCAATGTATTTGTCATTCAGCCTACTTATTTGGTCTAGAATTTAGACGCCGACTATCTTGGTCCTGAGGACGCACAAGATCCTATAAAGATCTCATGTGTTCTCTCTGAACGCGTGGAAATTGAATAGAGACAAATATGTGTATCACGCTCAAGCCAACAACGACCTCAACACCCAAAATCTTTATCGAGAAAGGCATTAAGTAAATTGAGTAAACAGCGAGCAATCGTTAACCATTCAATCCAGCAGACTATATTTTCTAAGGCCTACATTATACAGAAAACCCCTTCATGAGTGACTTTAAATTATGTAAATGCAAATCTCTTTACTGTCTTTGCTGTCATTGCAACGAAAACAAACTATGATTGTTTCATAGACAAGGTACTGATAAATTGAGGCACTATTTTTGTCGAAACATGCATTGAATTCTTAAGAAGTTCACGTCATAAGATATAAACAGTAATCTTATAAAACTAGTTTCTGAAATAACAGCAAATTTCTTCCTTGATGTCAGTGCAAATTAATTACACGGTACATCTCTCACCGTTGTGCTTAACACTCCCATTAAAGGAATGCCACTAATTTAGAACAAATACCAGTAGGAAATACCAATTCCTCTAAGAAAACTTCGTTAATTTTTATCCAGATTATGAAATACTTCATGTCGTTCTACGTGTCAATTTTGACGAACAGAATTTGCTAATTTTCATTTTTTAATGTAGCATCTCTTAGGCAAATAACAGCTCCAACGTACGAACACCGAACCGACAATCATCAGGAAAATGCAGCATCTCTTACCGTTGTAAATATCAATCCTGTCGTATTGGCACCGCGAGTCTTCCTCAAGCTCGAACAAGAAGAAGAGGCGGATGCGGCTGTGGGGTGCAGCCTGCAAGACCCACTCACAGCTGAGGCTGTTGTTGTAGTTGGACGGGTAGTTAGGGCTCGTAAAACGCACCACGCTGTCCACACGTAAGTTGAACTGGCAGTTGGAATCAACGTGGTCTGCACAATTACAAATAAAATCACCTTTCAAATTCTACGAATTTTTTTACCGATGTACTTTAGGTAATGATAAAGAAATCATCCTAGCACAAGAATTTCTCGTAGCATCGAGGAATGAAAAATATGACAACCACAGTAATTAAATATAAAGTCATATTTGCTGTAAAATTAAATTGGTAGGTAATATTTACTCTGACAAATTTCTATTCATCAAAGATTATACTTCCAGAGAGCGCAGGGTTTGAGAGTACAAAGTAAAATTTAATTTCGCCTAATCCTGATTTATCGGACTACAATTCTTCTGTAGTTAATGAGGTTCATGCAGATTTGGAGAAATAACGTCAGAAAAATCAACGTTCAAACCTCGCTCATTGTTGGTAACTGTGGTGCCATTGCTGGAATCGAGGGAGTTGTAGCGCAGCCGGAACCTGGAGCCCTCGAAACGAGCACGGGAGTTGAACACGATTATGACGTGAGGTCCTGAGGCGACTATTGGGTTATCAGGAGGTACGTAACCGCAGAATGTCCCCAGGGCAGTATACGTGCTCCTGGCCAAGCCATCGTACAGCTGACAACCATAAGAAATAGGATAAAAGCACGAAAATAGAGAAGGGATGCTGCACTATGAGAACAATGCATGAACACGAAATGAGTGTCAGTGCCCCACCTCAAGAAGGTGAGTAAGACTGCACAAACTGAATAATATTGACTGCAAGCTTTAACGAATGTGTGGCATTTCATTTTCAAATCTGAAATGTTCAGAGAATTTGATCCAAGAGAGAGACAAATAAATATACGAGATATCTGTAAAGATATATGTAAACAGATATATAAACAATAATCTACGGAAGTTGATATCTGTATTTCAGTAACTAGTTCATAATGGATTAAATCCAAATTTTACAAGAAAAGCTGGCAACATTTTTTTATAAGATGTGGTTTACTGCTCAAAATTTATGAAACAAAAAGTGAAAGGAATGCATTCACTAAACCGAAGAGCACCACTGAAGACCAAATACAGAGCAGTGTTTTAACAATGTGCTGTTTGGGCACAAGAAGTAGGTAAACAGTGTCGAGATAAAGTATAAGTATCATACTTTTAAACAGAGACTTCTTAGTTCTCTTACTTTATTAATCGTAGAATGAGAAACGAACATGCGTCTGCTACCTGATATTTATGATAAAATATTTCAAGCGTAAAGTCCAAAAAAGGCAATACTGCACGCTCCGGTCACTCCCTCGATATTCTTAAACACATCAGGAGACATAGAATTTTGCTAATAAAAACTCATAACTCTCGCTGTAAAATAGAGAAATGGAAAGGACTTTACAAATGAGCACCATGTAGAGTAAAATACTTCTGGGATAACTGATAGGCTCTCACGTGAGGAATGTTATCTTTACAAAAAGAAACAGATTTTCAAAAATAAAATAAAATATACATGGCAGTAAATGGTGTGTTAATTCACAAAATTAGTGTCTTTGGCTCTGAGGTGGGTTCTTATGAAGAAACATGAGGAGTTAAACTTATGCTATAGTGTCTAGAACAGGGGCTCCCAACCTTTCTCTCACCATGTACCCCTTCAGTATTTCGACAGATGAGCATGTACCCCTGAATTTGAAGATATTTGAACAAATATATTACTAATATATATACAAAAATATTTAGCAATAAATAACATATAAACAAATTTTTCAATTTTATTGCTACCCTTAAATACACTACTTTACGTAAGCAAATGTGCCCATAGGGGTACATGACCCCTGGTATGGACCAACCATTGGAGTTAGTCAATAAAAAGACGCTAACATATTTACCGCCTTTCGCAGAGTGAACAAAAAACGACGACCGACCACCAGCCGAAATTACCGTGATAGAAGAGAGACATTCATCTGTAGCTGGGTCGAGTTCGATAGTCATTTCCTCGATGGTAATAGAAACAAAGTTTCCAGATACTCGCACGCGCCATGAGAACTGCTCGATGCCGTGGTACGTGTGGGGAAACAAGGGCGACACTATCCTGCCCGAGTCACCGCTCAACTCGTTGTTGAACACTGCGGCAGAACAGTTGTTCTTGCAATTGCAGGTATAGGAGGAAGCGGCTGTTCGGTCCTTTTAAAAAGGGCATGCACAGAAGCTTCCATTTGCAGGCCAACAAAAGGCATTGTTTTGTGTATTCTGTGATTTAGTATATTTTTAGGAATTCGGTTTTGCAAACTAGTCTATTCATTGCAAAGAGCATGTTACATGTTCTGAAGCCTCAGCTGTTGGGCTATGTAGAGGAAGAAATAATTTTAGGTGATGATTGTAAAAATTCTGTAATGACTGTCTTCAGCAACACAGCCGTTTCAAGGTTCACCAATGTCATTAGTACTAGACAGCCATAAGCAGTTCTGTTTACGTGACTTCAGTAGTTCACGTCAAATGCTTCAAAACGCGAGCCTCATGTAGTACTATGAAGCATTACTTTCTCAAAGAACAATTTACGGCTATAAAATTCACCCTAATTTTCTCGGTCTAAGCAGATCATGTGATAAAATTTGTTCAAGAACAATGTGCTGAGTAAAGAATAATATTTTCTTACACAGAGAGTAAGAAGCAAGGAAGCCAGCAGCAGTGCCACTGTCGCCGCTCCTGAAGCGGACCCAGAGGGCGTCCCAAGCTGTGAGGACGGAGGGCGGTGTGTTGCTACAGTTGTGCAACAACAGCGGCCCTGATGCGTCTCCCTCGTGTACCTCGACGTAGTCTGTGTTGCAGTTCTCGTTCTCCACCAGCTCGAATTGAGGGAAGTTCAGCTGCACTCTGTTTCCTGGGAATGAAAGCTTGTCGTCGGTATTTTTTTCGTGAGCCAAAACTGATACTTCATGGTGAAGTGATTTTTATGTTAAACTGAAAACTGGGACGTACATGGATGAAAACAATGATCAGACCAATGAACGTAAAAAATGTACGGAACATAAGGTAACAACAGAAACACCAGTAGGGCTCATTAAAATAAATCAGTTGCCGTTCCTAAGGAGAAGAAATGAAGCCAAAAAAATGAATCTACTACTCAAATCTGATCACAGCAGATTCTCGTAACCACTGGTGATGAACCTGCTGAACGGGTATAGCTCAGAACATCGAACGAACTATCATAAAAGCGCTTCAAAAGCTGTGCGAACAGCTGACGCTATCTAGTTGTTCTAGCTGAGCGCAGAGTCCCTAAGAAATGCTAAAGCACGCATCCCCAAACCACAGTCCGTGAACCAGTACAGTCTTAGGATCTTTTGTTTCTGAGTCGTAGAAATTGAAATGGAGTGGCACTCGCCTGTTAATGCAGGCGAGTGCCACTCCACTTTTATCCAAGTGGATAATTTAAAAAAGCCTGCATTAGCTATTCTACACAGGCTGAAGATGTGTGATAAGCTCTGTTGCGTAGCAAAAGTGTTGCCTCACTACTTAGCATGCACTCAGTCATATGTTGCTAACAAAACACCACACAGTGAGCATGCAAACATCAGTTTAATTGCAGCCAGAGTACAGCTAAAGTTACTTCATTCAAAGCCGATCCAACATAATAAAATCGGAAAATGAACTCATGGCTTCGTATATATATATTTCATACAGTAGCAGAGATTGCCTCAGAAACAGAGGTATAACCAATTCCCCAGTTGGTGCGTGACCACATATTAAAGTTTAAAAAAGTTTTGAGCATAGATTTGCGATTACAAAAACCATGGGATGGAAAGAAATAGATGAAAAACCCATTCGTGAACCAGTCATGTTAATCAATCTTATCTGTCTTTATCAAGATCTCATCAATCTTCAACTAATTGAAGTTTCAATTCATAGTGGCCTTCGCCCAATATTTGAGATAATATCAGACCTCTGGATACCAGCATTAAACATTAAATTCTAGATGCCAACATTCTGGATTAAAGTCAAATCAAATGCATTGACATCACCACAAAAAACTGGAAGTTATTCTTCACTTTCCAGCCCTACATAAATAAAATGTCAAAGTCTTAGTGGTGAAAGGTACCGAAACAAAATTACAGAGCAAAATTAACACAGGAAATCCAATGACAGTCAACTACCTCCTATCAATCCCTCCAAAACCCATCACCCCCTACGCCTCCCCCTGAAGGAAACATCGACTTCCGCCTTTCTGTAAGGCCTTCTGTAAAGCAATATGGTGTAGAAATGGTGTAATTGTTTAGTAAAAACTAAAATTGTCACATTCGGATTGCATACTATGAATGAACATAGGTTCTGTTTTTGGAGCTCTCGCACCTTCACCTCTGGTCAGGTTAAAAAATTCATGAAATTGTTTTCTGGTACTAAAAAGTTGGGAAAAGTTGTACTGAAGAACAATCTCCTTTTGTGCATCCTGATATCGGGATTTGAAGAATAATACATGATTTATGTATTACAGGTTTCTCATTTATGAGATTATATCAATTGGATACACTCTTCAATGGAATTTAACTTTCTTAGAGTTCTACGTGCATTAATTTTATTTGCGAAAAGTTAAAATCCTGGATATAAAACATATCTGCGCATGAAGCAGCATGTATTATTACTGCCCGTAAGTACACATTTCAGACCAATTATAGTCACTAGTCTTTCAACCTACATACGATCACAAACAGTCAACGTAAAAAATATTGAAGTGAGAAGAAACGGTGACAATCGTGTAAAACCTTCGCGAGGTTTCAATCGAATTCATTTTTACTAAATATCATGGATGAAAAAATTTATGACGCTCTCCATTGAAGATAACTCGAAACACCTACTATGACTAAGTGAAAACTCATTGTGCACTAATACTCTGAAATGTCCGTTAGTACAAGTAGTAATATACATTGATCTTACTGACTAAACCGTAAAAGACTCGATATTTAAGGGTGAAAATGATAATAATTAATATCATGTGAAAAAAATTACCTTTTTCTGCTGTACCGACGCTGTCGATTACTAATTAATAGAGCCAGAGTACGTACAACACGGTCGGTCATCCGGGCGAACGCTATAACGATCCAAGTACGAGCACAGGATGTCCATAAAGTCTCTTTACCATTTTAAAAATTTATAACAAGTGGAATTGATAAGATATTTTATTTAAACTTGTTTTATGGTATTTAGTATTAATTTTAGTTTTTTATCATTGTTTGCATTTGCGTGTTTCAGTGATCCTGTTTGTGAAAGCGGTGCTGTTGTAACTTTATGAGAGACTTTTATAAGAGACTTTATGGACACCCTGTATTGTCCTACCCATTAGAGTAAAAGTTTTGGTACAATAGAGACGTACCAGCACCAGTTGTAATGGTCCAGATACAATCGTAGCTATTTGGGTAAGTTTCAGGGTATCGTGGAGACGTACCTGCACCAGCTGTAATGGTCCAGATGCAGTCGTAGCCATTAGGATAAGAGTCTGGGTAGAATGGAGAGGCGAACTGGCCACGTTCAGAAGTGAGGTCTCCTCCGCAGCTCGTGCTCACTTCGCTGTATGTTGCCCTGTCAATTTTTGGGAACTAAAATAATGACGAAATAAAGTACACAACCGTGACTGGGTCAAGCATTACTAAAAAAGTAGCAAAGTAAACTGGTAAAGAGCTCAGTTTATCTGTTTTCGCCCACGACAAATTAAGTAGTATTTAAAGAAAAATTGTTCGTCATGGAAAAGTTTATGAGCAAACATCAAAATTAAAGAAGCAAAAAACCAATATTATTCGGTATCTTTCAGGTTCGAGAAATGTAAGATGCAGGTTTTGATTTAAGGTTTTAAGAAATTTTTGTTCCCCTTTGTGTCCACCCAGGTTAGTTCCCACATTGCTGGACGTAAATCACAGCGCTTCGAATACTATACTAAATGTGAGACAAGAACACGCTGGCGTGTGAACGTACTTGAAGCCGACACCAGTAGCCATGCGGGCGACCATACGGACAGTGAGATGACGTGAGGAGGAGTACACGGTAGGGGGAGAAGATGATCCGCAAAACCGCCCGATCTCCGGTGACGACCTCTCAGCGCCGTCGTGTACCTGCAGAGAATAACACGTTGTTGAATTGTGCAAGACCACAATAATAATTTCAGCATGCACGATGAATGAAATTCGAAGCACTAGGCATGAAATGCAGTTTAATAAGCGCATCTCGCAAAGGTACTCAAAAAATAAAATCAATTTAAACAACACCTACACCAGTTATAGTTATAGACTTGAGTGTGAGAAGCAAATAAAGGCTCAATTCTGCATGTATGCATAGAAAGATTCTTCTAAGTAATGTTATTCACTGCAAAGATTGCAGCACTCACAGCACTAGCGCGTGAAGGAAACAATGAACTTGTGGTTACAGACGAGTGAAAGTATCGTATGTAACGTTAAATCAAATCTTTATCCTAAATAATCAGAATTCCATGAACACAGGTGTACCCACACAATTTTATCCCAATAAAACGTGACAGATAGGAAAGTTTGAATTTACTGTGACATTAATGTAAGAACAAATGTAACAGTAATGTAACATTTCTCTTTTTTCCAAGTTGAGATAAGGACTCTCATATACATACATCTTACATATAACTACAAGTTAATGATTGGATCATTTTTACGTGTGCCAAAGTTCTAAATTTACTAAATTCACCATTTCTCGCATAGAGTAACTTTTCGAAGCAAATACACTCATCAAACTCAAAGGTATAATTCAATCATTGTTCTATCTCTACCCTAATGTTCAAGAATGTTCAGGGAGCATTTCACGACCAGCACGCACCGCCACGAAGTCACTGATGCAACTTCCGTTGTTCCAAGCAAACGGTGGCACGTTGATGTCCAGGTGGTTGAACACCAGCTGGATGCGCTCGCCTGCACAGTAAAATACTTCAAGTAAACATTGACTTCATAATTTAACGACCGAATGGACCCAGAAGTCCTCTTCGAAAAAGAGTGTTAAAACAAAATTTAAGGTGTCTATCAACGCAGCAGTGCACTCAACAGTTAGAGACCTCTCAGAACATGTTACGGTTTGGCTTGTTCAGATATGTTGCCGATAAAATTATCTGCAAATAAACTGCGTGTGGTTGTTTTGTATTTCCCTCTTCGGGAAAAAATGTGATCGATGAAGAGTCAAGTCTTTCAAATTAATTCTAGGACTAGAAATTAATATTAATATTGCTGTAATTTTTTTTCAACTGGAGACACGCAGACTCACTTGGATCATTTACTTCCGCTGTCCTGGTTAGATGGCGAAGGTTTTTTTTCGAAGAGAATATTCAGTATTTCACAAAACTATGCATTTCAGAGAAGTCAGAACCGTAGCTATTTCAATTTGAACTAAATGTATAATGAAGTGGAAAATGGGTAAATAAG
The DNA here is from genome assembly GCA_006783055.1 of Trinorchestia longiramus. Lineage (NCBI taxonomy): Eukaryota > Metazoa > Arthropoda > Malacostraca > Amphipoda > Talitridae > Trinorchestia > Trinorchestia longiramus. Next base: position 64,376 of record VCRD01000062.1, read on the forward strand.
AGTTCACAATCTACAGAACAAATCAATTAAAACTACAAGTCTTTTGAGTCATGTAAGCCCCTAATATTGGGATTATGCTTTGAAGTGTTTTTCTCTCATCAAGCTCTTAACGCATGGCATGCCGACTGTCAAACCTCTTTGTCTCTCAGGGTCAAAGACAGCAGATGCATGACAGCCAAACCTTGAGAAACCAAACTAACTCCACCTGCTACTCGAATATCAAACTGAAGCAGGTACAGCTTGAGGAACCAATCCAGCTCCACCTGTCACACCCACCAGGAGATGCTTGCAAGTGCCACGTGCAGTTAACTCCTGCCTGGAAGACACTAGGATAGTTCGGAGACTTGAGCTGGCCCACAGCACCGGGGGAGAGACTGAGTCGCGCACCACAACCCTAAAATCACAGGAGAAATGAGTTATGTGCTGGCTAACTGGAGGGGATCACGCAAGCACAACAAAGGTACGATCACACGAATTCCCACTACCACTTTCATACTCAGCGTTGATAGTTTTGCAGTCGTCAATTAGTATCTCACTGCGAAAAAAATATTGTTGCAAGTAGTTTGTAGCCAAAGTTTATCTTCAGTATGTCTAATTCAGTTTATTTTAACTCGAGGCAATATGTCGTTGCTCAACGAACAAAAAACTTCCAAGAGTTAGATAAGATAATGTTTAACCACCGTTGGTTTTTCCAATTCATTAGTGCACTATCATACTGTCAGTGGACAATATGGTGGTTATAGATTCACTCTCCCTTGATATGATAGCTTTAAATGTTAAACTACAATGTGAGCAAAGCACAACTTCCAAAACTCTGTCATTTCATGGTACATATTTCCCGCAAAAACTCAGTCAAAAAACTCATTGAAAGCAGCGTTTGAGAGAGAGTACTAGTGCAACATATCGACTGCACGCCTAATTCCTACAATTTCAAGCTCTGCTGATGATAGGAAAATATTTCTGGGTAATAAAAGAAAAGCAGAGAAATGAGAATCCCAGTATTTTCATTACAGGAAAGACATCAGAATATCAGAGGTTTTAGGATAGGCATGACTAAAACAGAGTGGGAACGACCGGTTTAGATGTAGGTGAGATGAACTGAATCCTCCAGGAGAAGCAGTACAGTGCTAGATTGTTACGGCAATACGTATTGCGTGCTGAATATTGTTACAGCTACATTGCGTGCACAAGATTGTTATTCCTACATTGCGTGTACAGGATTGTTATTCCTACATTGCGTGCACAAGATTTTTACCGCTACATTGCGTGCACAAGACTTTTACTGCTGCATTGCGTGCACAAGATTATCACGGTTATATTGCGTGCCCAATATTGTTACTGCTATATTGCATACATGAACCGTTAGCATTGACAGGTACCAAAATATCTGTTACGCTATTTAATCAACTAAGCCACAATTTGCAGGGGGTGAGCCCACCGTGCTGTAGTTAGCCTGGAAGCCACGACTCTGGCTGCTGCCGTCTGCTTTGAGGCGGAGAGTGAGAAAAGACCCTGAGGACTGCCACACGGGGGGTGAAGGAAGTGAAGACCCGCAGTGCTGCAGCAGCAAGGGTGCGCTTGTGTTTCTTCCGTCGTATACCTGTTCATGGGTGATTTCTTGAGATAAATCTAAATAAATTTTTGAACGTTAAAAATAAATTTTCAAAAGAGCGTATACCTACGATCTCGATGAAACTAGGAAATTTACTGTATTGAGGACCCTGTCTTCAATGACCCATAAATCACATATCATGACGACTGAATGTATTAATGAAACAATTCATAGTATGAAACAATTGTTCATAGTAACAATTCATAGTCATAGTACATAGAAACATAGTATGAACCCTCAAGGATAATTTATCGTATGGCTTTGATAGGAGAGAGTAAAAAAAATACTGAGTAGTACCGAGTCCTTGACTCAGTAACAATCTCAGCTTCAGCAAGTAATTTGATTACAGCTTATCCCACGGCATCATCAAAGACAAGACTTGAAGGTGGGTTAACATTAGAATATAATTGAATAGAATGGAATGAGGCGATAGGAACATGCCTTTTTGCCTATTCTTGGGTCGGTACACAAGTCCTATGCCCTAATTCTAACCGCCGATTGTCATACACAAACCGGCCACGTCGACAGCACACCTCGATCCCGGGTCTTCCCGCATTGCAAGCGGGTTCGCTCACCAGTCGACTAGGAAAGACGAGACTTGAAGGTGGGCTAACATTAAGTGCTACATCACAGGAAACTGCGATCAGTTTCAACGCTTAGTCTGACTGACTGCAACTGGCTGATAGAAGCTAACACGTTCTCTAAGTATTTTTTAACAATTGACCATGTAGCTGTAGCAAATCTGCTGGTTGCGATGAAAAAATTAAAATTAAATTCACCTTCAACATCGCGCTGACAATACTCAGTTATGTACTAATTTTTATAGTCAATGAACAAGTTTGGCTAGAAACAGCTGAAGCGTTCTCGGTATTCCCGTCTTGATAGGAAGCTATAACTAAACTGTCAGTCTCTTATCTTGCGTGCAACATTGACAAATGTCGTCGTATCAAACTTAGAACGATCAATGACACAAATTGTAGCAAGATAGTAGTTAAAAAGAAAGAAATATCAGTGAAGCAACTCACAGAGAGGTAGTCATAGGAGCAGTTCTCGTGGGGCTCCACTGAGAAGTCAGTGAAGGAAAGCTTGACCACGTGTAGAGCATCCACTGTGATGGTCCAGACGCAGTCGGCGTGCTTGTCGTAGTTGGAGGGATAGTTAGGAGACTGGATGAGGCCTTGTGGAGCTGTAAACTCTCCGCCGCAGCCTGGTCGACAAGAATTCATCTTAACCCTCTCAAGTCTGGTGATACACATTTCATACCTCCGAAGAGGTCATGTTTAATGCTTGGTGGTACAGAAAAAATACCACTTTTCAAAATTGAGTTCCTGCGCTGCTCAGTAGATCAAAATTTGTACCGTCATAAATGTAAGGGAATATCCCTATGAATCTATACATTTTTGACCATGTTATGCATTTCTTTTCATCAAAATTTTGAACCTGAAAGGTTTAAGTGATGTCCTCAGGAAACTTTATCAAGAAAGCTGGCAAAACGAGAGAAAAAATGTGTGGCTGTCATGTGGAGCTCAGCTTGTGTAAGAGTTCAAGTCTGTTCTAGTGCGCAGGTGGAATTATTTTCTCCATTAATACATCAAAAGAGTAAGAAGGGATCAATTATTTTCTTAATACTGATGCGAAATTATGAAAATATAGGTAATGAAACAAACGCTCATTCAAGTAATTGATTAAACGGAGTGTGTCCTCAGTTGTTCACAGTATTTCTGAAAATAGAATATACTGTATATATGTATATACAGCATGAATTTCTTGCGACTTCGTTGGGATGTGTTTATTTCATAGGACACTTCCTCAAAATAGAAGACTTCCGTTGCTGATTATTTCAAACATGCGCCCGTGCGATGCTAAGCGTTTGCTTTGTAATCAAAGTTTTTAAACGGAACTGATTGACAAATTAATAAATACTAAATACATAGAAGATAAAATACCAAATATTTGCAGCAACATTAACAACAACAGGAACTCGGTATTCTCCGTACCGCCTGGAAGCGAGATGTAGGATGCGCGGAAGCCGTTGCCTCGTACAGAGCCGTCACTGTTGAGAGTAAGCAGGGCAGTGTTGCCGGACGTCGTGACGGTTACCTCGTCCGTATTCTTGTGGCAGAGCTGAGTCAGCACCGGTGCTGTATCGTCTGACCCTCCCCTCACCTGCAGTTTTACAGTCATGACAGCACGCAAGTAGTATGGGCTAAACGGTGAGCAGCTAAACGTCCCGGCTTGCAAAATGAACTTACATGAGAAAGCTCAATGTCCATGGGCAAAAATTTGCACGCCCTTTCATTGAAATTTATATTTGCGAGTAAAAAATGTTTCAGACCTGAAAATGACGCTGTTTGAAAGGTCCAGCTCAGTAAATAACTACAATTATAATGTGTTCCAGTTCACATTATGTAATTACTGGAAAAATGCGCCTTCTAAGAAAATGTTTATGTTCGGGTAATGTCGCCGCAACGTCCAGGAACGTACAAATATTTCTACTAATCCAAATGTCTGCTGATAATGCAACAATAACAGTTAATTTAAGAGAGGAATTGTAAAAGCTAGTAATTAAATTACGAGGGGTGCTCAATGGGAGGAAATTAAGCGTGAATATGAATAAAAAAGAATGTAGTCAAGAACGATAATGATGGAGGAGCGAATAAGGAATTTAAAAGTAGAGACTGTAAAAATGCCAGATGTTTAGGGGTGAGTTAAGATGCAACTGGAAGAATGGAAATGCCAGGGATCATTGAACAAGGAAAAAATACAAGAAAATGGAAGCAATGAAAGAAGTGTTGAACTGTTAAGAGTCTTGAAACGGGGGAAAAAAGTTTAATGGGAACAATTATTGTACTCGTTGTTTGTAACTGTGTGGAGACGGGGAAATTGAGTAGCAGAAAGAAGAAGAATAAAATTGTTACAGATAAGATACTGAAGTATGGTGGAAGCAACACAATTTACTGGTGGGAAAATGAGGCAGTGATACGCAAAGCAGGTGTAGAAGACGAGTTACCAGATAGAATATAGTGCATAGCAATTAAATGATTTGGACATTTCAAAGGAACACATGGGCAGAGATTGCTTAATAAATTGCTGATCAGGAATCCAAGGAAGGAATTCTATGTAAAGGGAAACGTCTGATAATTATCAGAAATCTTATAATAGGATGTGTACGTTTTTAGTGTGTGGAAGTGTCTTTTCGTCTTAAATGAAGTCGTACCAATCACCAAATTATAATTGGACCTACAGCCTTGGTTAAAGAACTGTTTTAAATTCAGGAGTAGAATCGAAGGGTAAAAGCCTTGTGCCCGAATGGCCATGCAAATTAAATGCACAGCTTCTCACCGTGAGGGCATCGAAAATGCAGTCATTGGTGTGGGTGGGAGCTTCGATGTCGAAACCGTGGATGGTGATCTTAATGCGGGTGCCTGGTTCAGTGCGGATGTGCCATTCGCAGTTGCGGTTTGCTGGGTACGCTCTCGGATAATTGGGGCTCGTGAAATTGTCTGAACTCTTCGTATACACGCCCCCACAGCCTGAAAACATTCAACAACGACACCGTGATACATATGAAGGGAGTGCTACGTGGATCATTCTGTGCTTTGTGTTAACCGCACAAAAGGATCTCTCTTATTAATTATGTAGCAATATTGCAATCCATCGAAAGCAAAAAGAAAATTAAGGAAGAGAAAATAATGAAATAACAACATTGAAACAATACGACTCACCGACAATCTGCCACTCAGCCCTGAAGCCGTTGAGGGCCACTGATGCGTCACTGATAAATATCACTTGCATGACGTCCATGCCGGGGTCAGACGCTACTGCTCGCGGGAGGCGTGATCCACAGTAGTGACCTACTAGCGTTGGAGCGGGGCCATCGCGCGACCCTACAAGCACCTGCAGCGAGTTCCGAATTGATATCAAAACTGGGTGCCTTCGATTAACACAAGAAATAATTAGAGCAAAGTTATCCAAGCTTTACTATAACCTGATGACAGAGAATGCCTTTGGGCGCTTCTACTAAGCCTGTTTTGAAGGTAAATGAATTTGAAACACGTAGTTAGATGTGCTACATGTCAAGAATAGTTCTCACTCGTACTATATTTCACGCGCGAACATAAACCGAACCTGAATATTGTACATGGGGAACGTATCACATGATGGAATATGACAATAATGTTACTCGTATATCTAAATATTTCATTTTAATCTATACAAAAATAGTTCTGCCAATTAATATATATCTATTTACCTACTCATATTGGTAACTAATCACGTCTATGTGAAATGTGAAGCATGTTTTAAAAAAAGCATCAGTTTTTTTAAAACAAAATTGTACTTGAGAAGGACTTGAAGGAGTTGTAAGTGATAACGTGTCGATAACGTGTAAGTGATAAGTTGTCGATTGCCAACGGCCATACCACGTTGAATGCACCGCTTCTCGTCCGACATCTTTGAATGTTTCAATTTGATCTGACAACCTTGCTTTCAGTCATTGCAAAATATGTACGTTCATAGAAAATCTTGATAATGAAATCTCATCTTTATTTTTTGTTGCCTGTATTCTGGTAACGAGTACCGATTTGGTGAAAACATTTTAGTTGACTTTTGATGGATTCACTGAGAACAAAGTGGGACAGAAGATTATAGAGTAAGGAAATTTTTCGAATACCACGCAAATATACCTATTATATTTTTCGAAGGTACCAGACATGATTATGCACTACCTCTGTTCCTTCACATTTGAGTACGAAAATAATCCCTAAAATATTTTGCAATGTTATAAGACTTAAAATTGCTACCTCAAAATAAAGCAACCTCTGCGACTGACCGTGAAAGTTATTAATTACATACAATTTGGTTTTCCCTACAAGTATACTGAATGCTGATGAAGAATTTGATCCTCCATATTAACAATACGTTTTATATCATTGGCCCATAGACTTACAATTCGATATTTTGAGTGAAAGACCATTAAAGATATTGGAGAAGAAAGGAGCACAATCGTACTGTTGCCTAAATATATGAAAAATTTAGATGAAAAATTAAATTAATTAAATTAATTAATTAATTAAATTATTTAGATGAAAAATTTTTATTTAGTATGCCACAATGTAGTAGACAAGTATGAAATCGGTTCAGTCAATTACATCTCTGACCCCAAAGTAAGAAAATGTAACTAAATGATACAAAAAATGACGTCAATTAGGGAAGTTTGAAAAAGAGATAAATCACAAATCACTGAAAAAATAACTATGAAATGGTAAGAAAAAACGCACCTCGACATAGTCCCAGTGGCAGACCCGAGAAGTTGGGTTTATGGGGTTCTCAACCTCAAAGTGGCTGAAAGCAAGCCTGATGCTGTTGCCCAGAGGGGCGCGGATGGTCCAAGAACAGTTGCGGTCATGCGGATAGGGGTCAGGGAAGTTAGGGCTCTCGATCACCCCGTGGGGTCCAGTGAGATCATTGCGGCAGCCTGGTGTCAGACACGAGTGTCAACTCGCAGTTCTTTCATTCATGTTAAGCTAAGTTCCATACGATGATTTGTAATTTCCATAGTGTTAGATTTCTTCGGTATTGAAGTGATAGAGTAGAGTAAATCAAATTGTCCCTCGCGTACAAATAAATGAGAGTCTATGTGAAGTGGTAGAAATGAATATAGAAAACTATTGCAAAACTATTGTGGATGATATAACAGATACATATTGGAATTGCAAAATAATGAACAAGCTATCATATCACATGAAAACAGCTAGAAACTGCTTTTTTCCTTTATTCATAAATGGTGCCAGATAAAATTACAGTCAATCTGTGAATTAGTAAAGTATATTCAGTGATGTGTGTATTCGACTCGTATTTGTCGGAAACAAGTGTTCATTCAATTGACCTTAATACTGTCCATGTACTTTTAATTATGTAACTTATCTTCCCCAGCAGCATCAGTGTTGAAAAGCGGGGATGAACTTTATAGTAAATCATTCCCATGAATAATAATATTTGTGTGACATGCCCGGAGTCATCAAGTATTTCTATGAAATTAAACTTTTCAACCAACCACTACCGCTTTGACGGCCATCATCATCTTTTCAACGGCCATCATCTTCTGAAGACCATCATCATTATGCTAAAGATCATCATTATGCTAAAGATCATCATCATCATTCCGAAGGCAATCATCTTCATTCCGAAAGCAATCATCATCATTCAGAAAGCAATCTTCATCATTCCGAAAGTCGTCATCATTCCGAAGGCTACTATCACCATTTCAATGAACGGGAAATCTCTCCATTCAACAGAAAGCGTTATAGAACTTCAAATTAAATAAACATCTGAGCTAAAATGATTAGAATGAATGAAGTTCAAGAGAAAACAGACTCAGCCACTGTAGGCACAACTACTGATGGATAAGGCAAACGTTGTAATTTTTTAATCTAATTTACGTTCTTAACACAGCTTCGACACCAGACGAATTCACATATACGCATTATATATATATATATATATATATATATATATATATATATATATATATATATATATATATATATATATATATATATATATATATATATATATATATATATATATATATATATATATATATATATATATACATACATATATAAATATATATGTATTCAGATTTATTATCAAATACTTCGATCCATATATCTTTTCTGATTGATTTTAATACAATTTAATGAAATCTTAATAATTCATCTAAAAATTTTATTGATGCCCACATGCTTTAGTTTTTTTTTGTTAGTTATAACTATCTATTAGATAGTTAATTATAACTATATATTAGATAGTTATAATCGAGACTTGGGACGGCATAGGACTTGGGACGACGTAGGACTTGGGTAGTAGCCAAGGACTACTATAACCGTAGTCCTTGGTAGCAGCACAAGAATGGATTAGACAGCTCGTTCCTGTTGCCACATTCTTTTTTATTTACCTAGATGAAAGTTGTTTGTACTGTTTCTTACAGATATTCACTCCAAATTCCAATTCAATTACCTTATATTTGAGTGGACCCTCAAAATTGAAGCTCTTATGGCTTTCCATATATTTAAGCACAATACAGTAATGATCCAACCTTACTCTTAAATTCACGGTATCGAATGCTTACAATAGCTTCAAACTACTCAATAATTTTAAGACTTCCAACATTGCAGTAAGAATTACATCAAACTACCAAAATTACGTACAACAAATACTCCCAATACTTCGCAGATGCCACAATGACTCACTAGAAAAGTATCTGGCTCGGAAGCCCCTGGCATTGGCGGAGTGGTCAGAGCGGAAGCGGAGCTTCAGGCGGTTGGAAGTGGCGTTAAAGGAGACGATATCCTGGGACGAGCACAGGCGCCGCGTGGAGGCAGGGACCAGCGGGTCACTGATCTGTACATCATGTAAGTGTGATGTGCTCACGGAGATCATGACTATTAGATCAACGAATGCAACGCTCAACATTGAAGAAAAAATTATATAGAGTCTCATTAGTACACCGATGCAATCTTATCTACATATACAGGGTGTCACAAAAAGAGGTACTCAGTCTTTGACTTCCCAGTACTCATGCATTTTGTGTTCAAGTAGATGTTTATTGATATACACACAATCCTAAAAAGTTGAATTAAACTCAGGGAAATGAATTGTTCTAGAAACGAATATTCATTGTCATTAAAACAATACATTAGTAATCGTCTGTCAAAGCGTGAATACATCTTTTTTGGACACCTTGTATATGCATTACATTCTGTAAACACCGTAACATGAACGAGGAAAAACATGCCTGTATAACAACCTTTGGTTCTTAAGGAACACTGGCTGAAGGCTATTGGAGCTTCCAGTGAATATCTGCGACTCGTATGTGCAAACTTGCTGATGCATTTATCCGTAATCTCTTTCAGAATCACATTTTTAGAGTAAACTGTCATAGAAGAGTTGTAAAAGCAGGCTCTAGGTAGTTGAAATTTATTTCAAGTCGGAACTTATAAGTATTAACAATTTATTCCAAATATGTATTACCATACAATGGTATATTCTTGACTCCTAAACCAGTAACACACCAAGTCTGAAACACCCTAATGAGTGAATGAGTGATGAATAAACCTCTAGCATTGGTCAGACTCTCATAGAGCCTGCGTGACTAGAGCAGTCCGAAAGGCGACAGCAATAACAGTTTAAATATGCTATTGTGAGGCACCACTACCCTATTGCAAGATTTGCAGAAGCAGCAATAGCCGCAAACCTCTAGTGACCAAACAATTGTAAGGCACTTCCTCATTCATATACTATCGACTCAAACACCAACCCCAAAAAGCCTCTAGTATCCAATTTATTTTAAAGTTCTCCTCTATTTCAAAACAGCTGCAGAAGTAGCAACAGCAGCAAACTTCTAGTGACCAAACAATTGTAAGGCACTTCCTCATTCAAATACTATTGACATAAGTAACGACGACAAGAAGCCTCGCGTATCCAATCTATTTCTAAGCTCTCCTCTATTCCAAAACAGCAAACAGCAACAGCAGCAAACCTCGAGGTAATCGTAGCTGCAGGTGGGCATGGTCTCCATTTCTAAATCTGTGATGTGTAGAACGACTCGGGAGCCACGACTGACACGGATGTCCCAGTAACAGTCAGCGCGGTGGTGATATGGCTCTGGGTAACCGGGGCTGATGATTTCGCCAGTCACTGCTGTCATGGTCCCTCCGCAGCCTGGAATCCCAAGGAAAATAGAGGAAAGATAAATAAAGTCACAAATGACATGTGCACATAATTACATCTTGCTGCACATTCTCACACTCAATGATCCGGAAGCTGTGTAAAACTAACACTGATGGATCATTTAAGATGCTCTTTAGTTGGACGTAAACATGTTATAGAAACAGGTCTATCAGAGACCAATGGTTCATTATCATGAGTCTCGACTTTGATTTTTCTTTTATTGCCTCTCAATAACTCCACAGCTTATTCTTCCTTTATAGTACATGCTTTCCCGTATAATGCTATGATTAACGTAACAAATCTTTTCAAATTTTCTTAATTTGCATTATTTTAAATTTGGAACTGAGCGTCTCTGAAGGAATCTCTGATCTCGAGTGATGTTTCTTGCATTTTGTATTCTTTCTTCTGGCCGTCATCTACGCATCGCAAAATGAGGGTTTTCATGTTCATCCTAGGTACAAGTCCTCTACATGAACTTTCACTACTCTCCAATGTTAATTTTCTCCATAAGTAAGCACTAACTCCTTCATTTGAGTTCTGTTCTCCGATGGACACTTTTTCCGTAATTACCGAGCTTTCACTTTCCTCCAATTGTCATAAAATTTAAATTTGTAGACGTTCAGCCTCCTCGTGTGTAACACCTAATGCCTGAAACACCATTTTCAAATCCTATAACAATATCAAACAATGTAATGAAAACTAATTCGTCACAAAAAGTGTAGCATATTTTCACCTACAATTTTTGAGTGTCTGCTTTATGTAATTTTACCCATTCTTTCGCTTTAGTCCTGTAAATTTTTACTTACTATCACCATATGTATGCATCTATACATATTTCTCTACATTTGTGCACGCCATAAAGCAAGTATGGTGTTTCTACGTCGACCAATGCGCCGACGACACTGCAGCAAACCTTCTAAAACTATTTATTTTAATTTATAGGAATCGAGTCATATCATGAATATTAAGCAAGAAAGGTTTTCTTATCATTCACCGTATTTTTACGCTATTTTTTGCGTAAAACCCGAAGTACATCACGAAATCCTACTCGATAACCCCAGCATAATATACTCGTATAAAATGCATCTAAACCTCGAGGGTGAAAAGAGTATGTTCATCAAAAACACTAACTGCTTAAATAAGCAAATAAATAACGACGTATAATGTAACGCAAACAAGCAGTAAATAACATTAGTCTCCACTCAAAAGCGATGGCCAAATTCTCTTCATCAGGAGAGAAAATATTGCTGCGAACTCCTGCAACCACGGGAATGGTGAAACGTTCATGGAAACATGCAGTACGTTGCTAGACAAATTTCGTGAGGCCAGTGTGAAAAAGCACAGTCCCACTACATGCAGTCTCGATCACTTGTTGTTAAAGGCTTTATTTCACTACAACTGAATAATTGAGAAGGTAGTTAAGCACAAACACACTTATTACACGGTCGTCTCAACGATGATGCGCCAAATCTTCTTGCATGCGGAGCCGACTGTTAGGCCCGCTCTCCGGTAGAGGCACCTTTCCATGGCACGAGAAAGACGTCAACTTTTTTGAATGGTTCATTAACCACTAGCAACAATTTGTCAAGCAAACCGCCGTCAAGTCTCCTCCTTGGTCCACTCACAAGTATCACGTTGGTGCAAAAAATTTGGCCGATTTGTAAACTCAATTTTGAGAATGAAAAAATAGTTATTTTTGAAGAATTTATTCATAACAATAACATTATTGGGCTTCTATGACCTGATTCCTCCGTTAACGAATTTACATATGCCTCGTTTGTAAAATACTTTAGATTTGATGCAAAATATGAATTTAAAACATTTTTAATCTCTTCCTGTGATGTCAACCTAAGGACATTTAAATGGTTCTGTAATCCTAAAAATAAGTGATAATCAGAAGGGGCGAGGTCGGGAGAATATGCTGGATGGGGTAAAACCTTCCAATCAAGTTGCAATCAAAGCAAAGATTCGCAACAAGAAACACGTTGGCACAGGTTCACAGGAGACAGTTCGTGCGGAACCCATTTTCCGAATACTGAAACCTTTCCCATTTATTTCAGTTGGCGTACCACGGTTGTATGAGTTACATCAAATTGGTTAGCCAGTTCCCTCGAGGTTATTGTCGAATTTTCAATGACAGCGGCTTCCAACAACTCCAAATCAAGCTTTTTTGAGCGACCACCTCTAACCTCGTCTTTCAAATTGAAATTTCCTATACAAATACGGGAAAACCCCTATCTGCAAGTTCTCTCCTTAACAGCATTATTTCCATATACACTTTGGACGTTTTGTGCTGCAGCACTTGCACTGAAACCTCTATGAAACTCGTCGAGTAAAGCATAGATGCAAATAATGCAGCAAAATATGAATGATTCCCCAATAGTCTGAAAGAAAGAGGTTTAAATTACTCATGATATTATAAATCAGCAATAGAAATAGACATAATATGAATTCTTCTCTTCAGAATCGGCAACAACTTTTGCACCAACATGATAAAAACACTATTTAATTTCGCCTGGAAATAAAAACCTTCCCCAAATCTTTTGCATGATCCACTCACCAGTAGAGAAACAATTCCGCTGTACCTGAACTCACCACTTGAACTTCAGCATATTAGGTTGTTTCAAAAATAATGGCCGATTTTAGAAGCATGCATTGGCCTTCGAGCGACCATTATTTCTGTAACAACCTAATAATTCACTCACCAGTGGCAGCTCCATCCCACCGCGCCTGGAAGCCGCCTCCTGAGTAGTACCCGTTGCTGACCATCTTAATGAAGAGATGCTGTGAGTGCGACAATATCTCAGGGACAGTAATGTTACGCCCACACACTCGTGTCAGAAGAGGTGAGGTTGCGTGCACTCCGTTCCTATGGATGTGAGACGTTAAATTATTTCGTTAATCGAGTTAGAGACATGTGAGAATTTATTTGCAATTTCCGAAGTGACGGACGATTTACTACAGGCTCAAGGAAACATTATGAATAAAAGATGGGTAGATTTTTATATAACATTACAATTATCAAGTTATGAGAATGTTCGTACGACCATTTACAATTAAAAGTATCAGAAATTACTGAAAGTTAAACATTAAGGTGAAAGAGAGGACGAATAAATTGTGCTTTTGTCGTACGAGTGACTTGTGAGAGATCAAGAATCCTGAAAGCATTAACCCTCTACCGCCGTATGGCACTCACGGGGAACATCAGAAAAAATGCTAATTATGTTAAAATTATATTATATGTGAGCAATATGAGGTTGCTACTAGGTTTAAACGCGGCGGCATCATACAGCGTCGTTATTTTGGCTGCCTGGCTCTCAGCGTGCTTCATTGCATCAGTGTACAGACGGTCTTTGTGAGCTTAAACGTAGAAACTAGAAAAATAAATTCGTCGCTAAAGGGTTAAAGCAGGCATCAATGCTGCGATGCTCTCTTCTTTAAACTGTCGCCCCTGCGAACGCACATTAGACACATTTATGACACCATCACCACATGTCCCACTCAACTGGCGATGAATTTCCAGCAGTGTCATACCCTTCAAATGGAAGAAACGAGTGATTACACATTGTTCTTGTAATGAAAACGTTACTATTTTAAGTATAAAAAACAGCGTTCACTTTCGCCCCTGCCGCTAGAGCAGGGGTCGGCAAACTTTTTTACCCGTCGACCCCTTCATAGGATATTTGTATTTACATCGACCCCCTCCATGCTATTATATAGTATCGACCCAGTAAGCACAGAAAACAATAAATTGTAACATCGTTAATAATTACTAAAAATTGATACAAGTAAGTATCCTGTAAAAAGTATCGCATAGAAGGAGTGAGAGTGTACTCGGTTCTTTGTGCTGTGCATGTTTTGTGTATGCGTCGTCTGCACACGCCAGACACACACATGCTGCGCTAGAGGTAAGGCTTTGAGTAGCTGTCACTAGCGCACTCTGTCTCGACTGCAGTTACTGCATTGTAAGTAATTGTTCACTATTAACATTTAATTTGATTTACAACATATTTATATTGAAGTTTTCCATTTATATTTTGTAGATTGAAATTTGATCAAATTTCAAATTTTTCCATAAAAAATGTATTTGTATCCAAGGTCTTGAAAAATCTAATTGATTCTTTTTTTCTCCTTAATCGACCTCCTTTCGACCCCCATAAATTTATCGACCCCTTGAGTTCTGTCCTCGACCCCCAGGGGTCGATATCGACCACTTTGCTGACCTCTGCGCTCGAGTGATGTGTGCCGTACAGGGTTATCATTTCTATATTTCATTCAAAACAACTGCACGCATATTTTAAATCAAACCACAAGTTTTTATGTTTCCAGTCCTGAGAAAAAACATCGGAGGCGTTATAACTTGAACGCACCTCGTATGAATCCTCTTTAGGTTTATTTCCCAACTTAAAACAAGGCGGCGACCCTGATGAATGAGAAACTTTTATAATATTATATATACGTAAAAATATGAATACACACCTGATCTCAACGTAGTCGTCCGAGCAATCTGAAGAGCGTCCCACATCGAAAGTAGCGAAGTTAAGAGCGATCTGGCGGTTGGGAGGAGCGGTGATGGTCCAAACGCAGGTACGAGAGGGTGGGTACTGGCTGGGATAACGGGGCGATACGAGGGTGCCAACCTCCGTATGGTAGTGGCCTCCACATACTGGACAAGTGGAACATTGTTGGTCTATAACTTTGGGCACGAGATAAGGGCTTCAAGTATTTCAAAATGACAACGATAATCGAGTAAAGATACTAAATGGAAGAAAGATCAATGACGCCCAGCACGACTACCACTGTAGCTTTGTGGTTAGCAATCTGTGTTTGTATTGTCAGGTCCCTGGTTTCGAAGGTTCGCTCCCACATGTTGCCCATGAATTTTCTCTACTTGTGACGCAGCGATCAGAAAGGTCCATTGACTAACTTGACTTGAAGTTATTTGCTCAAACTTCAAGATCATCGCAGTGTTCCTACCAGCCCCTACCTCAAGTCACAAAATGGACTTGAGGATTAAGTCCATCCTCATCGCTCCAAGCTTTATTTTTAGTATCAAGATGTTCGCATTAACAATTTAAAAACCATTGTATATTTCATATAAACCTAAATGGAGTAAGGTTTTTTCTTCCTTTTTTCTTTAGATGAGGTAACTCGCCAGATGCGTTTGCTTCACAAAAAAATGAGAAAATAAAACTAGGAGCTAAAATCTAAGTTCATTTAATTGTACGAGTAGTATCTAAGAACACGAAATTCCTACAAGTGCTTGGTCAAGTATGTTACACTGCACTGTGGCTTTGTGAAAGCAAGAGAGTGTAAAGAATAAAAAAATGGGAGCGAATATTCATGAGGAACTCTTCGTGAAAATCACTTTTTATTCAGGGAAATTAGGACATTATAATAATTACCTAATCATTAGAATCACTTGCAAAACGAGTCTGACATTCTGCTGTACGTCAAGGAGCACGCTCCTCAAAAATATTTCACTCACCCAGGGAAGCGTTGAGAGCGTGATAGATGAACGAGAACCCGTCGTGGTTAAGGGAAGAGTCAGAGTGGAAGTGGACGGTGACGATCTCTCCCTGAGATGTCATTACAGGGGGCAGTGACGAGCCGCAGTATTGAAGAGGAGCGCTGTGGAGTTCAGTTATATTTCACTCGCAATGTTTGGAACACAACAGAACATGTATTGTGGAGGACCGTGAGGCAGAACTTCATTTTCCTACGACAAAACCAAAAAAAAATCCACATGAAATTATTTGAGAATAAAAGACAGAACTACAATAACGAAAAAAAATTTATGATATACACACGGGCCTTCATTTAGGCACACGTCCCAGTCACTTTATCACCATATTAGGTCCCCTACGCATTACGCATTTGCATGAGGTGAAGAATGATTTGTTTGCATACACGTTGAAAGAAGAATTTTAAAGTAACGAAAAATTTAGTGAAGGAATCATTTTATCAAAATATCTTTTATTGATATAAAATAGCATCTCTAAAATAAAAAAGGATTCAATACAGCATCAGCAAGCCAGACCACCTGATACCCACGTCGACATTGGCAACAAAAGCTGAGTTTCGAAGTGCGTAAAGAAGTGAAAACTAACCGTCCAGTAGTGTTGTGGTCTTGCCTTCTTCTGCATAGTTTCTACTGGGGTTACTGGGGCTGGTTACCGGGGTTGTTTACCGTGGTTGTTTACCGGGGTTGGTTATTGGAGTTGGTTACTGGGGTTGGTAACTAGAATTGATTACCGGGGTTGGTAACTATAGTTGGCTACCGGGGTTGGATACCGCGGTTGATTACCGAGACTGGTCACCGGGGTTGGTCACCGGGGTTGGTTACCGAGATTGGTCACCGGGGTTGGTTACCGAGATTAGTCCCCAAGATTGGTTACTGGGGTTGGTCACCGAGGTCGGTTACTGCGGTTAGACAGACCGGAGTTCCACCACGGTAGCTCCTGATGACTCACCTTTGCCGGTTCATTGCGTCTGACATGGCGATGGAAGAATTGTCAAAGATTTCGACATAATCATAAGCGCAGTTGGCATGACTCTCGAGTGCGAACATCTGCCACGTGATCTGCACTACGTGCCCTGGAGGAGCTTCGATAACCCAAGTGCAATCGCTGTTGCCGGGGTATGTACCGGGGTTGTTGGGGGATGAGACTGAACCTGACGTGCCTTTCAGTATACCTCCGCAACCTGGAAGCGATATTGTGAATTCATAAGTGAGACAGACATAATTATTTGAGTCAAGAGCATCACTGAAGTAAAAAGGTGCCTATTTACACATTTCTTCATCACACAGGGCTGTCTTCAGGGTGATGCATTCACAGCAGGGCATCAACTCGGCTCATGTGTCGCCTACGTAAAGGAGACTGAGAGCAAAAATACTCATTCCGTCATCGTGAACATATCATTTTTCGTGTACCGAATGGCTATGACTGAAGTTATTAAAATAGAACAGTAATCTTGCATAAGAATGTGTTTAAAAATAAGAAACATTACCAAAACTGTCAAATGGTGAACTTGCCACTACGAATGAGCTCTTTATGTATACTTCTCATGCTTGGGCATGATATTATCTAGGTGCTTTATAATCACCAAAAATTTGCATAAGGAATTCGTACTTCAAAGCAAATTCAGGTCCAGAAAGACATGAAGACTAAAATTCACAAGCCAAATAAGTTACACATCGATGGTTAGTTTGTGAACAGCACGACCAATCCGTCTCCGCACTGCTAATGTAATCAGACAACACGGTTTCTACAATTCAGATTTTGGGGAACAGAAAGATTTTTGTGCGAAAAGATTATCTTATTTCTAATATGTAAGATAAAGTATTAGTATCAGTATTAAGAGGAGGGTTTTGTACTGTGTCCATGCGTATGTACAATAGGGCTGCTATAAAAATAACGAATGAATAAGCGATTGGTTTCCGGTGTAGGTCAGATTTAGACGCTGAGGTGTGATTCAACTAAGGTATATAGATATTGAATACGAGTATAAAGACTGTTGAAAGGAAGATAAATACTAGACTTTTGATGAAAGCATCTAACGCATTTGTGAAGATGGATGCGCATACGAGCTAAATCAGTTGCATATCGTCAATGTTACTGTCCTGACACCAAAAGCATAAGTTATGGCAGCTAGAGTTTGAAGGGTATGAAGTAGAAAACTGCATAAGCAACTCTGAATATCAAATTGATGAGTTGTCCAAGAAAATACTTGTATATCAGAAACATCAACAGGAAATTAACTGACTGTGCATGCCGAGTGTGAGTAATTTTAAATAATATAATGAAGTTTAAAAAGTTACTCGATAATGGATAGTAACTGACAACGTAATTTGTGAATGTCGTTTTCAAATATATGTCGATTTTTCATTGCTGTGTATTTTTTTGTGTTACCCTAATGTATTATTTTATCTGTTTGGCTATTTTGGAACTTAGAATTTAAGATAACAAAAAGGCAAAAGAAATATTAGACATGCTGAAACACACTGACAAAAGACATGCTGTTTTTTTATTGTTTAATTTTTAGACATGCTAAGTTTTACATGGCATTTAGAATTAAATGGTAAGTGAAATAAAAAGTAAAGGCAATCATTGTGCTTGAGAGTTGTAAGGCAGAGTAGATTTTAGTGTTACGATAGAGAAAGTGACGATAAAATGAGCCTCGTCTCCACTTATTCCACATGAGCCTTACCAACGTTCTGTTCAATACAGTTAGAGAAGTGAGAGGTAACGAACGCCCGTTTGTCGCGTTCGTAGGAACGTATGCCGGAGTCCCAGCGAAATGAAGAATGAAAGTCGACAAATAAATAACTGACACAGCCATGCTGTGGTCTAATCATGCATTCACCATCCAAGCTTGATAGGCTGGTGCAGCAAACTTCGGGGGATCTCAGCAACTGATATTTATACAAATGCTGGGCATAATAAAAACAATGGCTGCCAGCCTGTACGTGTGATGATGAACGAGCCTTACTCGCATGTGAAGCGTCCTTCATCATAGGATGGTGCCAAGGTAAAATTTTGTCTCAATTCACGGATGTCTTCCGTCCAGCATGATGCTGATGAGTATGCTGCTGCTGTTGCAATCATTCACGGATATCAAAGGCTCAATAGGATGCATACTGATAAGTTACTACGTACTAGCATTACTAATGTCGACGGTCCGGTAAGATGCTGGTAGTAAAATTGTCAACACTCACTGGTGTCAACGGTTTCCAGTTCGAACCAAACAGTCAACTTGCCAATGCTCACGGATGTCAACGGTCCAGTACGAACCAAACAGTCAACTTGCCAATGCTCACAGATGTCAATGGTCCAGTACGATGCTAACAGTTAAATTGTCAACACTCACGGATGTCAATGGTCCAGTACGATGGTAACAGTCAACTTGTCAACACTCACGGATGTCAATGGTCCAGTACGATGCTAACAGTCAAATTGTCAACACTCACGGATGTCAATGGTCCAGTACGATGCTAACAGTTAAATTGTCAACACTCACGGATGTCAATGGTCCAGTACGATGCTTCAAAGCCCCTGTTGGCGACAGAGGCGTCTGTGCGGAACTTCAACCACAAAAAGTTCAACGTGGATGTGGTGAGAGGCGGAGTTGCTGAAGGAGGACCGCAATAGTGGCCCAGAAGTGGGAAGCTTCCACTGGAACCATCTCGTATCTGCAATATTATTAAAATGAACAAAAAGTGAACACTTTTTCTCAGATCTAAGTGAACTTAGTTTCTCCTCTTTTGAAATCACTTAACTGGAAAAAACAGTTTCACAAATGTTTGCGTTGAACTGAAAATTGAAGACGCCTGCAGGAAAACATGCTCTCAAGCGAAAATTATCTTCATCTAGCGTTTACTAATAACTTGATTTTTAGGGTCCTATGAGCTCTGTTTTCAAGCAGTTTGTCACTTTAAGCAGTTTGTCGTCTTCGAAGGCAGGATATAGGATTGGCGCAACAACAGAGGCTGCATAGAATAGAATAGAATAGGGCTATAGAAACGAACTTTCGGGCCCATTCTTGGGTCGGATAATTACTTCGATAATTATTCGGTTGTTTACCCAAGTCCCATGCCGTATTTCTAGCCGCGTCAACCATGTCGGCAGCGGGACCCATAACTGGACTATGGGTCAGGTCCATAGCTGGACTCTCAAGAACTCTCTATGTTCCGGTTCTCCACGAGCAAGATGTCAGTACGGCAGTACCCACCGTCATGACGTGGCAAGAGTGGTGAAGAGAGACGAACCAAGAACTCATGGAAGAGTTGAATACTAAATGAAAGTTGGGTAAACTCATCTAGCCTTTATTTGCTTTTTCTCCTGCTGTGCATCTCGACAGTTCCCTACTACCTCAAACACTCATTCCGGGTAAGGCAAGAAAAAGTTATTCATATGTCTGCACGTGGACATCAAAAGTCAGGATTGCAACGGTCGAGCGAGTACAGAAACTATGAATTTCAGTGATGAAATTTTCAATTTCGCATAAAATACACATTAACGTGGTCATACGTTGTTTACTAGTAGAAAATGACCTATATTAGCTTAAACAGAACATAGCTTTTTTTCGTGGAGTTTGATAAGAAAAAAAAGAATCGAAGCCAGTAAATACACAGTATATAGCAAATCCACTATGATGTGGGCAAGAAATGCTTAAACATAAATGTCATTCACCAATTGCCATGACAGTGATTGATTCTTATGATTCTTACGTTAGAAATAATTTAAAATGTAAAATTTATTAATATGAGATAACGCTTCGATAAACAAGCAAAAACAAGTTAAAAATAAAAAAGTAAAAAATAAACAACTCGAAAATGATCCCTCGAAAACAGAGCTGCAGGTTCGGCTGAAATCTATTATTATAACGAAACAAAAAACTAAACTCAGATAAGACCACAATACTCCTCCAAGCAATTCATACTTCGACGTAGTCGAAAACACAGCGTCTGGCCCAGCGTGAGTCCTCCACATCGAAGCTGGTGAAGTTGAGAACCACAGCCTTGCCTGGCGGCTGCCTAATCACGTACACGCACTCGCGGTTGTGGGGGTAAGGGTTGGGGAAGTAGGGAGACCTGATCGTCCCCGTCGGGTCCAAGAATTCGCCTCCGCATACTGTAAATTAAATTTGTACTTTTTAGAAAGAGCCTTTCCTCAGAAGAAATATCAAACACACGTTGCATACTGGAAAATGGAAGTAGATATGGTAGTAAGCTTTGAGTATCGGCTGCATGATAAAGCGCTGAGATTTTTAATTTAACAGTCATAAGGAGCATCACAAGTTTCGTGTATAGTCTTTAAAAACTAATGGAATAGCTTGTAATATCATCAACATATAGGAACCACGGCGCATCCCCTTTTCTCCAACATACTTTGCACCAAAAATTTCATCGCTAGGTTGTCTAGTCATTATGTTGCTCAAATCTTAGTGGTCAAAGTAGTCAGTAAACTATCGCTTGCATGATAACGAGACTCATATTCAGAGAAGTTCGAGATGGTGCAGCCGCTGAAAAGCATAAAAATCAAGCCCAACTTTCAACATGCGTTTTGCTCTGAATATCCCAAGTAATCACCGACTGGACCACGGGAGTGTGAGAAGGATAGAAAGCCTCTGCTTTTGCAAGTAACTTTCCCTTGTCATACCATGGCTACTCTCCTGAGAATAGGGAAAGAGTAAAAGTATATTATTCATTTCTTTATTTAACTATTTATTCAATTTTACTATTTACAATTGAGTAGTTTTACTTTCCCTATGAGTCAGACAACAAAAATGAGCATTTCTGTGTTTTATTAATCTGTTTAAATTATTATTTATCAACAGGTTAGAGTGATACTCCCAATACTTCATCACCTACCTAACTCTGTCATGCTGACCTGCAGTACCACTTGACGGTACAGGGATCTGCACAGCCACTGAACCAACCACGGTCCTGCAATACCACTTACCGTATTTGACGGCATATAGGACGCACTTCTTCCAAAATTTTGACTCACAAAATCGCCCTGCGTCTTATACATAGTAGGTGATCATAGGTGTTTTTTCCTGAATCTAACCTGCTGAAATGAGGGAGCGTCATAAGTGTCCGTGCGTCTTTATACCGTCAAATACGGTAATGGGCAACCAAAGGGACCTCAGATATCAAGGTTTTAATATCCAATTAAATATTATTCCTAATAGGCAAGAATATCGCACGTATAAGATACACACTCTCCACGTTTTACAAAAACAAGGAAAAGCAATTTCACACTCTGGGAGTCATTACCGAGGTGAACCACGTAAAAGAGGACCATACGGTCCTCTTTTACGGTCTTTGGGAGAATTGTTCTAATAACTAAACAGTGAGCAATATGAGGTTGCTACTAGGTTTGAACGCGGCGGCATGTTACAGCGTCGTTCTTTTGGCTGCCTGCCTCTCAGCGTGCGTCATTGCATCAGTGTACAGACAGTCTTTGTGAGCTTGGACGTACAAACTAGAAAAAAAATTGGTCACTAAACGGTTAACGAGACTCGCAGTAACACGTTGGCTCCGTTTGCCTGATTGGTGTAAAACTTCACTTTGTACGCATAGTCATTAGAAGGATCGGGAAAAATTACAGAACCTAACCTAAGTGGTACACATACGTACCACTTCGGAGTCAACGTGTTAAGCGTGGTGTATTTTCCAAGCATCATCGTGACAGGAAATTTGTAGATTCGGAAGAAAGGATTTGCCAGGGGTTGTAAAACACTTCAGGAAAAAGAGGATAAACCACATGTGTAGAACAAAATTTTATATGACTAGAATTTCAAAGTAGAAGTGGTTGAACATCATGGCATAAACTACAGAAGACAGGGAGGAAAAAGCGAGGAGTTCTCCCGAGAACATGAGGATGAGCTGTAAAAAACAAGTAGGGAGTAATACCGACAGGTTTTTATAACAAATTGCATTAAGTAGAAACTGTGGCAGTTTGCGATGGTCCATGTACGTACCCACTTGATGTCTGGCTGTGAAGCCAGCTCTGGCAACTGAGCTGTCACTCTTGAACTGGACGAACAGCTGATTGCCAGATGATCTAAAGGGTGGTGGTGCTTGTCGTCCGCAATACTTGCCAATTAGCGGACTGTCCGAGGCTCCGCCGTCGCGAATCTGGAACAGTGAAGAATTTATGGATAGGGCTGTATGGACTAGTTTTCGAAGCCCCAAATAAACACGAAATAAAAGATGAAGAATGTATTGATTTTCACACTCACCGTATTTAGAGTACCATCAAAAATCTATACAGCCTGAGCAACGTACAAATTTACTCGTGCTTTAGTTAACGATTTAGATCCTAAAGAAATAGTTCGAAAATCAAAGATTCTCAGTGCCACATGTATCATGATTATTACTTACTCATGTTGGTATGAAAAACTAGTATTGAAAAAATGGGTGATATACATATAATGGAGTGATAAACTACATTTTTTTGAATTGTTAAGCTACAATACATATCCCCAAAATTGTGTATGAAGCTCAAATTAGTAACAAATATTTTGTAAACTCAAAACCCTCGCGTGGGCTGAGGAAGAGTTACTATTGGCAGAAACTGAACATCTTCACGACACTTCATTACTTCATAGTAAATTTGATCTTTGATAGGTAAATCATTCAACAACATTTACTGAGTACTAAATCTGTGAAAAATATGGTACAACCTGTTCCTTTCTTCATCCTCTCTACTCTAACTTCGTTTTGTTGTACAAAAGTAATTTTCAGAAATAAGTCTACTAGGCGGAAACTTTCAATCAACATTACCCACTATCGGTACTCGTATTACTGGATGAAATACGGATTCCAGACACTTCTTTTTGATCACTAATTTCTGCTTCGGAGTACAATACGGTACTCTGAACGGGAACACAAGGAAGCTTGACCCTCCAAATGATGGTACTCACCATGATGTAGTCGCAGTAACACCGAGGATTTTGTCCCTCCAAATGGTGGCACTCACTATGAGGTAGTCGAAGTAACAGCGAGAACCTCGACCCTCCAAATGGTGGCACTCATCGTGAGGTAGTCGAAGTGACACCTAGTACCTTGACCCTCAAAATGGTAGCACTCACCATTAGGTAGTCGAAGTAACACCGAGGATTTTGTCCCTTCAAATGGTAGCACTCACCATTAGGTAGTCGAAGTAACACCGAGGATTTTGTCCCTTCAAATGGTGGCACTCACTATGAGGTAGTCGAAGTAACACCGGGAGCCTCGACCCTCCAAGTGGAAGTCAGTGATGTTGAGCTGGATAGTCTCCGAGGGCGGTACTCTGATAACCCACTCGCACAGGAGGTTATGATGATAGTTGCCATCCGTAGAGGGAGCGCGGAAGCTGCCCTCGTCTGAGGTGATCAAGCCGCCGCAGCCGGGATAACCTGGACACACATGGCTGAATGTGAATAAAGATAGTCAAAAAAACAAGCATGTGTAAAAAATAAGTATGCATCATGAATTAGTTCTTTGAGTTAATATTAAATTATAGTGATACGTAAATTTCAACTCGGGCATCGTTGTGTGCTTTGCTCTCAATGCAGTCATGTTTGGTACCTGACACAGGCAAACTCAGCGTGTGTTCGACAAAATAATGAGACGCCCTTACCTCACCCAACACAGTGTTATTTATAAAAATAGGACCATAAAATGCTCGACATGTTTTCTTACTTATAATTAGGTCTTCACAACGGAAAACAGAGAACCAACGAGCAACGAGTTAAACAATTTTAATACTCACTATCCCCTTGTATTCTTCAAACTTTAGGACCAAGTGTCGTTCTGTAGCATGAAAACGAAAAGGAACTCGGTTCCTTCCAAATGAAACATGAAATTTGCAATTTGGATTTTCAGACGCATTATTATTAAATTTTTAAAAGGTAGACATAAATAGGTTGACAACACCTCAAGCTGTGTTTGTTTTTATAAGTAAGTTAATTAGAAATATACATACATGTATGAATAATGCTTTCGAGACAGAAGTCATATCAACCATAGAATAAGAACAATGTAGCGACGGGATAAACGAGTTTAGCAATTTCCATTTGCAAAATACCCTCTGTGTACTTGTTCATTTTTATTTGTGCTCGTATATATTCCTAAATTAAAAACATCCTCATATTCGACTATTTGTTCAGATCTAATGGGAATGCAGTCCACGGGGAGCTCAATATTGAGAATAACGGTCATAAAACTACGTATTTAACATGCATCTTTCGTGTTAATTATTTTGTAGATCATAGCCTTTAAGGGCCACCTAAATATACTCTTATAGTAAAGAGATACCTGTGAGGCTCAATAAAACTTGAGCCCTACATGCAACTCAATCATCAGAGATAGACAAAATCTTTCTTTCTGCTCACTGGGTTCAGAACTGAAAGAGATGTGAAATCCAGCGTCAGTCTCCGATTGGTCAGTGACGAACAGGATGGATGCTTCTGAACCGGAGGTGCGCAGAGGAGCAGGGCTGCCGGACGTACAGTACTGCTGCAGCAGAGGACTGGTGGGTAGTAGACCGTCTCGTATCTGTACAGAAAACATCCTATGATGTACGGCCGTGCTACTCAAGTGGTGGTCTGCGAGCCATCAGTTGCAGGGGTGCGACGTCAGCAACCGGTATTGTTTCCGATGTACATATATTAATGTTACTAAGAAATATTATCGGCGTCGTCACATTGGAAAAAGAGTGTCAGTCATCAGGTAGTTTGAGTCACTGATGCACAGCACATCTGAGTGAGGGAAAACAGTGACACAGTTCACTAAATTTAGAGAGTCACTTCATGCGACAACGCCCTTACGAACTAGAGTATTGCGTCTTCGACCAACTCTACTGAGGCTGATAACGATATAATTTTCCTGTTATGCTTTCGTAGGTCAATTCTCAGCACAGTAAGAGTCAGAAAAACTAAGACCTTCTCAAAGAGAATCCTATGTTGTACTCAGAACTTTAGTGGTGTGTGGTCCGCCCACTCAAAAGCAAATGAAGAGAGAAAAGGATTTGTCACTACATGAATTCATTAATTTGCAATATATCCACAATGGGATTTCAATTTGAGACTTGAGACGCAACAGCAACTAAAGCTTCGATGCATCTTTTATACACAGACGCGAAGACAAGTAGATGATATATTAGTACAGAAGTTTGATTACTAGTAAGTATAGAAATATTAGCAATCAATTTAATTCACGCGTTCGTTACCGCTTAAAATTTAGAATAGTTGCCTATATGCTGCCATAATTTACTTTGAAAATGTATTTAAATTTTAATTCTTTATATTTCATTGGTTCTATCGTGGTTCTATCGGTAGCACAGAAGGGCTAGCGAATAAAATGACACGTCATTGAATACAATGAAATAGTATATGACACGCATGTGAGTCGGCGTCTCACAACGAGAGACCAATTGAAACACGTGTGCGTCAAACGGCAGTGAACTTATTAAAAAGCCATTCCTGGAATAAATTCCTCCCATCAGTAGCAGTTTCCTCAGCTCGAATACAGCATCGGTACTTGAGAATGTACTGCACTCTGAGTTCTACGAATTGAAACTAATTAAATCATGCTCTTCTTACGCGTGAGCAATAGAACCTAATGAGTTTATAAATTCATTTTTCGAGATATTGGATGTTACAGAACATACTGACATGGAACCTATCTTCCTCCTCGTTCATGCTTCCAAACCTTGTACCTTTAGGTTAGATATTAAACTTTGAACATTTCATTGGTGAAACAAAATACCAAACTAACATTCACATTTCAAGCCTGTGAAGCTGTAATTTAAATTGAAAAATCACAATCATGAGTGTGTCAGAAAAGCGATTTAAATACAGTGTAATAAGATATGTTCCATCTTGACCCGTTAAAGCCTTAGTTTTAACACGAGTTAATTATGTAATAAACGTTCACCTATGGAAAACTATCATTATACATTAAACTTACATTATATATGTAATATAAGTGTTCTACCTTTGCTCTGTCAAACAGGCAATTAGAATATAATAAAATGAGAAAATTCCCCATTGAGTCTATCAGAACAGGAATTAGAACACAAACCACAAACAAGTGCTTCTCGCACATAATGAATAAAATCTCACCTCGAGTCTGTCAAAGCTGCAATTAGGATGTGTCTCGATGGCTAGTGTGGCAAAATGGAAGAGAAGACGCTTGCCAGGGTCTGTAGAGATAGTCCACGAGCAGTTGCGGTTGTTGGGGTAGTTGCCAGGGTAGCCGGGAGATGACAAGGACCCGTGTTGTAGACCCCGGATTGTTCCTCCACATTCTGTTGGTGAGGTCGCGGTTATGTGTTAAAATGAACCTCTTAGAAGAGGGTCCAGTTTGTTCCATTAAAAACTGCTGACACTTTTGGACGTACTTTCTATCCTAAAGCCAGTACAGTAAGAAAGTTAACCAGCTGAAAACGATCATGAGTCTTTTCTGACTTCATCCTTTTGAAAGACAGAATGTAATCTTGATGTAAATTCGTATGCATTGATTTACAATGGACTAAGTGTTGTCCTCTTGATTATAGTGGAACTCATGCTTGTATTAAATGTTACATCAAAATATTTTTAGACATATTAAATGGATATTTTTAAATATATAATTATTAAATCGAGTATTTAAGATGGCTATTTGCAGCATTAACAATGCATATTTAAAGACATAACACTTTTTTCTGAAAACTGGTGTTTGTATCAACCCGTGATATTAGTCCAACATAATTTAAAGAGTGAATTAATTATCAAATGTGATTAAAAATAACTGATTCTAACTTCAACATTGTAATACATGTAAATCTACAACATTTGAAATGAACAGTGAACAGATGTAACAAAACATAAAGGCTATTTATTGATGTAATGTTCCTTACATATTATGACTTCAAAACACGATCATTTGTCAATTCAGTCAATTTCTTTACAGCAGCAGATGGCACCGATCTCAATGCGACTACTATGGCTTCCCAAAAGTCTTTTTTTCTGAAGTAAATTGCCGACCATCAGCATAAATTTTTTTCTTAATGATGGACCAAAAATTTTCTTTTAAGTTTAAATCATTCAAATTTAAAGGCCTCACAATCAAATTTTCATCTTCAAAAGGCTTGATTATATCAAGCCTTTGAACCCCCAAATCGGAGAGTTTAACAAAGGAATTAGAATAACAAGATGCATGCCTGGATTTTGTGCAGTCCAGTTGAAGGTGAAGCCAGTGCCGGCGCGGCTGTGGTCTGAACGGAACCAAAGGTAAAGTCGGTTGTGGGTGCTGAACAGCGTGTTGTTTATACCGGGCACGCTTGTGCCGCAAAAGCGGCCGATAAGTGGGGCTGTAGAGCGGGGACCGTCGTGTATCTGATAATTTAATGGAAGATCAGTTTACAAAATCTGTCTTTTTGTGACTATAGAATTCTGAAATTATTGCCAGCTGTAACATTATTTCTCGAAGCGTCTATATCACAGGAGCGTATTATTTAAAAGCTTATATGTACTACCAGTATCTGCTGTGGTTCGAACAAGTAATCGTAACGTTCCAACAAATGACATTTTATGCAATTCATTGTACTGTTATTAGAATTACCTACACCTTTAGAATGTCTTCTTCTATTTGAGTTTTTGAACCGCAAAGAACACATTTGACTTTCTGTGCATCATTCTTAGGATCAGCAGCTCCTAACTTCCCTACCTCACATGTACTCGCTCAGTTAATCACTTGCACAATCTTGCTGCTACTAATACATATCACTCGCAACGCATCTCTCCTCCACCGACTAACACGTCAGCAGTCATCGTAAAAATTAACAAACCAGTGATGAAATTAAGTAAAGAATATTTCTTTACGTGACGCTCATCTAAAACTACTTAAACCGAAATGAAGTTTGCAAAATTTATTTTATCACCCAACTAAACATCTTAGTCTTGGAATTAAGTAGCATATCGTTACGCGACATGCATACGAAGAACATCTACGTAAAAACTGCAGGGACATTCACAGCGCCCTCACACCTGCAGCCAATCGTAGCGGCACCTCCGGTCAGGTTCCAGGTGAAACTCAGTGAAGGTGACGTTGATGATCTTGGTTACTGGAGCCACGATCACCCAGGCGCAGCTGATGTTATGATCGTAGCGCTCGATGCCGGGACTCGGATAGTGCACAAGACCCCCTGTGCCAGTCAGGAGCCCTCCACACCCTGCAGGATGAGCTCAATTGCTTTTATCTTAAAATTTAAAGCTTGCTTGTCCTCAAACAATCCTCGCGAAAAAGTTGCGAGAAGAACAAATGGTGATCAAGTTGATGCTAGAGTATGCAAAAAACATCAAGGTCGTAGGTGCAGTCATTGGCGTATCAGTTATGGTAGACGTAGGCCAGTTCCTATTTTAGAATACAATAGAATAGAATGAGGCGATAGGAACGAGCCTTTTGGCCCATTCTTGGGGTGGTTCCCAAGTCCCATGCCGTAATTCTAGCCAAGCAATGGTCATACACAAACTGACCATCGTGGCAGCGGGCCTCGAACCCGGGTCTTCTCGCATTGCAAGCGAGTTCACTCACCAGTCCACTAAGCTGGTGGTTTTGACTGGTATATTCTTTCTATCTTGAAGGTCACTCATCGCATGTACCTAGTAGCTTCTATGTCAACTGGTATGTGCTTTCGTTTTGAAAGTCCGAACAATAAATTCACCCTGGCGCTTCTACTTCAACTTTAGTCCTTTTATTTCGAAAAGTCATGCAATGCGAATATCAAACACAAATTTAGTATGAACACTTAAAACACTAATGATACAACTACTCGGAAGTATCAATAAATGTTGTACAAGCTCAAATTTACTTCGTTTATTAACTATTTTATTCTGCATGAACTCAACTAAAAACAAATGTGCAGTCATAATCATTACCAAAAATTAATCTTAATTTTACAAGCTCCTTTTATGAGATTAATATTTTGTTTATTCTACTTGAAATCTAATAGTCTCGTCCCCGGTATTTGTGACTGAATACTTCTAAGTACGCAATAACAATATAAAATAAATCTTGAATTGTCACATGTTGACACCTCTTGTTAAATTTGGGGTAGGTTAAAATTCCATAACTGTTTACTGACAGATTTATAAAAAATACTGGAAAAACTTCAGGATCGTAAGTTAACAAATAAATAATATTCGACATCATAGAAAACTGCTCGAATGCTACAATCAGAATTGATTTCAGCACAAAGTCTCAGTGACATTAATGTAGAAATTAAAGACGAGTTGCTTCGACGCTAACATTTTAAAGAAGAATGAATGATGCACCAATATGAAACAGTTTTGCAGCTTCCAGTTTATATTTTTATACCAGCTGATAGACTCACAGCCAGCTGAACAGTCTTATTTCGAACAGTTAGTTTTCAAATGACGGTTCGGACTAGCGCAGACCTTACATTTTACCTCCGAAGAGAAAGTTAGCTGGATAGTTGTAAATTGAAGAGAGTGCTACAACAAGAGAAAGGATATTCTATATCGCTCGCTCCCGTTCTGCCCTTACTTACTTTCAGCCTGGGAGTCGCGAATCCACTAAAAAATGTAAATTTAGTATTACACAACTGGATCAGATGTATGAAACATTTTGTGACTAAATTAAAACAAAATCTGTTCTACTGTTTTGATCATAAACCATACACGTGCAAAATATTTAAAAATTTCATTATAAAAGTGTTAGACACAAGCCTGGCTCAAGTTCTCAGAATTCTTGGACCTACCGTTGAGGCCGACACTCATTCGGACAAAAATTTCCTCTAACAAGACACTCACTCGGACAAAAATTTCCTCTGACAAGACACTCACTCGGACAAGAATTTCCTCTGACAAGACACTCATTTGGACAAATATTTCCTCTGACAAGACAATCACTCGAACAAATATTTCCTTCGTGGAGGCGGACACTCACTCTGAATGCTCTCGGAGCAAGTGACGCCTGTGTAGGCGTTAGTACAGGCGCACGTGAAGGAAGGGCCGCCGGCTACGCCCCTGCTGCAAGTGCCTCCGTTTTGGCACGGTGAGCTGCTGCAAGGGTCTGAAGACACCTCACAACGCGCACCTAGTATACACGTAGGCAGCATCGTACTTTAATTCATTACTGACCCCTGAAGAAAGACACCTCTAAGCACTTCTCCTCTGCGCGTGCTAGAATGAAATTCATCAGCACAGTTGATCAATGTACTAATATTGACATCCAATTCACTCTAAATTGTGAAAAATGAAGAGACGCTGAAATTCATGATTATAAATGCTCCTATTAAATACGATTACACGATCATCAACTAAATCAGAGATTGGAACCCAGACAGCGACTGCATACGCTTACATTTACACAGCAGACGCCATGGTAGGTCGTGCTTCTACACAAATACGCTCGTATTCAAGATAAAATCAATAGGAAAAAATGTCAAATTTTAGAATTGTTATAGTGTTGCCCTTGTTATCAATTTACGTAAACAAGATTTAAAAATTAAGCGAAGCGTCTAGAAATGACCGAAGCACAAAGAAAATGTGTCAATTGTTTAAGTGTACATTTCAATTCGTTTTTCACACAGCGAACTAAACAATCACTGATAAAAAAGTTTTTTACGGAATGTTGTATTAGCCAAAATTCATTACATTTGAAGGATCTATAAGGAATTTCCTGTACTGAGACTGATCATATCTAAAAATTTGTAGCTCAAAAAATCCCGTAACTCGCCTGCATTGTTTCTCGACACTAGAAAAAGAGCCAGCACACACCTGCATATCCCGGCAGGCAGTGACACAGGAAGGTGTTGCCGTTAGGTGTACAGGTACCGTGAACACACGGGTTACTGGCACAGGCGTTCACGCCGTTCCCACCGGACACAGGAGAACACCCAAATGGACCAATTCCATTGCCCGCGTAGCCAGGAGGACACATGCATTGGTAGAACCCTGGCAGCATATCTGTCAAAAAATGAGGAAATATTGCCCAATTAAATTAGATTTCAAGATATCACTAAATGATATTATTTGCTTTTGTTTCTGTTTATGTTATTTAATACAGTATCTGCACCTATGTTTGATGATCTCTATCGTTTGAATATTTCTCCAGCCTTTTCCCTCTCGTAAAGATATTTTGGCAATCCCATTAAAGCATCCAAGTCATTATTTTCTACCTCAAGCATTCACACTCCTGCGACAGTCTATTTTGGTATTGATTCAAAAAAATTATCACACAAATGAAGCAAATAGAACAGGGAGAAGTAGAAAAACCTGAGAGACAAATTACGACATATTTTTAAACGAATGGAATCTGAAGGGCTCGGAAATGCACTTCAGAAAATAGTTAATAATCAGTACAAATTTTGAAAGATTGATATTAAAATAATCAATTCTCCCAAATAATGAATTTGAATATTCTAGATATGCATTAGTAGTATATTCTCTGAACTGCTTGGTTCTAGCCATCCTGGTTACTCCATTCAAAATTAAAATGAAAAATAAGTTCTCGAATACTTCAGGCATGAGTTCCCTGGTTAGACTTTAGTTTTAAACAATCTTTCTAATGATAAATTGCAGATACCAAAATAAGGTAAAACACTACTTTTTCTGAAGGCATCAGGTAAGTCACATAGTTCATAGTTACATAAATACTTTCCTGTGGCATGCTAACTCTACAAATAGGACAAATATTGAAATTAGAAATCAAAATTACAGGGGCTGTTTTTTTAACCTTCGATGGACTATAAAGGAAAGACAAATGTACAAAACATAATAATTTTATTACCAAAAGTACTGCAGGGTCTTACTTATTTTTCTACGTAATCGCCAAAACGGATACAGCCCTATTGTGGACCTACAAGTGTGACCCGCCAAATGTGAGTTACGTAGTGTGATCCATTTTTTGCAACTAGAAGGACGTAGTGCTTTTACAATCCATTGCAGAATTATTGAAGTGTACGGTGACAAATTTATGAGTAAGGGTAGTGTTTTGGAATGGTGTAGAAAATTTTAAGAAGGACGAACTGAAATCCACAAAGAAGGTCGACAAGGATGCAAGTCTGTCGCTACTGTAGGTCTCGTTCAGCGTGTTGATCAGGTGGTCAACACAAATCGAAGGCTTACAATTAGTAAACTTTCTGAAAAATTTCCAGACATTTTAAGACCTAATTTGTACACAATCGTACGAGACCTCGGATGCCGGAAGCTGTGTGCCAGTTGGGTTCAGGCCCGTTGTGCCCGTCAAAAATTGTCTCTCCTCACTGGCGCTAACTTCTCACTTCTTTGAAACCTTGTGTCACAATATGACAAATGCCTCAACCATTTTCGCAATTATGTTGAGAAATAAGTAAGACCCGGCAGTACTTTTGGTTAACAAATTATTGTATTACACGCTGTAAATTTGTCTTTTTTTATAGCCTATCGGAGGTTGAAAAAAATGCCCTTGTATAAGTTACTCAAGCTTGAAGGAGCCCTCGAAAAACAGAAGTGTGTTAATTTTACAGTGTGCACTTAGTTTTCCAGACTGAGGTAATTCCATGAATCATTTATTAAGATTGAAGCCTCATTAATGCAAACAGTGATGTTTCCATTCCTATAGACATTTAAAAAGATTCAACATTATCTCTCATTCCATTATTGCAAGCAAAAAGCATAGGCTGATTTCGAAATGATTTTCAAGCATAGAAGTGTCAAGAGTGATCATGTGAGGCCCCTTGATCCCAGGAGATGTGCAACTCACGTCCCAGGCTGTCGCTGCAGGACGCCAGGTGGTGGCAGGGATTGCTGAGACAGGGACGGGGGCTGAGGGAACAAGTCACTCCGTCCCCTGAGTATCCAGGGGGGCACGATCCGCAGCGACGACTTCCCTGCTCGACATAGAACTTGATTTCGAGAACTTGAATTTGTCAAGACGTCATGTAGTCGAAATTCACAACCTCGCCGCCAACAAGCGCAAGCAAAAGTGCTAGCACGATTAGAGAGAAACAAGTTAAGTTTTGACTTAGTGAGGGAAAATTAGATGTATCTCTTTGACGCAGCAACTTCTCCAAGATGATTCATTCATTCCTTATGAAGATCCCTGGTTCATTCTTCAAGAATTAAATGGTATATTTCATGTGGATTTCAATGGTAAACTCCGTTACACTTCCTTGCTGCTTTGATCTGATCCTTGAACATTTTCTCACTTCACAAAATTACGCAAATGAACGCTTGAAAATAATTCAGTTTCCAATCACTGTGTGCAGTCGAGAATTAGGTTATAAAAAGGAGTCACACTTAGTTAAAATGAATAAACAGAAAGGAATGAAGGGAAATGAATAAAGGGAAAGGAATAAAGGAAAAGGAATAAAGGGAAAGGAATAAAGGAAAGGAAACGGAAAAAGGGAGAAGGAATTTTACTCGGACGGATTGTAGGTACGGGCATATCATCTATAGAGGTTTATTTACTTCAAGGAAGGATATGTAAAAAAGTAATCCATGTACATATAAAACCAAGTATTTTTCACTGATCTTTCGAAATTTCATCTCATCCTCGTTTGCGCTGCAACAGGAAAAATTCTGTGTAAAGTTTCGAGTTTCTAGCTTCATTTCTTCTGTTCAAATGAATAAATGACATGTTCAAATGATTAAATGATACCATGCTCATACAAAATGAACGACAACATGTTCAAAACTGAAGCTTTAAATTCAAAAATTCCCCGTGTTCAAGAGTGATTATACATTTCTTCCCAACTCATTGAACTATGACTGCTGTGAAGAATTTTCTGACGAACATGTGAAAGATGAATGCTTCTTAGTGTAAATAACTTGCTCGTTGCATTTAATTACCACCACAGTTGTAAGTAAATAGTATAAAATATTTAGTATAAGCATTGGAGGTTGTTCTTACAAGTTTGAACTTCTTAACGGTGCTAAAAACTTGTAATGGTTAATTTATAGTGAATAATTTAATGATGTTCCTGATAGTAACGCCCCTGTTGACAGAAAAACTTTATTTTTCCATCCATCATTTAAAAGAGAACATGTCATGTATCTACATATTCTCGTAAATATTAACAAGAAAATTTTTTCAAAATCCCTCTAAAAAATTATATAAAAACTTTGACTCTACCAAGAATTTGTCTCATAAATTAAACTGTCAATAATGCTAATACAGAGTGTCTCAAAAAAAATGTACTCACCCTTTAACCGTTGCTAACATGCTGTCTTCTTTGTGTTGCAGGTGCGAGGTTCGAACCTTTGCAAGCATGATTAAATGTGATTAAAGAATCATGTTCGCAAAGATTCGAACCTCACACCTGCAACACAAAGAAGACAGCATGTTAGCAACGGTTAAAGGGCGAGTACATTTTTTTGAGACACCCTGTATATGAATACATAGGAGGTAAATTCATAGCTCTAGAATACCTGTCATCCACAAACGTAACAAATGTATTGAAACTATTTTGCTTCAGCAGGATGCTCCCATTACGAAGTGAGAGACGCGTGCGTTTTTTAGGTGTTGGGTTTTCCTCAATTTTTAACACAATCTGAAATATGAAGAATTTAAAAGCCTTCTTTTTGTTCGTAGGAGTCCCACTTTAGAATATCGACTGTCTTATTCCACACAGGACCGCGCCAACTACAATGATTCAAGCGAACTGAGTTAATAAATAGCGCTAACATCCTTTCACAAACTTTTACTACTACCCACACTCCCCAGTACCAGTAAAATAGAGGAAAGAGATGAATGATTTTTAACCATTTACCACAGAAAAATAGTCAAAAAGATTGTTGAATCGACCAGAAATTCATGTCATATTCAGCTATTTAAAAATATTTCCCCTTTTGGTATCTGCTCATGAAACAATTGATGAATATTAAGAAAACATATCAAATGTTAATATTTGTAGTGTAGGACAGTTACCAAGCCCGTACAGAAAAAATCGAGTTTGTTTATGCTTTTTTTGGTGTGTAATATGATACTTTAGTGCGCGGGAAGCTATTCTTTACTTATAGAGCAAAACAATAATTTCCGCCCCATATATTCTTGAATAACGAGAAATTTCTCATGATGATAAACAACGAATTGTGTCCCAACAACCCTAGGACAAATGAGCATAATTATTGTAAAAACCATGGTGAGAAGCAGCATATGATTGTTGTGTATGAAGACTGGGTCTGGTCTCTTAGTGGAAGACCGGCGGACTTCTGAGAACGTTAGCGACAGAAGATCGTCTCTGTGAGAATGTATCTGACGTAATGTTGCAACGCTGCTGGTGATGCAAGCTCACTGATGTTTTACACGTTAATATATCCCGCCCAGGACACATTTCTCGCAGGTTGGAACAAGCTGGATTTAAATTCCGTGTTCTAGCATTGAAATCGCTTTGCTTCGAGAAACATATGAGGTCCATTTTCCGTATGATCAAAAATACATTTGTAAGGAAAGGGAACAACTTCCGACTTCATTGACGCACTCCACGCGAGGAGAGAGAGAACAACTTACGACTTCATTGACGCACTCCACGCGAGGAGAGAGAGAACAACCTCCGTTGAATACTTCGCACTCGTTGATGTCAGTGCAGCGGAAGCCGTCACCGGTATAACCTGTAAAATATACAGGATTTGGCATACATGAAAGACTGCAATGCCTTACGCATGTGCATAAATAAAATGCATAACATCAGTCCCTATATATTCTACAGCATGCACATTTGTATACGTTGGCATACCTGTACAAATGAGGCTCTTATTCTCAACATTACAGGTTTTGGTAATGCAAACAACGACGGACAGAATGTTGCGTAAAATTTAACTTGCCCTGATAAAACAAGAAAATGTTGCATTTCTCTAATCATTTTCAAATACGATACGGTTTTGTTCATTACTGCAATAAATTATACGTTTTATTTATAATATAGAGGGTCTCTGTCAAATCTCATCACAATACAAAAAATTTGTTACAAAAGTAATTGATAAAATATCTTAATGAAATTTGTTCTATTGTCCTCAGCTGTTATCAAAGTTTTTAACCACTGCATTTGTGTATTTCAGGCATTTTTTGTTAAAAAAGGAAGAGGCGCTGTTAAATGAATCCTTAAAACGTGAGTACTTCTCAGGAGAAGTAACAATGTGTATCATACTTTATTAAAACAAAATCGGATATGAAGACAGCAAAACTACAGAACTGAGCATGGAAGAAATCTACCATAACATCTGTCAATACGTGCACGGCACAAAAAATCGCTGGAGAGAGGAACAGTGTTGGATAAAGGGAGGAGTTTGCAACTGAGAACTTCTGAGGAAAGCATAAAAAATGTCAGACAAACTTTTGCTGATTCCCCCACAAAGTTCATCCGTACTGCTAATAGAAGTTAGAACTGCCGTGTTCAACAGTGCACAGGGCCCTACACAAGAAGTTGCAGTTGTATGCTTACGAAGTGAAACTCTTAAATGCACTCTTGCCAAATGATACACCAAGACGAAAAAAATTTGCTTTTTACATAGTTGAAAGAATTTCTGAGGATGAATCATGTAACATTTCTCATACGAGTTTGCTTTAGTGATGAGGCAACCTTTCATGTGTCAGGGAAACTGAACAAACACAATGTGAGAATTTGAAACTCAGAACAGCCCCACGTGAGAAAGGAAGTTCAGCGAGGTAACCCAAATGAGAATGTGTCCTATAGAATCATTTGCAATCAAACCATTGGGTCATTATTGCTCATTAAATAAATAAAGAAATTAATATCTAGTCCTCATTTGGTAAAAGTTTCCTCTTATATATCTTTCCATTTGCTTTTATACTAAATTTGATAAATTGCTAAAAAACTTTATGGTACATTGAAGTTTGCGCTATATTTCTTTGTATGCTTATTCGTTTAATATTTTTTGAAACAGAATGGTATTTTTGTAAAAAGTAATGAATGCATAAAAACATTCCCTGAAAGCGGAAAATCTAGAGACATATTCATTCGGATGTGTTAGGATGAGTGAGTAAGTCCCGTAACGTGGTCATTTTGTTAGCAAGGGAAGTACCGCGTTAAATTTAAACTTGAGCAAACAGAGTTAGTAACATGGTTCAATTCGTGGAGGTATGATAAATAGAGTTTCATTTTACTAAAACTTGAATATAGAAGACACTGGGCTAGTGACATGGTTCAATCCTTAATCAATGGCAGAGCAGGGTTAGTAACGCGCTTCAATTCTTGGTCAATGACAGAGCAGGGTTAGTAACACGATTAGAGTCTTGGACAATGGTCGAGCAGAGATATGCTATATCAAAATTTGAATATCGAGCTAACATGATAACACTAGGCCAAAATTTAGAAAACAAGTAAATAGGGTGAGTGACACTGAGCCCAAACTTGATCATTGAGATAACAGTTAAGTCCAGTAGTAAAACTTGTATATCCAGTAAGCAGGGGCAGTAGGATTCGCACGCTTCAAATCTTGGAGTCTAGATAATTCTTTGGCATAAGCATCTTAACTAGCGTAGCATGGACCAGTAAAGTTCACTGATCAGAAAAGTCAGGCTCTCCTGACTCCACGTAAAAAAGGATAGCTTACTCGTCGGATAAACTATTAATTAAAAATACAGGAAATTTCAGAAGTTTTTTTCAAATTTTTCTCAATGGAAACTGCAAAGATCACAATGCAATAGCACTTGAGGTTCAAGATACTGTTATCAAGAGCTACTACAGGGATGTAATGCGTGCAGGGCAACACCAAAGTCCTTTGCTATTACGACTCCACAAGAGTTCAATAATTATTTGCTGGTGCAACAGTCCAGCACACGCGTGTAAGCAGTAAAATATACGTACAAGGCGAGATTTATTGGTATTGTATGAATACCTTCAATTGGGCTTATTATCCTTCAATTTGTTTTCTGATACAGGTCTTCCGAAATACATATATATAAGTATGTATATATGTGTATATATACATATATGTATACATGTAGGTATGTGTATATACTCTTAATTATTATTTGAGTGAGAGTTAAAAAATCATTTAAACAAGGTACTTCAGCTGTTTGGAACATGTACCTTTGAGTTAAGCATCTTCTTACAACCATATACAAGCATTCAAACGGTGTGGAAAATAAAAACATATTTCGCAATGCAGGTGGCTCATAAGGAAATAAAAGTGATGCTGCAATAGCAGATAATAAAGAGAGCGGAATATAAAAGTCTGATGTAGGATATAATGTACGCCGGAAAATAAAAAAGCGAGAGAATACCAAGAGACACGTCATGAAATTCAATTAAATAAACTTTGACACCTACTTAAAGTTTGGCAAGTTCATTGTAGGGATCCACCTCACCTCCAGCTCACCAGCTTGGTCGACTGGTGAGCGAATCTGCTTGCGAGCAGAAAGACCCGGGTTCGAATCCCGCTGCCGACATGGTTGACGCGGCTAGAAATACGGCATGGGACTTGGGTAAACAACCGAATAATTATCGAAGTAATTATCCGACCCAAGAATGGGCCAAAAGGTT